>UYYG01001290.1:0-14633 GCA_900625125.1 Dracunculus medinensis | reverse complement strand
TCATCTTTGAAAATTTTATAAGAATACCATTCGATTGCTATGTTTATAATGACGGTGGTCGATCAATTTTCAGTTTCTTTATAATTTTGCTAAATATTTGTTTGTGTTATTTTACGGAAATGAAAATTTTAGTTCTTTTCTTTTTTTTATCTTTTTTCTCCACAGTTATTGAATTGCTTGGCCTGTCGTTCAGTTTGCAGCCCTTAGATTCTTCTTAACATCACTCTTTTTTCACTTTCGCTTTTATGGATAGATTTATTGTCCTTCCTAACTGCCGTTCCGAAATACGATTCTTGCTTGACTTCAATGAAAAGTGTTTTAGAATCCCTTGGAAAATTATAGATTTAATTTTGCAGTTGTGATTCTCTTGCTTCTTAGAATCGCTAGGCAGTAAATTTTTATTTGACTTTAGGGGAAATTTGAACAGCCGTTAAGATGTACTATAGTTTTAATGTGCTATGCCTTATTAATTTTTTTTGTGGACGGATAGTTGGATAAAAGTCGATTCATTGCTGGAGGGTATTTTAATTTTCTTTCGTTTTTGAGCATTTTATAGAACTCAGTTGGATTTCTCAGCAGTGATCGATTTGACTGGCGACAACCAGCTAAATGAATATTTTATTGTACTACGAGCAGTGGCCGATATTTGCCACTACAATAATACAAAAACATTTTCATTTTATAGGTTTCGATGCTGAATTGCCTCCAAATTGCATAGCTGTTAACCAGTCTCACTTGTAAGTCTTCTTTTCATTGGATTTAAACTCGACAATGAAAGAGCGAAATTGTAGTGCAGTCAGTAGAAGCAGAATAGCTGTTCTTAAATTTTTCACCAGTATTGGTCGGCTTGAACTGCTGGCTACAAGGATAAGGCATATTCAAGTCACTCGGCCCGACTTCATAATTGGCCGATATTTGCCTTTTCGCATTAATCTACAGAAGAGCGTGGAGCTGAGGGAATTTTTAATTTTTTAAATAGTTATAAAATTTTTACATCTTAAATTATGTATATTGGACGAAATCAGCTAAAAATGAGTTGTTATCATCAAATTAAATAAAATATGAACATATAATTACTCCCATTCACTCCCTCGGAATCTCCATAGGCCGAAGGGGATCATCGGTTTAACCAACGGTCTTCTCCCTATGTTATTCAAATCATGGGGACAATTTTTCCATCTTTATTATATTTGTATAGTTATCATATTTTTTCCCAATTTATAGCGTGTCAATTACTGTAAAGATGGTAGTCACCGGATTTTGTTGATTATCACTAATGGAGCGATTTGTGATTATGATCGAATACTTATAGCTATTACATCGGTGCTTTTCTACTTTATGTCTTTTTCATTTTCTCCATATTATTCCGATTAAGCTTGCAATTTACTATTTATACGGATTGCTATTAAATCCGCGTTTATTTTTCTTTTTAAAACCCTTTATTTTCCTATACTATTCAAATATTTCCTTTTAGGCTTCATTTTTGCCATTGTCAATTATAATTATTGGAATTGGAGGTGATGATTTTGAGAATATTTGCGGATTGGATTCTGCTGTTACTTTGCCCAGGTACCACAGGCGAATAGTTCAATGCGATATCTTGCTATTAAATCCGCGTTTATTTTTCTTTTTAAAACCCTTTATTTTCCTATACTATTCAAATATTTCCTTTTAGGCTTCATTTTTGCCATTGTCAATTATAATTATTGGAATTGGAGGTGATGATTTTGAGAATATTTGCGGATTGGATTCTGCTGTTACTTTGCCCAGGTACCACAGGCGAATAGTTCAATGCGATATCATACAGGTTATTTTTCGAAAAACCAGTGTCTGCTAAAACAAAGTCCTATATGAAAATGAATTGTACAAATCGTGTCAATCAAAACACAAATCAGGTCTTTCTCAAATATTTGTAAATAATTCTTTTTTCAATAATATTGTTTATTTTTCTTGCTGAAAAATGGATTTTTCTGCTTCTAAGAAGTTGCCGCTGATTTAATGGGACAATTTCACTGTCTTAAGGATAAACTTGTAGTTGAAAAATCTCCGTAATGATTAGCCCGAGTGATAAGTGTGAAAGATGGAGGGTGACAATAACTTTTCTGATTATTTTTTGTAACTTATAAAAACATATTTCATGGGAAATTTTCCTAATCATGCTTTCCTTTTCAAACGCACCATATTCGTTCTATTCATTTATAGTCACTGATCAGGCGTAAGATTTTCCAGTTTCAAAAACTTCGCAAAATGTTTATGGAAGTGCAGATGTTTTTTCCTATGGTTTCAGACCGCTACCATCAAATCTTCGTAAAATTCGCGTTCCTCCATTACTGCGGACATGATTTTTTTTCACTTCTTTGGTTATATTTAATTTTGTTTAATTTTGTTTTTACATCTAAGGTAATGAAAAACATATTGTATTATTTTCATAACGAGTCGAATAAATTTTTAATTGGAAAAAGAACCATTATTTATTACATACATTTATTTATTTTTACAAGAGAAATCACCATTATAACTAAAAAATCAGGTGAATAGATTGCGTTGCGCTAGTTCAATTGGCTTTTAATGCCTTTCAGGGTGGTAATCGAGCCTTTATCCACTATGCTCTATCAAGTGCTAAAATTAACATGGCGCCATAGAGACAAATAGCTGAGTGGCCTACCTGGATCTTTTAAAAATTTTTGTTAGTGGAAAGAAATTTCCCCTTCAACATGGTGATTTCTCGTGATAAGAATGTACAAACATTTATAATAATGCGATTAAAATGGAATTTAAACTCAGTTTTAATCAAAAGAAATAAATTGAGAAATTTTTATTTAGAGAATTTCGTTTGGAATGCAGTAATACAGAATTCTCGTGACATATGGGATGCTTAGCATGAGGAAAATTGATTAAAATGGTTCATTGACTGATAATTATGATCATGATTGCCTTAGGCGATGATAATTATGATAGTGAGAGTGGTAACTTTAATCTCGACAAATTTAACACAATTTAAAATTAGAAACAAAAAGAATTATACAACTTTATCGCTGGAATACACTTCAAATCTGCGGTGAAAACCAATAAAGTTTCTTTTAACGCTCAAGTGATAAAAAGCATATTATTAAATATTTGCCGCATTCTATCGTAATTTATTTAATTTATTTTATTTTAGTTATTTAAATAATTGCAAAACGGTTGAAATGAAAGCGAACTTGATTATTTAAATTAATTATTTTTCAATATTTTTTTCAATTATTTAATTTAATATCGATTATTTTTATTTTAAAATTTTATTATTTTTATGTTAAATAATTTATTATTTAAATTGGAAAATTACTGTGCCATCAATATTTTTTGAATTTATAAAATATATTAATCATTAATCGATAGTTAAAGAATTTTATATTATCCAAGTGTTAAAAGCTCTCTAAGTTCTCTAACAAAGCTTTTATCGCCAGTGAACCTGTGGGCGACCATGAATATCCTCAACCTCGAGTCCTCGCCAGAGGTCCATGTAACTGAGAGTTCTCCACAGTATCTTAGCTATTTGTAAGAGTGCCTCTCCTGGATAAACGTTTTCGATGTTTTTCCTGGATTTTGATGGAGTTACTTTTCTAGTTTGGAGATCATCGCAATTTTAAGTGCTCCAATTACTTTGGCCTTTAGTTTCCACATCTTCTCTTATTCCTCTTTATGCCCTTTATATTCCTCTAAGTTGACGCAGTTTCTGTAATCAGTTGGTTATTAGTAACTCGTCAGCTTAAAGCAAGATTCTATTTAATAGTTTTAACATTTATTATAATCTAATCTAATGACATATTTAAATATATTTCGATGTAAACCCATAAGGCCAGAAAAAAAAAAATTAACGAAATGGTTTTGGATTAGGTTCTTGGCAAATATTCAATTCATAGCAAATAAAGATTCTTACCCATATTGCATACGATGACATTCCCCTGTGCATAAAAAATGAAAAATAAAGATATGTTTTATGAATAAATACTACGATAGAAGTAAAAAAATTCCGTATATTCCATTCGAATGGTGCAATAAAATATCTATTATTAAAAATATTATCGAAATATATCAAAGAAATTTCGCTCAAATAGACCGACAAAATAGCGACGATTCGAATATAAATCGACACATTAGCGACAATAAACATATGGCAGTTTTATAAAGTTTGATACTTTTTTTTCAATTTGAAATGAAATTTTAAAAAATCTCAAGAAGTTATAAAAGTGATAAAGAAAGGAAGACAGATTTTTGTTCCAGTAAATCATTCTATTTAATCAAAAATCAAAAATTGAACTTAATTCTCATCTATCCGACTTCGTTTCAATTATTCTCTATTTCTTTCATTTGTTTTCTTTGAAATGACATCCCCGAATGAGCTCAAGCATCATGGCACATACTCAGATCAGCAATAACCTGGCTAGCAAATGATGCGTTCTCATCATTCTCTCTCTATTTACCGCAACTACTCGACAAATAACCTTTCATTATTCAGTTTTTGCGATAATTTTAGCTCGCCAGTGCTAGGAATTTATTATTTTTTAAAAAACGAAGTGGGCAAATCAGCTAAGCGAGCGAATTTTTCCATCTTCCTTCAAGGTGTAATCACTTTTTCCTAAGTTTCTGAAATAATTTAAAACTTTGGGGTATTTGGGCTCAGTTATATAAATATTTGATAAGATTGATAAATGATATTAAAAAAAGTTCCCGGATTACAAAAAAACTTATTACTTATTCAAATAGAATTTTAAATTTTGTGGCAATTTCATAATAAAAGTACTTTTTTGTTCAAAAAACTTACGATTTAAACAATCTAAGGAATGACATAAACTCTGACATTCCTTTTATTCTCGCATCATTGCAACCTCCTAATCTGGCCAAAATGTCACATTCTTTCAGTGTATTCGGTCACCTATTGCCAGCACCTGGTCGACGACAAAGGCCACAAGTATGCGGACACGATCTTAATAAAACATCGTAGAAGGCTGCCGTTTGACACACTGCACGAGTGATATTCTCGCAATGCGCAACTGTAAAATTTGGTTAATATTTTTTAATAAAGTATTTATTAATCACAAGAATACCAAAATTTGTTTATCAGAAAGTATAACACAACTTACTATCATTGCAATTATAGTCCAACGTTTTACAACACAACGCGCACGAACTCGGGCAAAGATCTTCGGCAAGTTTCGGATATCTTTTACAGTTCACCGCGACTTTATAATCGTTGAACATCGCATCATTTCTACGGTTTTAAAAAATAATATTTTCATAAATCTAATTTTATTATATTTTCCTCATATATAAATATAAATATAAATAAATATAATATAAATAGAATAATTCTTCTCCATTAAGTAATGCAGCGATAATTATAAAAGAAAAATTTTTTCCTCAAGGCAAAATTGAAATGCCGGGAAATATTGAATTAGTCAAAATTAATAATTAAACTTAAACTTACGGATTGTTGTTAATATTAGTTCCATGGCTGGGTGGTTCCGTGAGAGCAAATAATATACATGAACCGCGGTCGATGTCGAGGCAACTACTCGGATATACGTTGGGACGCTTTTTCAGTTGCCCATTGTCCTGTTGCCCTTGTGCCGTCTTCACCACATTCTTTATACATTGCTCGATGGGTATATCGTTATTATTTGGAACTTGTCCTAAGCTGACTGAACATAAAAAGAAGAGGAAAATGAATTTCATAATTATTTCGTTTGCATTGATGTAACAATATCCCTTTTATACTGATTTTTTCCAATAAATTACGTCAATTAGTAATTAAAATTTTGAAATATTTTGAAATAAGAACATTATTTTTTAAGCAAAATACAATAGAAAAAAATTTTATTATTGTATTATTTAGTATAATTTTCATTAGTTTTATATAAAAATTAATTCGCCTTTTATGTTTGGCGAATTTATTCCGTTCCTTACAAAGAATTCTTTACAACAATCTTCTTAGTTCAGAATTTTTAGATGCTGAACAAAAGAATTGAAAGAATATTTTAACTGGATATTATTAATACAAGCACATGGTGTTTGCGCCCTGCTTGGCTGGTTTTCAACAAAATATATATATCACTCTATTTGCCACGATAAGTGATTTCTTTCCGTTAAAGAAGTATTCGATGATTTCAGTCATTTGAGTAATTCCAATGTCAATTTTGAACATGGTAATAGCGCGATTTTTGAACTTCATGCATGGTTCTAAACTGGAACGATGAGCAACGAAATCCATTCAGAATGTGCAAGCAGCAGCTCTTAAGCTAGCAATAGTGCGAAATGACTTTTAAAATTCGAGTCCAAAAATATAGACCTTTCGTTGAAGATGCCTCACGCTTCGATCTTGTAGATTAACATTTCTCTGCATAATTTCTTCTGTACTGTTTTATTTAATCTACAATAATTAATCTATTCATAATTTAATGAAATTGGATACTTTAATGAAAAAAATTATAAAATGAAATTAAATTGGAAAATTTTATTTCAGTGTTGATTATATCATTTTCTTTTAACTATTTTCCATCTGTTTAAACAATTTGAATGATTTTGACGATGAAAAAATGAAAAATTTTCTTTTATAAAAAACATTTTATTCATTTATAAAGATTTTATCACTAATTTGAAGCAATTTCTAAATTTTTAATAATTTTCCGTCCATGAGTAATCGAAAGAGTTCAAACATTCGCGCTTTAGGCTCTAATCGCTGCAGAAATAATTTCGCTATTAGAGAAATGTGTTTCGGAAGCGATTTGCGCTTCCGCGTTTCTCTCTCTCTCTCGCGAAATTAGTTCCAATAAGCGCAGTGAATTCTAAGTGAAAATTATTTGTAAATGGCGTGAAAAATGAAGCCTCATATGCTCATCTCCCCTCGGTGGTGATAAGGATTATCTTCAATGTCGGGTCATCGTCTGGACTAAGGGTGGTTAGCCTTGGCCTTTTCTAGTAATGATTCTGTCCTGGATAGAGTTCTTGTACTACCGCTATCTGTTGAAGCTACTTTTTTTGTTTAGGGACTACCTTCTCTGCTGCATCGACTATTATAGAGACAATTTTGCCACTTTCAAGTCCTCGTATTCCTCTATTTATATTCCTTCTTATGAATCTTCCTTCCTACTACTCAATTTACCACGATGCATCGTATTTAAAATAATAGAATAAGAAAAATATATTCATTCATATTTATTCATAGTAAACCTTTCTTCCTTATATCTCACAAATCTTAACGGAAATTTGCGAAAAAATTAATCGTTTTGTTTGTCAAAATAAAATTAATGAAAATTGAAAAAAATTATAAAATGGCAAATGTTTGCCACCTTTTTTGGCAAAACATTCGCAAACATTTAAAAAACATTCGCCCCATATTTCAAGATTTTTTTCATTATTTGAAATGATTTGTTTGGCAAAATTTATATAAAAAGGATACTTAAATGTGCCAAATGAAATGAAGTGCTTCATAATATTAATAATTTTCTTTTTCCTTTTCTTCTTTGTAAGTTCAATTTGCGGAGGAGACGACCAAGTCATCGACCAATGTGTAAAGAGTGTGGCAAGGATCGCACAAGGAGTAAATGAAGTAAAAAGTCGTCCCACCGTAGATCCAAGCAGCTGTATCGATCTTGACGCCGGTTCCTGTACATTATTCGCTCTCAATGATCCTAACAATCATGCAACTAACCACAACAACGATCCGTAAATATAATTTTTTTTCATAAATTTTTAACGTAAAAATCAAATATTTTTACGCTCATTTCTTCAGTACTTAATAGGAAATTTATTTAATGCTTTAATAAAAATTACGAAATATGTTTATTAATTATAAATAGATTAATATATTAATTATAATTGTTTCATAATTATTAATTATGAAAATATTAATTAATATATTAATAAATATATTAATATATTTATAATTATTAAATATAAAAATCGCAGACGTTCTCCCGGTTTTAATGATTATAAAGTCGCCGAAAACTGTCAAAAATATCCGAAACTTGCCGAAGATCTCTGCCCACGTTCGTGCGCGGTGTGCTGTAAAACATTGGACTATAATTGCAATGATAGTAAGTTGCGTTATACTTTCTGATAAACAAATTTTAGTATTCTTGTAATTAATAAATATTAATAAATATTAGCCGGATTTTACAGTTGCGAATTGCGAGAATATCACTCGTGCAATGTGTCAAACGGCAGCCTTCTACGATGCTTTATTAAGATCGTGTCCGCACACTTGTGGCCTTTGTCGTCGACCAGGTGCGGGGAATAGATGTCCAAATACACTGAAAGAATGTGACATTTTGGTCAGGTTAGGAGGTTGCAATGATGCGAGAATAAAAGGAATGTGTCAGAGTTCATGTCATTCTTTCGATTGTTTAAATCGTAAGTTTTTTGAACAAAAAGATACATTTTTATGATATAGCCACGGAGCTTCGTGTCGCACTTTATCTCTTTTAAATAAGTTTTTCATGAATTGAAATCTTTTTTAATCGTACTTTAATAATTATTTGTAAAATTTGGCACTAATAACCAACTGATTGCAGAAACTACTTCTGCGCCGTCACCAGCGCGATGCCGTGATGAACGAGTTAATTGCGGTTCAAGACCGGATCTCTGTGTTGGACCTTACGCACCAGTGTACGCAAACCAATGCAAATTCACTTGCGGTCTTTGTAATAGAGGATAAAGACTTGATTTTTTATGGCTAAAAGTTGCTAAAGTTAAGTTCGGATTGTATTCTCAAATTCATTATCATTTAAAAAAATATAAATAATGAAACAATGAAAATTATGAAATAATGAATAATTTTATATTTTCATTAAAAGTCTCTATAATTATAATCTTAATTAATTAAAATTTCTCTTTAATTAAAATTTAGGAAATACGAATATTCCGGTTTTATACCATATATAAAATTATTGAAATTCTGTCGCAAAATTAATTTGCAGAGTTAAAAAATATTCTAATAAGAAAAATATAATTATCATTAATCAAAATCGGATTCTTACTGATAACTGCATATAGCATTATGGACAATAACGAAGTGCATCTTCGCATAGACGCATGAGAAATGGCGCAGTTGATAGTAGACTGAAAGTTAAAAAAGCAATTATCGTGAGAATTAAGCGTTTAAGGTAGCCCGTAACAAATATTAAAGCAGAATTAATATAGAAATGAATCAAAATGTATAAAAAGGAATTAGAATAAAATAAAATTCTTCGAAATAATTTTAAAAAATCTAATAAACGGAAAAAAAATTTTTATATAAATATAAAAAAATATAAAAAATTTAAAAATAATTCAGCGATATTAGCGATAAATGAATTGATTTTCCCCATATTTACCTTCAAGGCACAAACTTCTGTTAATTTTTGCAAACCAAAATACGGTTCGATTAAATATTTGGTAGTAAGGCAGAAATGATTCAGTTGCACGATAATGTGACCTTAAGGGACTGAATTGCTTTATAAATTCGTATTTCGATAAAATAATAGGGATTTTCTAGGAGATGTACGAGGTTTTTGGTGAGGTTTTTTGGTGAGATTGCGGGATAATTTTGTGATTGCAACTTCTTTCACGCAACTTTTTTTTGCAATGGACGAATAATTGAGGATAAATTTGCTATAGCATTTCCTTTCCTCATTCACTGAGTGATGGTCATTCTTGCTAAAAAGCAAAAAATAGCTGTGAACGGATGCGAAGAGATTTGGCTGAAATTTTCTTTAAACGTTCAATATTTATATGCAATTTACGTAAAAATTGTATGTTTTCTATGAAGTTATTAGGTTTTACGCCTATTTCTGTATTTTATCGGTTTTTCGAAATTTCTTCCAAATGCACACCGTCCAATGCAGTAATTCGTGAAAAAAATTATTGTAATTGGGTGTGCGATAACAATTTCCTATTCTTTAAAAAATGGTCATTCTTGTTTGATCATAAAGAGTGACTATAAAAGGAGAGGGAACATTTAGTGGGAATCAATCATCACATTGCGATTACATAATTTATAGGGATAACTTAGCAATAACCTACAAATAAGAATGTACTTAAAGTCATTCTTTATTTTAGAGAGTGAATTGACTTTGTTCTTTGGGTTCTTCGATAAACCTCGAATACCTTTTCATTTACGGAGACATTATAACTAGCAAAAGCGGCAGAATTTTTATGGCAAAGTTTTCATGATACTTTATTGGATGATTCTTACTGTAACAACATGTGCAAATAGAGAAATTTTTTTCTACGGTCTTTGACGTGGGAAATGAAAAAAAATTGATCAGAAATTCAAAGCAAGAAATCGAAACATACAGGCAAAAAAAATATATACTTACGGATCGTTATTCAGAATATTTACATAGTTGGCTTCTTGAATGAGAGCGAATAATGTACAGGAAACGAAATCAAGGTGGAGGCAATTGCTCGAGTCTATGCTGGGACGACATTTCATTTGCCCATTGTCATGTTGCAACACATTTTTTATACATTGCTCGATGGGAATGTCGTTATTAATTTGCCCTAAACATGGGAAGAGAAAAATGATGAGGGAAATGAGTTTGTTTGATTGGGTTTAACCATATTTGAGTATCTTTTTATGCCGATTTTTCCAAATAAATTGCATTAAAAAATGAATAAAATTTTGAAATATAAAGGACATATTTTTTAAGCAAACATTTATTAAAAATAACGAAATAACAGACATTTATTATTTATTCTATTTTCCATTAGTTTTATATAATCCAACAAAACAATTTATTCATTTTTTACGTTTGGTGAATTTCTTCCTCTCTTTAAGATTTCTTGGAATTAAAGCAATAAGAAAGAAGACGTTTATGTCTTATTTAAACACGAAATCATGTAATTTTCAATTATAAAATTTTACAAAATTGGTGGCTTAAAAATTCAAAATAATCGAATGAGGACAATTCGTAATATGGAAAACGGGCATCGCTCATTAAGGATATGCAATAGAAATCGAAAGAATATTTTTTAATAATTTCGACTGAATCAGAAAAGAACAAAAGAGAAATAATTTCCGAAAAAATCTTTTATTAAAAGCTAAAATGTTTTCATAGCTTAAAGCAATAATTTTATAAAAAAAAAACTAAAATTTTTACGTCATATTTCGATTCTTTTATTCTATTATTTTATGATGAAAAGTATGATGGAAATGGCTAATTTTTATTTGCATAAGAATTGCACTTTTTGAAATTTCCGATTTGAAACGAATTGAAAAATGCAAAGGTAATCTTTCTTCCTTAAATAATCTCGCGACAAAAATGATAAAAAGAGAAAGAATAGCCTGCAAAATGGCTCTGAAATGCCATGATTTTTGAATTTCAAGCATTGCTTTAAACTGGAAAGAGTAACAGAATCATAATGTGCAAATAACTCTTAAATGAGGAATAGTGGCTCTTAAATTTGATTCCCGTAATAACGGACCTCACGTTGAGGAAACGTCACACTGCGACCTTTCGAATTAACATTTGCGATATGCAAAAAATTTTAAAAATTTTTTGCTTAGCCGACCAGTAATAAATATTTTATTAGTACTAATTATTTAATTTTAATTTTAAACAAAATGAATTTGATGGAGAAAAAATGAAAAATTTCCTCTCATCTGAAAATAATTTGTTTAATTTTAAGTTTTTCATCGCTAATTCGCTAATTAGTTCTTTTTTTCTTGTAATTCCTAAATTTTCAATAATTACCAATTCTTACCAATAAATAGCCGAAGGAGTTGAAACCTTCTGCTCGCTGCAAAAGTAATTTTACTATTAAGAATTGTTCATAATTGTTCATATGCACTCAGAATGATAACCTGTACCATTATCCACTATGCTCTATGTCAAGTGCCATGACGGCAGAAAGACAAATGGCTGAGTGGTCTGACTGGTTTTTTTGATAATTTTGTTGGTGGAAAACAATATGATAAACTCCTTTCAATATGATATGATATGAATCATGGTAAATTGCTTACGGTATCTCTTGCGACAAGCAGTTGTATTCACGCGATTGAAATTGAAAAAAATTGAAAAAAAAGTGAACTCAGTTTTTAGGGTTTAAATCAGAGAAAATGGCATTCCTCTGATCGATGCGCATTTAAAAAATATGTTAATAATAAATAATTAGAACTGATTAATTGATTGATAACATTAAAATTTTTTTTGCAAACTATCCAAGCGCCGATTCATTTCTCCTTTTGCACTACTAAGTGACTCATTTTGAAATGAGAAATGAAAAGAATTTTGAATTTTACAAATTTATCGCCAGAAAAAGCTCCAAATCAGCGGTAAAAACGAAAATAACTTTTATTAACGTTTTAACGAAAAAAATGGATTATTAAATATTTACCGCATTCTATCGGTTTAATCCATTTTAGTTATTTAAATAGTTGCAGAACGGTTGAAATGAAAACGAACTTAATTATTCAAATTAATTGTTTCTTCAATATTTTTTTCATTTATTATTTTTTTCATTTTTTTAGTTTAATGTCGATAAATTTTATTTTGCAATTTTTCACATTAAATAATTTATTATCATTGAATTGGAAAATTATTGTCGCATTAATATTTTTTAAATTTATATAATAGTAATTATATAAATAGTAATTATATTTATATAATGTTAATCATTAATCGATAGTTGAAGAATTATCTATTATTCAAATGTTAATAATATCATTCTTAGAAACGCTTTTATCTCGGATCCTGTGAGCTGCCATGATCGCCCTCAACCTTGGGTCCTATGCGAGAAGCCTAAGTAGCTGAGGGTTCTCCACAGTATCTTAGCTGTTTCAAACAGTGTGGATAGGTTTCCGATGTTTTTCCTGGATTCTGCTGAAGCAACTTTTCTAGTTTCACCACACTTTTAAATGGTCTAATCTAATTACTTTCCACATCTTCTCTTGTTCCCCTTTCAACCATTGATATTCCTCTAACCTGAGGTACTTTCTGCAATCGGTTGGGTAGTGTTATATTAGTGCTAACCTCTAATTTCATATATTTCTTCTTCCTAACGTTCTTATCACTTGGTATCATTCATGTCGATTTCTTATGCTTGTGTAGAGCCACGAAATTTGGCTGATTGGCCAGTACTTGTTTTCCTCTCTGAATAAAGAGGATTTTTACTTTATTATTCTCGATAGTTCTCTAACTTGCCAAAAGTTTGCCAAAGACTTGTTCATAGTGAATGCATAAAGCCTTCAAGGCTAAATTATCATTTGAAAAAAATCCATGCGCAGATATAAAGGAACCTTAATTTCGTCAGATTAAGACAAGTTTCTATTTTATTTAATAGTTTTTAGAGTAATTTTATATTCTAATTATATTCGATATAAACCCATAAGGTCAGAGAATGAAAATAGTGAAATGTGCTAATTTTAGAATTGATCAGCTTTTAAAGGTTAAAGTATAGGTCATTTCCATATTCATGCATTCATGTAGACTTTTCTCTCGGAATTTTTGTGGAGTGATTCAATTAATGAGACTTGTTTATCGTTGTTATCTATGCTATCTTTCAATAATCTGTTTTTATATGTTCTTGAGAAGAATGGTAAGCACACACACAGTATTAACACAACAATTTTTGAACACGAAGATTTTTCAGTGTGCTAATAGCATTTACCTATTTATTGTCGGGTCATGGACCAAAGAGATCTCTGAGAGTTCCTGAAATCCACTTTTCTAGCTTGAGAGGTAGCAGCTCCTATCGCTCCATTTATCACTGGGACAATTTTTTTTCGATATCCACTTTAGTTTCCTCGTCAGTCGATGATATCTTTCTAAATTCCATTTCCGTTTCTATTAAATTTCATTATTCTCAATAAAAACACATTTATTTGCAATAACTTGTAGAGAAATTTTGAATATTTGGAAACATGCTGATAATATTTCAGTATTTTTGGACAATGATTATTCTTTAATAAGGATAAAAAGTGGCTAAGAACGAATAGAGAAACATCAGAAGCTATTACAACGAATATGAGAATGTTAACGTTCTTCACAATACATCTAGTTATTTTTGCTTAACGACCGTAAATTAGGAAGATAACCTTCAAAATAAAATGTTAAATTAGAATTATGACGCTTATTGTCGCTAATATATCGAATTGAAAAATTGTATAGATGGTTACAGGCAATGTGCGCAAAATGGTTTCAAAGAGATGTTATAATTTTATTTTCTCTATAATTGCGAAATTTTTTTATTATATTGCATTTCAATAAAATATTTCTGTAAAAAAAATTCTTTTCAAGAATTTTCAAAAATTTCTTCATTAGTTTTCCTTGAAGAATCATAACTGTAATTTCTATTGTATTCAAATTTCAATTAATTTATTTTAATTAATTTATTTATTTTAGAATTCGTTATTTTTCATTTATTTTTATAAGATTTGCAGTTTTTATTCGTTTTTTAATCTAAGCTGTAAGAAATATGGCTTTTCCAGAATAGAAATCGATTTAAATTTTAATTTTATTTTAGGAAGTTTCGTCCAGAAGAAATTTTTCATCTTCTATTACAAAGACCACAAGTGAATTTGCACTGGTTTGCGTATACCGCTCCGTATGGCCCAACACAAAGGTCTGGTCTTGAACCGCAATTAACTCGTTCATCACGGCATGGCGACAGCG
>UYYG01001287.1:0-10715 GCA_900625125.1 Dracunculus medinensis | reverse complement strand
TTTGCAATTTTAGATGAACCGATAGAAGATGCAATAAGCGAATGGACAAAAAGAGTCGAACAATTTTATAATAGCACTAGCGTATCAACTTCCAGAATCGGTTCACTGGATGACTTCGTTCAGGTTCATTATTTTAATAAGTTGTTCTTTTTAGATAGATTTTTGGCATAATCTGATCTCGCCAATGTTCCTGTGGTATTTTAGATAGCCTCAGGGCTAACTGTACAAGTAGGTTGTGCAACAAATGATATATGTCAAGTTGACTATAGTTCGATGCAAGACTATGGAACATACTATGATAACTATGATGATTATAAAACGGATGAACGCCCTACTGTTCAGTATACCGTTTGCAAATTTTGGCCAAGGTAATGTTTTTTTTTTAAGAATATTTTTCATAATTTTAATTTGATCACTTACTGTTGATCTTAGATACATATACATTTTACATAAATTTTGCAAATTTTAGTGGATTTATGTTCAAGAAATTATACAAAAAGGGAAAACAATGTAAAGTAGGATGGCCGTGTAGGCGTCGCAATTCAGTTTGTAACAAAGATGGACTCTGCGAAACCGAAAAAAGTTTGAAAAAAAATAGAATTTCATGAACTTTATTTTAATCCTTTAATTCAGATTCCAGTTGATGAATTCTTTTATAAAAACTTTTTTTTATTAATAATAATTTCTTTTCAAGAAATAATTTATCATTTTTATGAATAGAAATGAAAATGATTTTGCATATTCCACTGTGATTTTTATTTCTAAATCATTAATTATGTCGAATAACTTTTTGGCAATATAATCTGTTTTATTTACAGCCGAAAAATGCGATGGAGAAAACGTTCCATTAAAAAAAAGTGCTCTTGATGCTATGAATAAATTCCGAATTCAACTTGCTGCCGGAAAAATTCCGGCCAAAAATGGAAAATTTCCAATGGGGAAAGAAATTTACAAATTGGTTAATTTAATTTTAAAATTACTTTAAGGATTCCATTTAATTGAAAAAATATCGAAAATTTCTTGGAATTAACGATTATTATTGCGAAATAGACGAAAAGTTTTCTCATATTCCTTTGAATTTTTAGAAATGGAATTGTACATTGCAAGCATTGGCTGAACAGAAAGTGCAAGAATGCGATTATAGTCCAGCTTACACGGATTCGCAAGGAATTGGTGAAGCTCAGCATGTCCCGTATGATCCCCCAAGTAAGAAAAAATTAGAAGAAATGAAATCAATGATTTGTGCACAGCGATTTCTTAAAGTTAATGATAAAAATAATAATAAAAATGCAAAAACAGCTAATTGACCCCACTGGAATTTTTCATTTTTCTTTTATAACCTTAGAATATGCGGTAAAAGAAGGACTAAAAGAATGGATGAAAAGATTAAAGGGCAAACGAAATGTTACTCTATTAACTAGCGATTATACAAGCTTGCTGGACGATTTTGTGCAGGTTCGATTTTTTAACTAATTCCTTATTTTAGATCGGCTGATCCATATAAATTTTTACTGTTCCTGCTAATCAGAATTATCATATTTGAGGTTGCATCGGGATCAACAACAGACGTCGGTTGTGCAACAAATAGTAAGTGCACATATGATTATGGAGATGGAGATGTAGAAAAAATTCATTATACTGTTTGCAAATTCTGGCCGAGGTGAGCAAATTCTTTTATGCTAAATTAACGATTGGTTATTTTTTTTTTGTTGTTTTTGATTTTTTGGTTCAAAATTTCTTATACAAAATTTTAAGAAGGAATTTTTCAGTGCAAAAACGTTCCCCATCTTATACGAAGAAGGAGAGCAATGCGAATTAGGTTGGCCATGCGCTCTTCCCAATTCAGTTTGTAATAAGAATAAACTTTGTGTTAGAACTGAATAGGTTTAACTAAAATTTGATTAATTTAAAATGCAGAATTGAACTGCGTATATTCAATAAAATTGAATTTTATGATTTTATGCATAAATAAATTCAAAAATCCATCAATAATTGCTCAAAAAATTTAAACCAACTATCCAAAGTTCGGAAAATTTTCCTCATATTACTATAATTATTATTAGTAACCTTAGCTTATATGAATTGACTGGCGAGCATTGGTGCAGAAGATTTTGGCAATCTTATTATTTGTTGAAATATTTTTGGCGATTTTCGGCAGAATTTTTTGATGTTTGTAATTTCACTATGGTGCTACTTTGCGACAGAGATCGCCAATAACAACCAGATTTTCGTAGATTAGCTTGCCTGCACAATCTCAATCGATGATAAATGAAATAGACTGTTTAGCCTTTTCACCCCATATTATGATATAATATTTTATATAACTATTGCATGAATGATTTTTTCATCTTTGATGTCTGTCGAACAAGAAATTACTAGGCTATTCCGATTGCTTAGATTGTTCGACGTAATTGCTTATGGCTCCAAATAATTTTAGGGCTAATTTCTTTATAATGAACTTTATAATGAAAGTTGACAGGCGTATGCTTTTTTAATTTCACAATAATATTTTTGAAGCATTCAAGCTTTTATTTCCATCGGTAAATCGTTGAATTTAAAAAAATTAACGCAAAATCCTTTGAAAGAGACATTTCTTCATTTGGATAAGGGAACTAATTCTAAACGAACGTATTTCCAATTATTTATGCAATTTTTAACTTTTTTCCCATTTCTTTTATTTTATTAATATTTGACTATTATTCAATCACCAATTTATTTTCTAACAGAATCAAATTCCACTTTTTATTTTTCGCAAAAAGAAACAATGGGGACCTCATTAAAATGTGCACAGTTTATAGAAAATCTGTTAATAGGACGTTCATTCATTCAAAATTCTTTCATAAATTGAAATACAGCTATTTGAAACTAACAATTAAACTTTTTAAAGACAGTTTTTTTATCATTATCATTTATCATTTATTAACTAAAATGAATTTTAATAGGAGAATTTCTCTCAGAATTCTTTCTTCGAATATTTTATTGTTTGAGAACTGAGAAATGGAAAAAAGAGAACTGAAATTATAAATTGAATTTATGAATTTTTATGAAAAAAATGAACTTTTTTCGTAAAAAATAAATTTTCGTGCGTGATTTCATTAATTTCCTTTCTCCTTGAAAAATTATCGCATCTTATCGTTTGTCGCCACATGCCTCAAACTTGGGTAAATTAAACCTTTATTCAAATATAGAAAAAATCGTATAAGGAAAAAAAACAGCGTAACAACTAATTACCAATCTCTATCACCAAAAAATAATAAATAAATTCGAACAATAATATAGCTAAAAAATTAAAAATTGTTTAAAGCTTTTTATTTTTATGAGATGAATTTTTTTATTAACGGTTTTATGTTAATTCTTTGCAATAATATCATATTAGATTGGATTTTGCCAGCGCTTTTTTTCTTTTTTTCCAGATTTTAATTGGATTTCGTCGATTTGTGTCAACAATTTTTGAAAAAAAAACAATTGGCAAATGGAAAAGTTTTAAATATCGTTGTCTCTTTTTGAACAGTTGCCTTGTAACTATTTTTCACTCGAAATCGTCCATAACTGCCATTGAAATGCAATATCTAAATTGTTTTTAGACGAAAATTTCGTTTTTTAGAATTTCCAAACCATTCCTGAAACGAAATGCTATGCGGTTTTTTTAATATATAAACATTTTTAATTAATTAAAAAACTAGAGAAGAGAGAATTTCTATGATTCATCCAGGTTGTGTGTTATGGTGGAGATAATTTTGCGAAATGTATCATATGATTACAACATTGCGCCTGATTATTCCATACCAAGAAGGATTTGAAAGTCTAGAGAGTGATGCAATCGGATACATTGCCTTAAAAAATTACCGGTGGCGTAACCTCTTATCCCGCAAGACCGGTTATGATGAGTCGCCAGCATCAGCTGGTTCTTCGGATGATATGATTATTCATGTCTGGAATAGATTCCTGCCATCGCATTTCAAAATACCCATTGAGCCATTCTCCATTAAAATTTAACTTGCTTCAATTCGAAAAAATCGCGAAATTGAGTGATAATTCAAGTTCAAATTAAGTGATAATATGGGATATGTCTGATAAAGGAACGAGTTAATATAAAAATTATGAGATGACCTCAAGAATGATTAGCGATGGAGAAAATAATTTTTCTATTTGAAACTCAGTAATAAAATAAAAATAAATTGAAGAAATAGAAAACTTTGTAAAAAATATTAATGATGGCATTTATATTTGTAATTTGTAAGATGGCTTTTGTGCTTATTCATCTGAAATAAACCAAAAAAAATGAAAAAATTGAAAAAAACTTTTGGATGATATTTTTGAATTAATTCTGTATTTCTACAACAAAAAATCAGCAGCCAATTTTTTCAGAATATTTTTTTTTGCAAATGAAAAATTTCCAGCGAGTTATGAAATATGAAATAAAAAATAATAAAAAACAACACAAATAATAATAAATAATAATTAGCAAAAAAATGCTTATCATTTGAAATAATTCTTTATTCGATCGATTCTCATTCCACTATTATGTCATATTACTGTAAATAATCAGATAAAATGTATAATGATTTCTGGCGGTGCCTTGCTGCTAATTTGTATTCTCCGACTTCTATCTGATAAGAAAATTAAACCAATAATAACAGCGAAAAATAGTGAGTACCATTATGGGGTGATTTTTTTTAGAATCACTTATTAAAAAGAAAGTCATCAAAGCTCACAAAATTGAATTTGCTGATCTTATTGAATAAAAGTTCACTTTCGGAATTTAGACAAATTTAATAGAAATATAAATTTTAGAAAAGTGACTATTGTATTTGTGCCTAATATTGAGCCTAAACAATAAAAGGCGATCTAGTCAAAGTGGATTCATTTTTTTACAGTTTTTTACAGTTTGCACTTTTCTATTCGATGTTTCGATATTTTTTAAAATTTTGGCAGAGTGTATTGCAAAAACAATTGCTATATGTTTATCATAGTCTTCGTAATTTTCCATCAGAATTCATCATAGGCGCAAATATTTGACATTTTTGATAAATGTTTACAGATATTGATGGAAAATGTTGAATGCAGAAAATCGAGCAGATTTATAATTTGCTATTTGAGCGAATAATCTATTAATTTTTCTAATAATGAAAAATTTATCAATTCGGTTTTGCTTTGCGAAATATATGGAGATCGCTATCATAGTTTTTAATTTCGAAAAATGAAAATTCTATGGAAAAAAAATCAAATATGGAATAAATTGGATATTTATAAATGCCATGATAATAATGGTAAAATAATTTGCTTTCATTGCATTTTCTAAATTTCCTTTGCATTCTTTCCATAATTAACAGATTCTTCTTCTTGTTGTAACAATTCTCATGATGATTGGTTAGATTGGTTCCACAGGCTAAAAAACTTTTCCAAGCTCCATGATCTGATGGCATCGTCGACAGTAATAGAAGTCATTCTTTTTTCCATCGCCTAGGTATATATATTACTGGTCCATCTATACATTCTAATTTATAATAAAACCTTTCAATCCAGGCCTTGATAGATTCACCTTGATAGATTTTGATATAATTCATCGAAGGGTTTAGCAAGTAACGAAATATATCGACTGTTGTGGAGAATGACGAAGAACGTACCTTAACCGGCGAAGGCGATATTCTGTTATGGTTATGGCATTCGGTATTGGAGCGAGGATGAATGAGATCGATTACGTCCACTCATTATAAAATGTATCTTAGATAAGAGTGGTCAAGGCAGATAACTTCCTAATATCCTCCACTCTCATTAGCCATATATCAAAGCCATAAAGCAAACAAATCAAGGTTGTATAGATGATTTTTATTTTTTAGGTGGTTTCATGACGGTTCCATAAAGGTTTCGTCAACCAGAACGCATTTCTAGTTGTCGTAATCCTGGTTGTAATACCGTCTTTTGTCTGGCCATCTTAGAGTGGATCCAAGGTATTTAAAATCGGACACTTTCCAAATCGTCGATGAATTTTTAGAAAGAGGAATTTTATCAATTTCAAGAGGAAAATTCATCAGTTTTAAGAAAAGGTTTTTAGTCTTATTTAAATTTACCCTGATTCTCGTGGTTTAGCATGATTTGTATTTTATCAAAACCGTCAATAAAAAAAAAATAGATAAAAAAGACTAATCAATAAAAAAGATTATACCAGAGTATATCACCAGAGTATTCAAGATATGTGATACGACACTCTGGACTGATTTGTGCATTGGCTTTCTGGTCCTTTTGCAAAATGCTTATTTGGAATAAGTGGCGTTATCGCTTACTCTTATACATCTTCAGAGTATGACTCATTGTCCAGAAAACTGACGACAGTAATTTGGTAGCCTGTGGCTCTATCCACAAGAGCAAAAAATTAACGAATAATTTTGATTTGTTAACTTTTTCTTAATAGTTCACTAATACTTAAATGTGGAATATGAAAAGGCTATAATAAATATTCGATGGTGACCGCAATATCAGGTTGTATTTGAACATGGCAAATTCGACAGGCTTAGCAGCATCGCACACAATCCTTTCTTTAAACAGCTCGAAGAAAGCTTTGTCTCTTTGTTTCTATGAATATATATATGTATGTATGTATGTATGCTCGTCATGACCTCCAGAATGAGAAGAATAATGGTAAATTTTAAGAATTTTCCGAATATCCTCTCATTTCACATGGATCCATTGATTGAGGAAAAAACTCATCTTTCGCGGTTTCACGATGATTCTTCTTTTTTTCTAGCTATTTTTCTAGCTATTATTAGTTAGGATTGCTCTACTGGCTATAAGGATAAAAAACTGAATCCACTGATCTGATGTCATCGTCGACAATAATAAAAGCCATTCATTTTTCCATCGTATAAGTCCATATATTGCTGGTCATTCTATATGTTCAAAATTTTTTTTGACCGTATCAGTCCAGATCTTGATTGGTGCGCTTCGCTTTTGACACCACCCATCGCTGGGCTTAGGAAATATCGAAATATGTGCCAAATCATGCTGTAGACGAAAAGATGAAAGTGCCCGTTTTTTTCTTATCATGACAGGTTTATTCCTCTCAAAGACAAAAACAAAAAAAGGAAAAAAAAGACAATTAAGAATAGTTGAAAAAAGACAAAATTAGAAAACAAAAAAAAGAAATTATTAAATATAAAACTATATACATATACATATTTCTTTAAATATACATTTTTTTACATATAATTTATTTTTTATTCTTAAATCTTTGTTTTAATATTTAAAAAAAAATCGATTTTAATTGTTTTTAGCGAATTTTAAAGAAACGAAGTTTAAGAGAATAGCAGAGGAGTGAAAAAGAAAATAGACCGCTCAAGAAATGAAATTTTATTCAAATAACGCGAAATAGCCACTTTTCCAATTTTCATTTTTCTAATTTCTACATTTTTCTTTTTTATTTCTTATTCAAATTTTTCTTTTATCGTTTCTTACTTTTTATTACTTACTTTCTTACTTACTTTTCTTATTTTTTATTTTTTTTCAGAAAAATCTTTTGAGATTCTATCATTTCAACAATTTTTTGAATATTTCTTGTATTTCTGCACGCAATGAATTATTTATTTTCATAGAATTCCTAAAAAATAAAATACCACCAAATAGTACTAAAAAAACATCTAAAAAACATCTAAAAAATATGAGAATTCACGTAATAGCTTTTAAAAAGTGTCGTTAGAAATCATTCATAAATTAATCAAATTATCATAGGTGCAGGCAGTGCAAATAATAATGCGACGTTACGCTTCAATTTTGCTACTCCTCTTGAAAAGTAAGTTATTTGTTTCTATGTTAGAAAATAAAATCGAATCGAGTGATTTAGAAATACCTCATCCTTGCAACTTGTGAAATTAATATAACCAATGCTATTGGTAGTCGTAGCAAGGAGAAAAGAACTCGATTTAGTAGCGACTTTATTTTCATTTTATGGCGTTGTTTTCAAGCGTATGACTCATACCACATTTGATCTTTTAAAGCAATATAAAATAAGCAATATTAAACTGAAATAGTAACAAAGTAATTGTCTCCTCTTATTGGAAATAGTTGGTTCCACTATAGGTGATTGAAAAATACTTTTAAAAATAAAATCTGGAATGAATTTCAGGCACAATTATTTTTTTCTCATCAGGTAATTGCTTTCATGCGTTTTTTTTTTTTTAAACTTATATGAAAATTATCAATTTCTCTTAAAAAATTTCAAAATAAAGCCATTGTTCATTTTTGTTTTGAACATAATTTCTTTTTTTTCAAAAAAAAATTGGCTTGTACTATTTTTCAAAAATATAATTTATTTTTAATCAAATTTATAAAAATGATTTTTCTTCAAACTCTACAAATCTCTTTTATTTTAGATTTTTTCTTATTGGTTCGTTCCCTTCCATAAAAAGAAAGAAAAATATTGATGGAGTATTTTTATCATCAAATTTCTAAATTTCTAAATTACTAAATTTTAAATCTAATTTTGCAATTTCATACTTCCATCATTTAATTCTTCATTAATTACTGGAAACTGAAACTAATTTAGTAAGAACTGAATAGGAATACTGCAGAAAATCCTTGTGTAGCCCCGCTATAGAAATGAGATCAAAAAATTATTGAGTGTTTGGTTAGTGGCTCGATGAGGCCATCAAAGAAAAAATTTAAATGCATTAAAAAAGTGATTAAAGCTAAATCGACAAGAGTCCTTATTCTGCAAAATGGTAAAGTGCCAAAAAACAACTAAAGTAATATAATTAAAATTAAGAAATAATTAAAAATTAAAAAAACCAGAAATAGTGTAATTAATATAATGAAGCACTTATTCACATATTATTGGTGAAAAGAAATGAAGGAATTGGAACGAATGGAATGGAATCTGCTCAGAGAATCCTTAAAGGGCATTAGAAATAAAATGAAGAAAAGTTAAATGTCGATGACTTCATTGATATTCTTAGATGAGCCGATACATGAAGCATTAAAAGAATGGGTAAAAAGAGTGGAAAACTGTTTCGAGAGTGATAGTGTGTCAACCTGCGAATTTCTCGATATATATGATGAATTTATACAGGTTTGGTTCTTAAACAAACTCCTCTTTTGGATAGATATAAATTTATCATATTTATCATATTGCGATTTTTAGCACCGCGGTATTTTAGATCGCATCTCGATTAACCACAGATATTAGTTGTCCTTCGTGCATATTTACGCGTGACTATAAGGATGACAACGCAGTAAGAGAAGAAAAAGTTCAGCGCACTATTTGCAAATTTTGGCCGAAGTACTAATTTCTTACATTAAATTTTTTAGATTTTTTATATTTTCATATTTATCGTTCTTATTATTTTTATGAACTTGCTTCTTCGAAATTTCATAAAAATTTTATAACTAATTTTTCAGTGGCGAATCGTTCAAGAAATTATGCGTAAAAGGAAAGAAATTATACGTCAAAGGAAAACGACTCAATGGAGGTTGGTAATTCATTTTGTAATATTGAAAAGAAAAGAATAATTGAGAAATTTTTTTTTTTTTATAAACTACTCAACTATTAAAATAAAATGCATACATTCAGTTTAATCGAATTTCATGAATTTCAATTCATTCTAAATTATTGATCTTTTCCAGCATTAAAATTTTTCCATAAAAATTTTCGATTTCATTAAAATATTTTTCTTTTATCAAAAATTGAGTTGAATTGAGTTAGTTTATATTCTTTATATATTCTTTATTCACTATTTTGTAGAAATTCTTTAGCATATAACAAGTTTCAGCAAAAGAGAAGAAACATATTTTCGATCTTAAAAAGGCTTTTGATGCGATAAACACATTCAGGAAGGAACTTGTGAATGGTTAAAATTAACATAGCTTTAATGCATAATATGAAACCGAAAAATTATTAATTGCTGGGCCATTTTTTTGACAGTGGCACTATGCAGAATGCTTTTTTTTTACCCTACTGCGTAACAAAATGGAGTGAAAAATTTCAAAATAATTTTTAGAAAAAAGCATTATAATAAAAATTTTCAAAAATCAGGAGATTATCAAACTAATAAAACAATAAAACTACTCGTTTAGAATAGTTTATTGCATGAGAAATTTTACTAATGAAAATAAATTTCAGGTTTGGCTCATCGACCACCATCAAGTAAATTCTTCACTGAAAAATAATTCGTTTTATTTTATAGTGTTTTTTTATCGTATATTTTATCAAGATCGTAAATGAACGTGAAGTAATTTATTCTATTATCACTTTTT
Organism: Dracunculus medinensis; assembly: GCA_900625125.1. Lineage (NCBI taxonomy): Eukaryota > Metazoa > Nematoda > Chromadorea > Rhabditida > Dracunculidae > Dracunculus > Dracunculus medinensis. The sequence goes on along the minus strand of UYYG01001287.1, from coordinate 470 downwards.
TCTTTTAATTCCTTATTCAGCTGAAGATTTTTTAACATATAATTTGTTTCAGCGACACGTACACCGTGCGTTGGAGAACGGAAACTTGATTTCGATCGTGACAAGGCTGTTGATGCGATAAACACATTCAGGAAGGAACTTGTAAATGGAAAATTTCGGACCAAAAACGCCAAATTTCCAAAGGGTAGAGAAATGTATAAAATGGTTGATTTTAAAATTATCAATTTATAACTGAATTAAATAATGAATTTATGCTATCGGTAAAGGACCAAGCAAGAAGAAGGCGGTTTTTTTTTAAAAAACTCGCACCATTACTAGATAAAGTCGTTCCGCTGCTTTTCACAGTAGGCAAATATGCCAGGTAATTCTTTGGCGATAGAAGTACAAATGGGCTGATATCACGCTGGAATTTTCGGAGAGGTTTACTCCTGCGAGAATGGAACGATAGCATCCGTAATCGGAATCGAACC
>UYYG01001280.1:4043-17132 GCA_900625125.1 Dracunculus medinensis | reverse complement strand
TCAACCAAGGTGGAAATATTGAGAAAAGTCTTATTATGTGCCGATTAACCAAAACAATTGGGATAATAATGATCCTACCGATACTTCTTGCTGAACAAAGTGGCTAAAAATTATACATGGATTTATATTCATCGATGATCACTGATAAGAACGAAATGATGAATGATATTTCATGATATCGTTTAAAAGTTGATAGTTATCCTTTATTTTGCTTTTTCACACCCTTCGATCGCATATCGTATCTGTGGTACCATTCACGAAATGAATCGCTTAATACTAATACATATTCCTGTTTAACGGTAGGGGTTCCAATGAAAAAAGCGGAAGGATTTCATTTCACACTTTTTATATTTTAATTTTAAATCACCGTATTAATTTAATGATTGTTTCGATTGATTGTTTCTCAGACTAATAGCGATGAAAGAAACATCAAAATTCGCGAGAAAATTGTCGATTATGGTTGTGAAAAAACTTCTAAAAAATGTGGAACTAATATGATTTACAAAACTATTCCGAAAACAATCTTTCTCGACTCCTCAGCTTATTCTTACCGATGCTTTCAAATCTGCTCGTGCATCGATGAAAAATATATTGAAAGGAACGGGCAGTGTGTCGAAAAGGTATCATTTCTATGATTCTCGGGTTAGAATACAAGCAAAATCAGGGAAATTATGATTTATTCAACATATATGTGGAAAAAATCATCAGTCTGCATAGAATTCAGGATTCAGATTTGAAACAATGCATATCGATGCCAAAACAATTGCGAACAATATTCTAAGAAATTTGGCCAAGTAGCTCAATATTTATATTTATGAATTAATTAATTGAATTAATAGGAAAATATTATTGGCATTTTGCGATTTGATAAGAATTATAAATTTATTATTTTATTTGTAATATAATATTATATTTATTTATTTTTATATTTATTATTTTTTTGTAATATAATATTTTATTTATTATTTATTTTAAAAGGCAACAAATCATAAAGAAATTTAAATTATACGAGGAAATTTCATGCAGTCATAGCAATTTCTTTTTTTAAATATTTATTAGAATCACACATGAATCGTCGGCTTTCAAATTTAGACAACTATTTCGAGCCACAATAACAATTCGGCAAGCAATGATGTGAATTCTGCAAGTAATGGTGCCAGTTTCTACGATAAATCCGTATGTTTGATGATGCAAGGACGAAAGTGTGGTATTCATATGATATTCAGAGAAATTCAGCCAAGTAACTCATCGGAACGTTTTAGCTCAAATGATAAAATTTGTTGGCTAAGATGTCAGTGCGAAAATGAAAGTTATACTAGAGAAGGTGAAAAATGCGTTGAAATTCAGCAACGAACTGTGATAGCAAATAATCCAACGACCATTGGAGAAATTCCGGTGAGTGGTTCTTTTTTGCCTTTCGTTAAACTAATCTACTCGGTGCTAAGTTATATTCGTTTGTTGTGACTCCCACAGTTCTTCTAATAGAAAAAAGCATGAATATCTTAATTTGTTTATTTGTTTTTTATATTTAAATTAATATAAACATAGGTGATTTTTATTAAAGATTCAGTCTGATTCGATTAACAATACAAGAAATTACAAAATTGGCGATAAAATTTCCGATTACGGTTGCCAAAGAACAAATCAAAAGTGTGGAACGAATATGATATTTAAAACGATTTCGAAAGTACTCTTTCTCGAATACTCACAACCTTTGTATCGATGTTTTCAACAATGTTCGTGTATCAATGATAAATATGTAGAAAATGATGGGCAGTGTATAGATTCAATGTATAATAAAGTATAATTTCATTAATTAAATGAGAAATTTTGAAAATTAGCTAAAATTTCAGTCGAATTTCAGTATAAATCAATCTTATCAGTTGAAATTGACTAAGTCCCATAATTTTTTTTTCATATTGGAAAAGATTGCCGAATTGTTTTATTGTATTTGAATAAACAAATAATTATAATGTCGTTTTCCTTTTTTCAAGTTTCACCTTGGCTGACTTATTTGGCACTATCGAACACAAATGTTGAAGTTAAAAGTTAGAGTCGAAACGTCGAAACTTTTTGTCTCTGAAAAAATGAGCGAAAATGGTTAAAAGATTCACTCAAAAACCAACAAAAAATTTCGAAAAAATCCGAGTAACCAGAGAAATTAACAATATAATTAACAAAACAATATAATTGTTAATATTAGCCAATCGCTCATTCATCGAGTGATTATGGCGATTAGCTATATTTCTATTGGACTTCCAGATCAGATTTGTTTAGCCAACAAATCAATGGAGTGAGGCTATTCAGTGATCGTGAGTGCTGTTAAAGGAAAACCGTTTATTCAGTCCGTTTGTATAGATGTTAAGTGGCGCGTAGCGTAAAGATCAACTTTCAACGGTATCATGCAATGTCGCTTAATCATTTTATTCTAATCAGTGATTCGATAAGCATAAATATCCATTTGTAAGCAAGTTTGATGAAAAGTTCAACAAAGATTTTCAGTAACATTATTATTGCCCGAAATGGTTTTAGTAACCTTCTTCTTCTGACAGCTCTCACCATTACTGGTTAGGATGGCTATAAGGGTAAGACGTCTCCATGGTGCTATCGTTCTAAGCCATCGTTAGTAGTAGTAGAAGCCATTCCTTTTACCGTTGTCTAATTCATATATTGCTGGCCCACCTATACGTTCGAAATCTAGGTCTTTATTGGCCTGCTTCCCTTTTGACGCCACCCATCTCAGGGTTTAACAAGTAACGAAATTTTCGACAGCTCTTGTGGTGGATGGCGGAGAACGTGCTCTGGTTTTGGTTAATCAGCATATAGTATGATGTTTCCCAATATTTCTATCGAAAGAATGATTAAAAATGTATTCTTTTTTGAAGCAAGAAAAGTTCACTGAAATTTTTTCAAACCTGATGGTCACCTATTCAATTTTATAATTCATTTGAAAAAAATATTAAAAAATTATGCGATTTGCCAATGATTAAAATTAATTTTTCCAAAATGATCATCGGAATTATGAAATTATTCGCTTAAAAATATCGGTTTCAGTAACCTTAAATATGCCCCGGTAGTACCAGTGGCATTGCTACGATCTCACTTTCACTGAAAGCCTGTCGGTGTATAACGATAGGGCCTAAGATGACTAAATTCACACCCAACATTGCGTCGTCTGAAAGCGATCGTATAATATTAAACATCTAATTAATCCTTAAAACATCAGTGAATATGCAATATTGCATTGTTTCACTTTGGTAAAATCTTGAAAATTTTATGAAAAAATCCGACGACCTTAAAAACTTTTTAGTTCACAACAGAAGAATTTCTTTTCACTCGTTCGCACTGGAAGTGATGGATTGAAACGGATTTGCAAGAGAGATAATATGATGAATGATAAATATATATTTCTCTTTCCCAGCGAGAGTATTGATAAAGGAAAAGAGATAAGAATTGTGGAAGGAGTTGTGGAAAAGTTGTGGTACTAGAAAATATCACAGGATGAAAGTAGAATGCGTCATGTGTAAGAGGTACAATAAAGATGTCTTCCAGTTTGATAAAATAGAAAATGAACATGAATTTTCTTTCTGCCCATCTCAAAAACTTATACAAGTTCCCAAAAGGCCATTTCTGGCTATTCAAAATATAATATTCGAGAAACAAAAAATACCATAAACTAATTGTTTACCTTTTTATTTGGTTCGAACTGTAAATCTTTTATTGCTATCTTCGTACAGCCGAGTTAATAATCTCGCTTTGGATCATTAAAAGTATTACAAAAGGAATTTTCAATTTCGAACTTGACTTTTAGAAATAAATTTAAGATCCTCCGGAACATTGAACAGTTTCGATAAAATCATTGGTAAGCAAATGAATGCCTTCGAATTGACTATCGAAAATAAAATTGTTGTCATTATTGTCGCCATATTATAATCCAATATCAAATTGAAGTCGATTTGAAATAAACTTACAAAGCTAGTAAAATTGATTAACAGTAAAACCATTTCAATAATTTGTGAAAAGTTAACTTTGCAAGAATTTTTCCAATCTTCGCGAATGCTCTGCAAAAAAAAATTCGCTAAAAATTTTCATATCGAATCTTTTCAAAAATTTTATAAATTTCATCATACGAATTGATAATTTAAAAAAAAAAAAATCGAAATTTTCGGTAAAAATTTTTAATTTCATATAAAATAGAAAATTATAAATAATGTTTCGTAAAATGAATAATATCGTACTGAACAACTCGAAAATTAATTGAATAACTATAGGATTTTTAACGATCCGAGTGGTTTTCCAAAAACCACTATCAATGTTTTAAAGATCAAAACGCTAGTAGAATTAGAATTTATCAAATCATATTTTCAGGAATACGCTAATCTCATTCACTGCAAAAATATTATACTGTATATATTATTAAATTACAATAAAACAGCAAAACCATAGGGACTTTAGACTTAGAAACACGTGAGGTACCGTTGTTTTTTTATTAACATAATTTAATTTAAAATTTAATTTATAATTTAAAATTTAAAAAATAAATGATAAAATTGCAAAATTGCAAAAAGCTGCAACTGCCATTTTACATTTGCACATCGATCCTCAGGAACACTAATATGTTCCATTGGTAAATGAAAAAAAACGCCTTTAAATTGAAAATAGAAAATAGAATACTATTACAGTCACCGTAATAAAATTCGCGAATGTTTCCCAAAAACCAAAGGTTTTTCCAAAGGTTTTGCAAATACAAATACTTTACTTGAAATAGTTATCGTTGACTATAATTTTTTTTATTGTCACAGAAATGTTTTTCGTAGCCGTTACTTTTTTCATTATAGTTAGTAAATTTTTTAATTCTATTAAAAAAATTTTTTTTTAGATAATTCTTTTTTTCTGCATCTATTCATTAATATGCCCAAAAGTTTCATAACATGTTTGCTGCGCTGCTTTTTTTTGTGAGCAATTTGAGGAAATTTGTGTCGTGATGAATCTATGAAAATTTTTGGCCAGATTACTAATGGTGATAAAAAAATTTCTCGCAAAAAAATCCAATATCATTTATGCTTAGCCTTTTGTCCTATAATGTTATTTATTAAAGATTTTCCTTCAATTTGGTACTGATGCGAATGATTGTGATTATGGAAACTGTACGTATGGTCAAGAAATTATTGATTATGGTTGCTGATGAACATTGCGGTATAAATATGAGATTTGTAGAAGTTTTCAAAACTATTCTTCTTCAATATTCATTTCCAGTCTATCAATGTAGGCAGCGGTGTGTATGTGCTAAAAATAACATTGTTGTAAATGGCAGAAAGTGTATCCAAAAAGAATGTATCCTTCTGTACCAAATTGTAACCAAGGCAAATTAGTTAATTAATAATTAATTTACTACAAATAAAAATAAATTTAAGAAAATAAATATATTAAGACAAATAAAATAAATAAATAAAAATAAGAATAAAAAAATAAATTGTGGCAAATTTAAATAAATGAATTTAATTAATTGAAGATGGACAATGTCCTCAAAGAATTAAAAATTTTGTAAAACTCGGTGGTAATTTGAAAATTATAAAAATTATAAAATATTCTAATTATTTTTGAATATAATTCTACAATTTGAGTACCAATTATAACTCAATGATTATTCACTTGAATTATATACAAAGCGAATTTTATACAAATGTCCCCAATGAAACTTTACAGGATCGAACTTTTTTATGCTCGAAACTCCTTGGACAACGATGCGGTATTAATAAAATATTCAAAAAAATTCAAATAAGTTCATTTTCTGAGAAATTCAAATAAGTTCATTTTCTGAGACGAATATAATTATTTATTTCAAAAAGGCAACAAGTCATAAGTTAAGGAAGTTTAAGTTATATGAGGAAATTTCATTTCATGCAGTTATAGCAATTTCTTTTTTTAAATATTTATTAGAATTTCGCATAAATTCTCGGCATTCAAATTTAGACAACTATTTCGAGCCACAATAACAATTTGGCAAACAATAATAATATGAATTCTGCAAGTGATGAGATTTTGAATGGTGCCAGTTCCTACGATAAATCCGTATGCTTGATGATGCAAGGACGAAAATGTGGTATTCATATGATATTCAGAGAAATTCAGCCAAGTAACTCATCGGAAAGTTTTAGCTCAAATGATAAAATTTGTTGGCTAAGATGTCAGTGCGAAAATGAAAGTTATATTAGAGAAGGTGAAAAATGCGTTGAAATTCAGCAACGAACTGCGATTGCAAATAATCCAACGACCATTGGAGAAATTCCGGTGAGTGGTTCTTTTATGCCTTTCGTTAATCACTCTACTCGATGCTAAATTACATTCGTTACAACTGTGACCACCACAGTTTTTCTAATAGAAAAAGCATGAGAATCTTAATTTGTTTATTATTTATATTTTATATTTATATTGTTTACTATATTTTTTATGTTTAAACCAAATAAATTTAAACGTAAATAGTTTTGTTTCAGCACGTCGTTTTTATTAAAGATTCATTCTCATTCGATTAACAATGAAAGAAATTACAAAATTGGCGATAAAATTTTCGATTTTGATTGTCAAAGAACAAATCAAAAGTGTGGAACGAATATGATATTTAAAATTGTATCGAAAAGACGTTTCCTCGAACTCACCGATCGGTGTCTTCAAAAATGTTCGTGTATCAACGATGAATATAAAGAAAATAATGGGCAGTGTATTAGATTTAGTTAGATTTTATAGTAAAGCTTAGTTGAATTAATTAAGCGAAATATTTTGAAATCAACTCGAATTTCCCCATAAATTTTTTTATTTATATTGGAATGGATTATCGAATTATTCGTCCTCGCTTCTTCAATATATAAACGCTGTATAAATTAAATAAGCTATTGTCGAGAAGTTAAACCTTCCTGTCTGTGGAATTAAAGAATCAAATACTTATAATCCCTTTATGGGAAAATTCAATTCTTGATTAGTTTTATGGCCACCATATTCATATTTCATGGCCATATGTACATTTTCCATGTTCACAATCAACCGCATCACTCCCAAATTGCAATAAATGGTATAAAATCGAACATTTATCAATTATTTCGAATATATTTATAAAAAAGAAGATTAATAGACTAAAATTTTGATATTAAAAATAATTTCCTAATGAGACGAATTTTGAAGGGCCGTTACAACTGCCATTCGTTTAGAATTCGCGTACTATTTTCTAACAATAGGAATTTCATTTAAAATTTTTTTCGAGAATCTAAATATTAGCATTAATATTAAAAACAGATTTAATGCTAATATGCAAATTCCTTTCACCATTTTCGTCCCAAAAACTTATTGAATATTATAATCTGCGAATCGTGTATTTTAAAATTTATTTCAAAAAATTTGCCGAAAAATATTAACCAAGTTTAAAGGAATTTTTTCAACATATGAAATTTTCATGCCCACAAATAGAAGTTCTAAACAATTAGATTAGAATGAAATTAATATTTTTTTAAAAATACTTTAAAAATACTTTCGAGAATAAAGAGAGAAATCACTACTAAATAAAAAAATTATAATAATTTATAAATTTATAAATTAAAAGAGCCAAATTCAGAAAATGAGCATCGCCAAATTTTGGATAAAAAATTTTCAACTGCAAAAAAATATAATTTTATATAAAAAAGAGAATTATAAGAGAGAACATATTCGCAAAATATTATTATCGCTTTGAATAGCTGGAAACTAATTGAACAACAATGAAATTCTCTTCAAAAATTTTCCACAAAAATTCCAGAAATCAATATCATCAAATTGAAACCAAAACGCCTGTAGGATTCAGTGATATTTCACGAAAGCCTCTTTTATGACAAAAATATTTCTACGATATTTTATATTAAATTACAGTGAAACAATAAGGTTAACAGGTTTAACAGGAAAGCATATGAGATTTTTTTTTCAACAGTATGATTTAAAAAATATGAAAATTTGTGAAAATTCATAAAATAATACAACAGCCATTTTCCTTACAATCAGTGCGCTGAACACTTTTGGTAAATTTCTGAAATTCAAAGGAATACTATCAATTCAATAAGAATAGAACACAGAATTGTATCATAGTCACCGTAAAAGGATTACCAATGAATCCCAAAAACCAGTTTTGCGAATGTTTTAAATAGTCGTCGCCCATAAGATTTTCATTCATTCGCACATTCAGTGATGTTTCCTTCCGCTGTTACTCTTTGCACAATAGTTAGTGAATTTTCTAACTCTAATAAATTATTTTTATAATTCTTTGTTTCTGCTCCCATTTATTAGTATTCTCTCATACTTTTGCCCGCATTTTTTTTCTGCAGAAGTTCGTTTCGTAATAAATCCATGAAAATTTTTGGTAATCGAAAAATTTGGCTGGTAAAAAAATTCCAATTTTCTCATATTGGTCTAATTTAAGGCACTAAAAAAATTTTTCTTTATTAAAGGTTTTACTTCAATTTGCTAGTGGAGAAAATAAATGTCAGCATGGCGATTGTATATATGGCGAGGAGATTGCTGACTTTGGTTGCCGTAAAACTAACCAAAAATGTGGCATAAATATGATATTTGAAGAAATTCGCAAAACTCTTCTTCTTGACCACTCAGAGCCATTCTATCAATGCAAACAACGATGTATTTGTGCCAAAAATTATTTTGCTGTGAATAGCCGAAAATGCATCAAAGAGGAATTTCTTAAATATCAAAAAACAACTAAGGTAATTATGCATTATTTTAATATTTTAATATATATTTTAATTTTACCAAATAATTAAATGTGGCGAATTTTCACAAATCAATTTAAAGCAATTTATTAATTAAATAAGTGGAAACAATTTAATCATTGTTTTTTGAATTTTTTTTTCGCATTTCAATAAATAAAAAATGGATTTAAAAAAAAGCTTACAATTAATATTTTAAAATATTGGAAATATTGGAGGACGAAAGGATTTTATATTAAATTTAGCATGGAAAATGTCAAAATAGCAGTGCTAAATTTTATAAAATCTAATAGCATTCATTGAAATTTACGAAAATCTTCTAATTACTTTTGAATATAGGAATATAATTCGAGTACCAATTATTCAACAGCAATTCATTCAATTTCTACGCAAAGCGATAAAATTCTCAACGAAACCTTACACGGCCAATCCTTCCTCTGTTCGAAACTCCTTGGACAACGATGCGGTATTAATATGATATTCAAAGAGATTCAATTAAGTTCATTTTCTGAGAGATTTGCTACGAACGGTGAAATTTGTTGGCTGAGATGTGAATGTGAAAATGAAAGTTATATTAGAAAAAAAGACAAATGTATTGAGATTCAGCAACAAACTACTGCAACAAATGATCCGACGACCATTGGAATTGAAAAATATTTGGTGAGTTGCTCTTTCTTTTATTATAAATTAATATTATTGTAATGAATTGAATATATTTTCAATCAACATTTTCGTGGAAATTATTATACAATATATTGCTTAAGCAAAACCAATTGAGGGAATAATGTTTCTATCGAAAATCCTTGCTTTTCATCAAATTGGCTTATTATTATTTTATCCATGGATTTTATCGGATCAACTGATAAGAACCAAGTGATTAAGCGATCACGTCTCACCCGACATATATTCAAAGATTATATTACCTTTTCCTTGTTTCTTGACGTCCTTAGATCGCGAATCACCGAAACATACTTAATGAATCTCTAAGGGTCGAAAAAAGCAGAATGATCTCAATCTGTTTCATATATTTTATATTTAAATCAACGTCTTATTTAATTTAAAGGGTCGTTCTCATTCTATTGGCGGTGGAAGAAGTTACAAGGTTGGTGATAAAATGTTCGATTATGGTTGCCGAAAAACTTTTGCAAAATGTGGAACTAATATGATATTCAAAACTGTTTCAAAAATACTTTTTTCTGAATTCACATTTTCTTTTTATCGATGTTATCAAAGATGCTCGTGTATCAACGGTAAATATTTTGAGAGTGACGGGCAATGCATGGAAAGGGAAAATCTTTTTATTGATGGTTCTCGTGGTAAAACTCAGGTAAATTAAATAAATAAACAGTATTAAATTGAATAATTTGGAAAATTCTATAAGTTATAGGTTGGAGAAATTTGAAAAATTTAGATTATACAAGGAAATTTCAAGAATTTTTTAGCAATTTTTTGTGAAATTTTTATTGCACTCATATAAGAATCATGATTATTGAAATTTAGACAACTATTTCGAGCCATATTATCAATTCAGCAAAAAATAACGTGAAACCTGTAAGCAATAAGATTGCTAATGGTGCCAGTTCCTACGATAAATCCGTATGTTTGATGATGCAAGGACGAAAGTGTGGTATTCATATGATATTCAGAGAAATTCAGCCAAGTAGCTCATCGGAAAGTTTTAGCTCAAATGATAAAATTTGTTGGCTAAGATGTCAGTGCGAAAATGAAAGTTATATTAGAGAAGGTGAAAAATGCGTTGAAATTCAGCAACGAATTGCGATAGCAAATAAATCAACGACCGTTGGAGAAACTACGGTCAGTGGTTCTTTTTTGCCTTTCGTTAATTGAAATACTCGATACTAAATTACATTTCGTTTATAATATCCACAGTTCTTCTAAATAATTCTATAAAAGCATATCAAAAATCTTTGTTTTTATTTTATATTTTTCATTTTGCATTTTATCGTATTTGAATTAAGAACACATCAATATTTTTTTTTATTCAATAATTTTTTTTATTAAAGATTCGTTATCATTTGATTAGTGATGCAACGAATTATAAAATTGGCGACAAAATTACCGATTATGGTTGTCAAAAAACCAACAAGAAATGTGGAACTAATCTGGTATTCAAGACCGCTTCAAAAATATTTCTTAATGAATACGCACTTCCTTTTTATAAATGTATTCAAAGATGTTCGTGTATTAACAGTAAATTTATAGCAAATGACGGGGAGTGTAGTGATTCACTTAGTAAAACAGAAATTAATTAATTAAATGAGAAATTTTAAAATTAGCTAGAATTTGAGCTTTAGCTTGAAAAAGACGTATAAATCATTTAGGCATTACTAGAGTAAATCACTGCTTGTATTTGCCCAACAAGCAAGGCATCGCAGTGAGTCTAATCAGTGAGCGTGGTGATAAGAAAAAATCGCTTACCCGCTTCATTTACTTTTAAAAAAATTTCAAAAAATTAATATTAGCATTACGAAAAGATTTCTATAACAGAGAATGTTTTAATGTGATATAGTGCAGATAATAACTATTGTATGTTGTTTTAAATCCTAGTTTTAATTCTTTATTTTAAAAATTATTACATAATATTTTTTCAAATCTGTAGAACAATAAATTTAATCGTTCAGAAATCATTTTTTATCATTTTAATCACATATCATTCATTCAATTTAATCATTTTTTACTAATCCTTGGATCTTATTTTTATCCAAGATTACTAGTGAATCACCGAGAAATTTCTTTGAAGAGTCCGCATCATTACTTTTGGCTTGTTCACTGGTTACAAGGATAAAAATTTTTCAGAACTATGCCAATTTATTCATCGAAGCTCTATGTGACAATACAAAAAAATTTAGTTTTGTGTAAAATCAATCTTCCTGAAAATTTTTCAGATTATATCAAATGAATTAATAAAAAAAATAAAATTTTCGGTTATAAAAAATTTTAATTTGACATAAAATATAGAAAATAAATAATTATAAATTATATTTGTTAAATGAACAAAATCGCATTGAATACTCAAAAATCAGTGAAAAACAATAGGATTCTCAACAATAATTTTCGAAAGGTATTCCAAAAACCAGTATCATCGCTTTAAAATCGAAACTCATGTAGGATTTTTCTACCATATTTCACGAATGCACTAATCTTTTTCGCAGCAAAAATATTATCGAATTTCCAAAAAATTTCGACGGCTTTGGCAAAATTTGAATGAGTCGATCTCGAATGATAATAGCTTCTCAAATTATTAATTATCATTTGATATGAATGGTATATGCTGAATAAATAATATGGCATAGGATTTGTATGTTAATATAATATGAAATTATCTATTAAAATAATTTTAGAAATCTTAAAAACTGTCATTAAGTTTTAAAAAAAAATTCAGCATTGTTGATTCGTTGAGGAGATTTTCCATGATTAAATGAAAAAAAAAAGATAAACTGAGATTAAATTAAATTAAATTAAGTAGATATCCGTAAAGATTTTTCCAAATTTTTTCCTCCAATATTTTCAACGCGTTAGATTATTAATCGCGAGAATTTTTTAAAATCTGTTTTTTGTTGAACGAAATAAAAAGAATGAAAAAAAAAATTATTGTTTCTATTAATTTAATTATTTAATTGCCTTACATTACTTAAAAAGCTGAAATTTGCCACGATTAATTTTTTTTGTGAAATTAAGTCATTTATTTATAAGTTAATTATTAATTATTAACCAATTTACCTTAGTAATTTGTCTTAGTAAATTTTGGTATTTAAGACTCTCTTTTGATACATTTTCTGCTATTTTTCTCATTGATAAAATTGATATGAATGTTGAAGAAGAATATGGGAAATTTGTTCAATTCTTGATTAGTTTTATGGCTACCATAATCAATTGCTTCTTAGCCACAGGTGCAGTTTCCATGCGTACAGTTATCCGGATCACTCTCCAATTGAAAAAAATCTTTCAAAATGGAACTTTATTAGATGCTTTATATACTTATAACAAAACTAAGAATGGTGTTATTCGATTTTTTTATGTTTTATAATAGATCATTGTATAGATCATTGTAGAAAAATTAGAATAATAGCATATCTGTTTATTTGAATTTTTTTATAATTTTACGAATTTTTTAAAAATTTTACACTGCGGAAGCGCGAAATACAATATGACTTCTAACTGTTTAGAGCTGTTCATTCGGTCGGAAAAATTTTCATTGTTCATTATTTAAAAAAAAAATTTATTGGAGTAAAATTTTGGTATTAAAAATAACTTCCTAATGAAATGAATTATGAAGGGTCGTTGCAACTGCCATTCGTTTAAAATTCTCGTACTATTTTTTAATAAAAGG
>UYYG01001190.1:235943-320078 GCA_900625125.1 Dracunculus medinensis | reverse complement strand
GGATTTTGTGTAAATAGTCTTGATGTTGCAAATAAGAAGCTACGCGCACATGCAATTCCGTATTTCTGAGATCGATCTCAGAAAAATTGTATGTATATGCGATCACTAAGGTTCTTTAAATTTATCGACTCGATGAAAATCAGTTTCTTCTGGCTGTCATCTCACGTTAGCTCGATTGCGAATTTTTCTGCCAAGGCGACAAACATTATGTATGAGTTCATCTCGAAATTTGGCTTTCATGTTACCATTAAAATGAGTAGTATTGATCAAACGAAACCCGATGAAATCCTTTAGTACAAATTTTAACTTTAAATATTCTTCGAAAATAAAGGAACTGAACTCAGATAACATAAGCGATTTCATTTGTGATAAAAAAATTAAATCCCAGTGTTATCATCTTTAATTTTGAAAGTTGAAAATGAAGTGAAAATCGAAAAACTTATTTTACCAGTAGTATTAATTACACTAGTATAATAGAGGTGAACTAAGCCAGTATGGCATATCCGCATGATTCAGTGAAGTACCGTTGTTAAATAAACAATCAAAGCATTATCAAACCAACTTCATTTAAATAGAGCGACATAACAGCGATAATCGACAAAACAGCGACAAGAGAAATGAGTGTATTAGTCGGTTTTAATTTCTTCCAAATTTTTTCCTTATATCAGTGCATGAAATTCTGTATAATTTTGTAAGGTGAAAAATGAATAACAACCGCTGGTAAAAGGAACGAACGCAGTAATAGCTCAAGGCAATATTCAAATTCACTTCAAATTCATTAATGAATGATAGAAATTTATGCAAAAAAAAGGGTAATCCTTTACAATAATAATTAATATATATTAATTTACAAATTGTTCAAAAATTTTTTTTAAAATGATTAATATTTAATTAATATTTTTGTAAACATTTTTAATTGCAAACAAATAGCAAATATTTTAAAAGTTCAAAAAAAATTGAATTGGTCGAATTTTTTGTTCAAAAGAGAAAATGGAAATGATTTTAATTATTTTTTCGTTATTAATCGTTTATCGATAAAAACTATAGTTATTTTCATTTTTCATAGGCAATCATACTTGATTAACGCATATTTTATCAACGTTATTACCAGTATTACTCTCTCATAATTGAGGTTGATCAATTCAATACGACATCCAGTAAATTACCATTATTAAACGACCAAACGATAAGCATTATCAGAGAAGCCATTTTAACTGAGCGACAAAACAGCGACGATCGGAAATTTATAGCGACATAATAGCGACGATAGATTTATGACGATTAGTTGAATTCAATGCTAAATTTTCCAATTTCCCAAAAAATTCTGCATTGTTTTTGTGCTTAGCAAGAAAAAAAATTCTTGAAAAAATTAAATTTGAATTTATTATTATATTATTTACCAACTACACATTGCATTTTTTATTGAAGAATCAGAATTACTTTAAAATGATTTTGAATAAATAAATAAATAATAATAAAATACTTTAAAAAACAAAAAAGTAATAACTATAAATGAATTGATGACATAAAATTTGCCGAATTGCTGATAGAAACAGAAAATAATAGAAATGTATATAGAAATAGAAAATCCGTTAAATTTCTCATAAATGAAAAAAAAAATAAAGCGAAATAAAGTGAAGGTGAAGAAAATTGATACGATTAGTCTATATACCGAAACAAGATTGAAGAGAAGAATATGCAAATTTCAGAAAAACCACTTTCTCGAGAAACCAGGAGAGCCAGTAAAGACTAATAGTAGCAATCCTAAAATACATGGCATAATTTAAAAAATAAACCAGCGTTTCGAATTTGCGCTTGCTTAGTTAAAAATGCATGACTGAGCAAAGAACCATGCTAATTTGCAAACCAAGTCAAGTTAACTGAAGTTGCAGATATCTTAATTAAGTTAGTGCCTGAAGCTTTTGAGCCGATTCTTGTCTTAAATGTTATGAAAAATGTTATGCTTAATGTAAATGGATTATATAATTAATAAAGAAAGTTCGCTCACAAAACTATTCATGTCCAAGGACAATTGATAACTCAAATTCGTGGAAATCGAGGTTTCTTCCTGCTTTAACCATTTGGAAAGATTTCTTTGTTCCCTTCTTTAATTGAAAAAAAACATAAAAAAAAACTATTCAAAGCATATTTCTCGGTTGTTTTCGTTAATTTGCTGAATCGTTTTTGTTTGCATATTGACAGATTGGAAAATGCGATAAAAAAAAGGTTACCATAAAGCACAGAAAAATTTAAAGAAAACAAAGAATTTATTAATTAATTATAAATTTATAAATTAATTAAGAATTAATCAAAGAATTTATAAAAATACAAAGAAAAACACAAAGAATTTTTGTAATCGAAGCCTTTTTTTGACCGATTTAAAATCGCATTTGTTTTCCCGCAAAATAAATTACGACCGCTTATAGAAATTTTGCAATTATCATCTGAGAAAAAAATTATTAAAAATTAAGATTAACAATTTAAGGAAAATGGAAAATTAAGATTTTATGAAATAATTTGAATTACTTTGAAATATAAATCGACAATCACAAAAAAAGTGATTATTGCTATAAACTTATAATCAAGCTGCCGTCTCTATTCTCACCATTTCGCTAATAGCGATTTCTATCCTTCCGGTAGTTGTTGGCATTGCAATTCTTCAAAGCATCCGTAGTTAAATACGCTAAAATTTGCTAAAAATTTTTCTGTGGCAAATAAACGCATAGTAATGCATTGGTAATGCATTTGTGGTAATGTGGTAATATTGTGGTAAAAATATTGTGGTAAGGTAATGTATTTATTTCCACAGGCAATTCCATTTTTGCGAATAGTTGTAATTCTTATGATGAAATTGGATAATGAAATGAATAAATGTTGTAGAAAAAGATATTTTTTTGATTTATTTTGGAATGCATAGGCAAAATTTTGTTTGAATATTGCAGCTGAATTAATTGATCATTCTCTATAATCATCTATCGTGAACTGATAAACAGTAAATAAATATCGAATGGAGGAAAGATTAATATCAACCACCAAATGCTGTGCGCCGTGCTGCTATTCCTTCATGCCATCATAAAAACTATTAGTTCAGAAGGTGTAGATATTAATGAATGCTTTGTGCAGGTTCCAGGTCAACCTGCGGGCGGAGGTGTTCCAGGCCAGGCTCAAGCTGCTAATGTGCAACGCCCCTCGCCACTTGCACTCGCGTGCAGAAATAATAACGAAGCTTTTTGTACTGCGCTTTTTGATCTTATGGATCCACAAGCTCTGCAAGATAATGCAAATCCGTAAGTATATTTGGGTTGAATTTGCCTTTTTCATTCTACTAGTTAACTGATAAATCTCATTGCAGAATGACAACCTATAAGGTCAAAGAAAATTGTCAAAATGCTAATCTTAAGCAGGAAGCCATAAGAACATGTCCTCGTTCCTGCGCATTTTGTTGTTTAACACCACAGTATAACTGCACGAATGGTACTTTCTTTAGAAATGAATATTTAAAAGTCGGGAGTTGAAAAGTTTACTAATAATAATGCAATTTCAAATTAAATTACAGAGAATGATGCGAGTTGCAACCTGTTCCTTACGATGCCTCAACTGTGCACAAATCCAAACATTTCGGCAATAGCGTTAGCAAGGTGCCCTCAAAACTGCGGGTTATGTAACCAACCTGGTGCAGGCGGTCGTTGTCCAGACACTTTTCCAAACTGTGCCGTGTTAGTGGCACTCGCTGGCTGCAATGACCCAAATATGCAACGGAACTGCATGGGAACATGCAACCTAAGAACCTGTTTATGTAAATTCTTATCAAATTTTCACTTCAAAATAATTTTCCTCGATTCTTCTATAAGTGCTATAAATTTTTCTAAGTGTGTTTAGCAATTCCTGTTAAGTCCAGCTGTGCTAGACAAATTTTGCCAAAGAGTCATTAAGGTGAAGATGTGTCGTCACCCTACTATACTATATTACAATGAACTTCATTTAGAATTTATTGAGCCAAACTTAAGTTAAACTTGTATATAATTTATATGTAATTAATCTGTTTAAATTCAGCTACGACAGGAGGACCACCTATTCCGATTTGTTCAGACGATCGAGCAAATTGTGCACAAATGCAACGCTTTTGCACTGTGGAACCATTCGCTAGAGCATTGAGAGAACAGTGCAGAAAAACATGTCGCATATGTGCATAGAAAATTGGCCAATTTGCCCTGTTCATATGGTAAAATTTTGCTAAAAAATAATTTACCAATATTTTTCCAAAAAAATTTGGTAAATTATTTGTCTCTTCTCTTTGCCTTTCTTTTGAATTTTCCATCCCATTTCCTTCTCACACTTTTATTTCCAATAATGGTCCTTTTGTAGGTTTTCCTGTTGATTAACTTTTCCTATTAACTTTTTCATTTGTTAGTTATTTTCCGATTTTCTTTCCGCAGTTTTTTGAATAAATTTGTATGTGGAACATTTCAAAAAGTTTTTTGGCAAAATTATCAAGCCATTAAAATTAATGAGGCAATTTGATTTACAAGCTACCAACCAATTTTTAAAATTAGTTTCGTGCCAACAAATTCCAAATTCCAAAAATTGCCAGTTTAAAGTGATTAATATTTTATTATTATTAATAATAACGATAAGAATAATAATTATGAAGTAAAATGAAGCAATGCTATATAAGAAAATTAGTAAGAAATCATCATGAAACGTTCATTTGATATGCACTATTCACGCATTTTTTCACAAATAATTAGTTAATTAGTTAATTATTAGTTATACTGAACAACAAAATTTATCGCTTCGTTTATAAGAATTCTCTTCAAATTCTGCAATAATACACAAAAAATTTGTCCAAATGAAAAAGTGAGGGAGGAAAATGGGAATTCAGTTATGAACATTTTTATCAACAGATTGCATTCCACAGGATGGATAATATGCAAATCGAATGAGTGGAATCCCATTCATTCTGACCATTGCAACATGCATTGAACAATAAATAATATTGCATTTTATGCTAAAAATGCAAGAAGAAATTATGGAATAAAAACTATGAACATAAAAATCCCTCCCCTATTATCTATTTAGCGCTAAATAAATTCGTTTGCGATCTGCTTTCTTCGAAAATAGGACTTGGAATAAACCATGATTGCAAATTCAAATTCATTTTATTGCATCCAGGAAAATTCATGTAAAAATCCATCCGATCTTTCACAGTTACACTTCTCTTATTTAAATGTTTCTCGTTTTATAGAATCGCAGCTAACCAAATTCGACAGAAATATTTCGTTAATGGCCATGAAATGGATTTCATTTTACGAGTGTAGAATATCTTTTAGCGATTCTTCAGTTGAAAACTTTTGTGATAATAATACAGCTTTTTCCGAAAGCAAAACATGCTTTCAGCTAATCTATTCTGTTACCAGCGAGAGCTATCAACACGGCACAATTCGGAGAAGTACCTGGAAAGTGAACATTTGTACCAGATTGGTCACATAATCCGCAATTTCGAGGGCACTTCGCTAGTGCTGTTGAATAGATTGGATTTTTCTTCATTCTCTATAATATAACTGCATATAATTTTGTTATTTATAACTGCATTATTATTTATAAATTTCAAAATTTTCAACTGATTTTTCAATTCGAATTTTCGAATATTTATGAAAGTATGAAATACGCGTAGCATTCATGCAGTTATATTGTGGTGTCAAACAACAGATATCACTATATCACTTTTTATCAGTGCTGGATAACACACTTATTAATTTGCGCTAATTTCTCTCAGAAAAAATAACAAAATTTTGGCAACTTTCATTTAACATCAAAACTTTATTGTAAGCTTATTTTAAGCTTTTGATTAACTTATAATTAGTTAGCTATTAATTATTGTTGCTAAATTTCCCGATTCGATTCCCCGCAGGAATAAACTTGTACAAAATCCGGGTGATGCTGGCGATTCACCTGTATTTCTATCGCTAAGGAACTCTCTGGCATACTGGCTAATACGACAAGCCAGTGGAGCGAGTTTAACAAGTAATGGTGAGGACTCTTTAAAAAAAAATTACTACTAAATTTATTATTGAAAAAGCGGATTAATGCATTTTTCTCACAGTTTATTTAAATATAGTTCTCGTTTATTTTTGCTTATTTTTCCTTTATCGTTCGTTTAATCGATTTAATTTTTGTGTTTTAAATTTTTAATTTCTTATTTCAGTGATTTTTTTTCATTTCTCTTAAATTTTAACAATTATTTTTGCTCACAAATATTTAAAAAATTTTTTCGTCTAATTTTTCCATAATTTTTTTTGAACTTACAAAATTTTTTTCTCGCTATTTATTTAATTTATTTATAATTTAAATCAGTTCGAATTATTTAATAAAATACTGATTTCAACGATCGTAAAATTTCTAAAAGCGTTAATTCATTTTGCATAAAAAAAAATGCGATTTTTAATTAAAAATCAAAAAAAGCTTCGAATGCAATAATTCTTTCTGAAAAAAAAAATTTTTTTTTTGCATTATTTTTTTGCGGTTTGTGCTAAGCGCGTTTGCCGTACTTAACCAGTCTGTCGATGTAGAAAAACGATTTGAGGAAGAAAAACTGCCGAGAATTATTTTGCACAGTTGTTGACATTTGAAGAGAAGTGAAAATTTCCTATGTTGGAGATTATCGCAACTTCATTTTTGATATCAACAAGTTCCATTACTTGGCCTCCTTTGCCAGATGAATATTCTATATTTAGAAGAGCTGGATTTCCTTTTTGAATTCGAACATATGAGCTTTCGGTTTTATTCGTGCATATTACTGGAAAAGCTTTTGATAAGAACTGAAGATAACTGATAAAAACTGAAACTGAAGATCGTCTTTACTAGGATTGAGCCAATCTGTCTTGGCGCTAAATTGCCCTTTTTGATAAAGAAAAAAGGCAATCCCCATACGAATAGGGACTATAAAAAATTCGTTGCTCTCCTTCGTTTTTAGCCGAGATATTTTAACGCTTTGACAGCCTTTTCTGATTGTTGGATTCTGGTAGTTGGTATTGGCTCGCGATGCCCCAACTAACATTTTTTCGACTGATATATTCTAGTATTCATTTAGTTGGAAACAATACTTATTAGTCATTTCGTATCCTTGACATCCTTGATCCTTCTTTCATTAATATTTATATTGTTTTTCTATAATTCATCTTGAAATATGCTTCGTGTTCCGGAACGATTTCGAAAAGAAGAAATGTTTTTGAGGGATTCTGTCACTTATCAGCAGCTCTACGCAGGGTTTAACTTAAACAGTAACATGGTCTGATTCATGAAGATTTCAAGTTTCAGCTTCGCCTCTTTGATACGGAATTTTGTGGAAGGAAGTTAATTAAGATAAAATTAGTCTGTTTGGGACCTTTGAAATTGGGACGACCCATGTTTCCGCTTAACACTTCGACTGCAATTATACATTCATTGCAAAACAATATAAAATATCTTAAAAGAAAACTCTTAAAGCCTTTCAAATTTACCACGGAATCAGCAGCATTTATCAACTTCGAAATTTTTTTAAAGAAAATTAGAGTACGAATCTTAAAAATTGCAAGAGAAACATCTTATCACTCCAGCATACATGATTATCTTTGTTCCATTTTATGTTTATGCATAATCTATTCTTTTCCAAAATATATTTCGATAAAAAATAACATGAAAATAAGAATATTTTACAAAATTCTCTAAACAAATCCTTGTATTTTTCAATTGATTCATAGCCCCATTATTTTAACACATCTCCCTGGATGTCTCATTTGACCCAATAATAATTAAAGCCACAAAAATTAAAAACTAAAGTTTTATCATTTATTATCAGTTTAGTGGGCTTTCTTTATGCTACTTGTTTTGCGAAGAGATTTTTTACCTCTTTGGTTTTTTAGCTTTAGCTTTTTAGCTTTTTCAAAAAAAAACACACACACAACTGGGCTCAGATGAAATGAGTTTGCCAAAAATCGAATTCCTATTTTATATAATTTTTTTTTATATTAACAAAATATTTTTAAAAATCTAAAAATTTCGAAGTGGTATGAAAATCTTATGAAGAAAAACTTATTTTGCCAACGATATTACTAACATTATATTATTGTAATGTAGGTTAATTAAATCAATATGGCTTGTTTGTATGATTCAGTGGAGTACCATTATTGAATAACCAAAGCATTACTAAACCAAAGATGTTTAAAAAATGAAGCGAAAAATACAAAAAAGAATTACTGGAAATTAAAATTGAAAAGGGGAATGGAAAGGAAAAGGCAATAAAAAAAATGAAAGAATTTAATTTAATTTTTTGTGTTTATTTTTATGGTAAAACTTTGCCATATAAAAAGGTAAGATTGGCCAAGTTTTTATGTACATATGCGACATGTTTTTCTGCACTGTTCTCTCAATGTTCCCGCGAATGGTTCCACAGTGCAATATTGCTGCACTTGTGCACAATTTGCTCGGCCGTCAGCACACGTTGGAACAGGTGGTCCTCCTGTTGTCGCTGAATTTAAACGGATCGAACGGATGTATAAATTAATTATATGTACAATTGACATGTATAAATTACGTATGTATAAATTTGTCAAAATAATGCTTTAAATTCATATTTGAATATGAATTTATGAATTTACTTAGTTTACTTAGCAATGCACTACCATATCGCTCTTTGGCAAAATTCTTCTAGTCAGCCAAGGAAGTGGAAACGGTAAGCGCGCATAGAAGAAACTTATAGTGCAGCTAAAGAACCAAATCAAAATAAATTTATAATTAATTAAGCCTATTCTAATGAAAATAGTTGAAAAGCTGATTAAAACTTACATAAGCAGGTTCTAATGTTGCATGTTCCCATGCAAGTGCGTTGTATATTTGTATCATTGCAGCCTGCAAGAGCCACTAGCACGGCATAATTCGGAGAAGTGTCTGGACAACGACCGCCTGCACCAGGTTGATTGCATAATCCGCAATTCCGAGGACACTTTGCTAATGCTACTGATGAAATGTTTGGATTTGTGCAAAATTGAGGCATCGTAAGGAACAGATTGCAGTTTTCTTCGCTCTCTGTAATATAATTTGAGATTACATTATTTATAAATTGTAAACTGCTGTAAATTCGAATTTCTAAAGAATTATTTCCAAAGAAAATACCATTCGTGCAGTTATACTGCGGTGTTAAGCAACAAAATGCGCAGGAACGAGGGCACGTTCTTATGGCTTCCGCTTTAAGGGCAGCTTTTTCACAATTTTCATGAACCTTATAACCCATCATTCTGCAATCGGATTAATATTGGTTCTTTAAAGTGAAACTGATAAGAAATTAGGTCAAAATCCACTTATGGGTTTGCATTATTTTGCAGATCATTTGCCTCCGTAACATCAAAAAGTGCAGCACAAAAAGCATCGTTATTATTTTTGCACGATTGCGCAAGTGGCGATGGACGTTTCACATTCATTTGATTAACCACTTTCTGCACAAAACACTCATTAATGTCAACAGTTCCTGAACAAATCGTTTTTACAAGACTTAGAAAAAGCAGCACGGCGTACACCATTTGAATCTTGTTTAAAAATGATTTTATCCTCCACTCGGCATATTTATTTGCTGTTTATTTATCAGTTCAGATGATTATAGAGATTATCAGTTGATTCAGCTGTATTACCATTATTATCACCCTCTTCTATGCAAACACTTCTTCGCCTATTCATTCCAAAATAAGTTGAAAAATAAAATTTTTTTTCCACAGTTCATTTTATTTTTTATTTTATCAGAAGATTTATCGCTATTCGCATGAAATAGAGTAATTGCTTCCAGTATTGCAAAAGTTGTTGTCCTCTTTTCTCACATAGTTCCATTGTTCCAGTTAGCAGAAATTTTTCGCCAGTATCGCGCACTTCTGCAGATGCACTTCTTATTAAATTCATATCATAATATTTTGCAGTTCATTCTGTAGTTGTGCACTAAGAATCAATTTTTTAACTATTCAATCAAAATTTCTGAAAATACGAAAATTAATTTTGAATCGAACTTAACAAAATTCTATAAGATAAAAAATTTCTTTTTACAACAAATGCAATTAGAAGACAATTTTCTAAAATAATTTATTTCTTTTTATTAATATTTGTAAACGATCAAATGGGTTCAAAACTCGGGTCGCACCAGTAGAAAAGAAATTTCTCCGATATTTAATAGCATTTACAAGGTTTGGAATACAACTCCCTGGAGAAGTTGCAATTGTCTACCTAAAAAACTTATAAACCTACAAAAATTCGTTAAAATAATTGAATATTCCATGCATTTTATATATATTTTTTTATACATTATATAATTATTTAGCATTACAAAATGACCAATATGAATGGAACTTATCAGAACTTATTTTTTAATTTCTAATTTATTTTAATTAAATTTCTAAATGATTTTTCCACACCATTGTATCCTTTAATTTTATTTTATAATTATTACTATTATTGTTACTATTATTACTATAAAGCGCACCGGAAAACATGGAATTAATGTTGGCATTAAATTCGATTTTGAGTTTTGGCCGATAGTTTTTATCAAATTGCAATTTCTTTTATATTTTATTTATTATAATTTTCTATAATTTTATTTGAAAAAATGCTTAAAAAATTAAGAATTTAGCAATAAATAACAAAAAAAAAGAAAAATCAAAAAAAAAGAATCAAATAGGCAAAAATTTGGTGATTAAAACGGAAAAAAAATGGGGTTGAAATTTTAAAGAAGATATAGAAAAAAATGAAAATGAAAAATGAAAAATTATTCAATTCATTTTTTACATTTTTTAAAACTATCCTATATAAATGGGTTAGATTGACTAAATTTTTATGTGTATAAGCCGCATATTTTTCTGCACTGTTGTTTCACTATTGCAGCGAATGGTTCCACAGTGCAAAAGCGTTGTACTTGCATTTGTGCACAATTTGCTCGATCGTCTGGACGTGCAGATGCTCCTCCTGTTATAGCTAAATTTATAGATAGATTTAGTATAATACAGTGATTAAATGCTAACGAAAAAACCCTTAAATATTACTCAAATATGCAATTCATCGTAACACTAGCACAATGGCGCTGGTGACCTATCACCAGGAGAATTATTTATCTGCTCGAGCAAGCCACCTGGCTAGTCAAAAGTGGAAATCGCTATTAGAAAAAAATTCGATAAAGCTGCAAATCTTATCCTTCACTCCAAATTTATTTGTTGTTTTATTGTGTCAGTTAATTCAGCTGTTCCTCCTTTTTTTCAATTATGGAATAACTGGAAACAAACTCCAAAGATGTCATCAATAATATTATTCGGAGAAAACTTCGTCGACCCATTCAAAAATAAATCCGAAAATAAAACTTTTCTTGTAAAATATAGCAAATTTTAGCTCTTTTCATATAACATCAAAAGCTTTTTTATATAAAAATAAGTTAAAATTATTTATAAGTAAATAATTATTTTATTGAAAAAGTAGATTTATGCAATTTCTCGTTGATTTATTAATTGTGCTTTTTACTTGTTTTCATCTTTTATTATAGTTTTGCTAAATAAGAATGCAATTTTTAGTTTCGTAGATCAAATAAATTCTTTGTTTTTGGTATTTATTCGATTTTTTTGTAGTTTGTGGTAATTAAATTTACCGTATTTAACCAATCTGTCGATATGCGAACAAAAATGATTTGGCGAATTCACCGAAAAATATTTTGTAAAATTATTTTTAGTTGAAGAGAAGTGGAAATCTTTGCAAATGCATTAAGCAGCATGGAACCTCGATTGCCACAAATTGCAACCAAAGTTATCACATTCTTCTCTTTTTCTTCTTCGAACAGCTCTCACTGGATATGCTGGTCATAAGGGTGAGACGCTTCCAAGCGACGCGATCCGACGCCATCGCCAGTAGTAATAGAAGCCATTTTTTTTCCATCGCCTAAGTCCACATATCGTTGGTCCCCCTATACAGTCAAAATCTTTCCTGGCTATATCAATCCAGGTCCTGACTGGGTTCTGTCTGGCCCTTTTGACACCCATCATAAGGTTTAGCAAGTAACGAAATATGCGTCGATTCCTATGGTGGAACGACGAAGAACCCTAACCAGTGAAGGAATATTCTATGAATTTTTAACGCAAAATCAAAAAAAGGCTTCGATTATAAAACTCTTTTGTATTTGGTATTTATTCAATTTTCAGCAGTTTGTGGTAATCGTGCTGATCGCACTTAAGCAATTTGTCTATATGCAAATAAAAGCTATTAAACGAAATCGCGAAAACTTCTAACAGTTTTACTCATCATTACTGGTTATGCTGGTTCTGCTGGTTCTCATCATTACTGGTTATGCTGGTTCTGCTGGTTGTAAAATTCTTGGAAAGTATTCAGAGAAGGATAAAATAATTAATGCTTCTTGTGCCTTGACAGGAATAGAACGCCAGCATGAGCGCTTCGGTAGGAGAGCTTATCAACGATGGATGCACCTAATGTTAAGGATGCAAACAGGAGAAACGTCAAACTTAGCGATATGCACCGTGGAAAAAGTGACTTCGGTTACTAATTATATTGAGAGGCTTAAAAGTGCCTAGCTGGTGTTGATAGTCTAATCAAGAACGGTGCAAACTGTTGGAAGAATAGGAAAGATTTTCTGAATTTTCTTTATAACAAACTTTTCTCGGTCGTTGCAGTTGCACTTCCTTGTTTTACACCAAATTGCGCACACGATTTGGGCGCAATTCTTCGGCTAATTTCATTAGAATTAAATTATAAAATTTTGCACTTATTATTAAAAATAGTACCATTCAACGTATAATTTCTGAAAATCTAAAACTTTAAATCTAAATTAAATTTTTGAACGAAAAGTTTCTTCTTAAAACAAATAAAAATAAAAAATAATTATTATCGCTATTATAAATCAAATAGAAAAGAAATTAAATAGAAATATTCGAATTAAATTTTTTCTTTTCATCGACTATAATTTTATAATTTAAATTTTGGTTGATCAAAGTATAAAATCTTTAATAAAATCTTTTTTTATCTCATTGATATTAAATTCACCAAAAATAGATTAGAAATAATTAGAAATAGCGCAAATTATCGAAATGTTTGTAAAATAATTTTATTCGAACAATTTTTAAAAAAAATTGAGAAAAATCGAAAAATTTTTAATAAATAACAAAAAATAACAAAAGAAAAAGGACTAAAAAAGGATCGAACAAGAAAAATTCAAAATTAAAATGGAAGAAAGAAATGAAAAAGAAAATTTAAAGAGGAAATAGAAAAAAATAAAAGAATTCAATTCGCTATTTTGGTAAATATCTGCCATATAAACAGATTTGAAATTTTCAAGTGCATATACCGCATGTTTTTCTACACTGTTGTCTCACTGTTGCAGCGAATGGTTCCACAGTGCAAAAACGTTGCATTTGTGCACAGTTTGCACGATCGTCTGAACATGTAGGTGGTCCTCCTGTTGTAGCTAAATTGAAGCACATTGATTATGTATAAACTTGGCGATTACTTACGAGATTATTTATCAATTCAATTCACCGTAACGTGGCACAGTGGTGCCTTCCCTAAGAAGCCCTTGAAGTAGTTCTTTGGCGAAATTTATCTGCCAGTGGAGCGGGCCTAATTAGAAATAGCATGCACTTTTTGAAAAAAATAAACAGTCGAAGACGCCTCAAAAAAAATTTATTATCACTATACCCCACTCTAATGAAAATATCTTCACTGGAAAACTTGACAAAAATTTTTACATAAACAGGATCTAATGTTGCACGTTCCCATGCAATTCCGCTGTACGTTTGTATCCTTGCAGCCTGCGAGAGCCACTAGCACAGCACAATTTGGAGAAGTATCTGGGCAACGACCGCCTGCACCAGGCTGATTGCACAACCCGCAGTTTCGAGGGCATTTTGCTAACGCTATTGCCGAAATATCTGGATTTGTACAAAACTGAGGCATCGTAAGGAATAGATTGCAGTTTTCTTCATTCTCTGTAATTCAATTCTGCCACAAATTATATTATTACTTGAAAATTCCAAACCGACCTTAATTTCTAAAGGTTTATTTCCAAAGAGAATACCATTTGTGCAATTATACTGTGGTGTTAAACAACAAAACGCGCAGGAACGAGGGCATATTTTAATGGCTTCCGCTTTAAGGGCAGCATTTTGGCACCGATCATTAACATTATAAGACATTGCCCTGTAAAGAAATTAATTAACTACTATTAAAACGAAGAAAAAGGAGAAATTAAGCCGAAATATATTTACGGATTTGCATTATTTCCCGCAACATTAGCCGGTGGATCAAAAAGTTCAGCACAAAAAGCTTGGTTATTATTGCTGCAAGCTTGGGCAAGTTGTGATGGACGTCGCACAGCTTGATTGTTAACTTGATTCTCCACAAAACACTCATCAATAACTCCTGAACTAATCGCTTTTGCAAAGCTTAGAAGAAATAGCACGTCGTATACCATTTCACTGTTGATAAAAGCTGTTGATCTTATCCTCCACCCGATATATTTATTTGCTCTTTATCATTTCTTTATAGAGATTATCAGTTAATTCAGCTGCATATCGGCAAACCCTTATTCATCTCTTTTTTTCAGCTGTGGAATAATTAGAAACGAACGACTTCCTCTGATATCGCCATCAACAATATATTCAAAAAAACTTCGCTTGCCCACCCTAAAAAAAGAACTATCGAAAAAATTTTTTTCCTCCCCAATTTCGTTTTATTTATCCAATTTTATTATAAGAGAAAGTAATTTTTCACATTTCTTTCCAATAAGTTTTGAGCCATTTACTGCGATTTTCAAAATTTTTTTTGTACTTTTAGGTTTTCTCCATATCGCTGTTTTATTATTTTTTACCACCATAGAATAGCGAAATTATAAATTTATATTAATTTATATTAATTTAATAATTAATTAATAATTAATTCATATTAATATTAAAAATTTACCAAATTTCAGCCAATCTCAAAAGATTATTTGAGATCGATTATTTAAATTATATCATATGATAATTTAGCCAATAATTATTATCTTTTATCGTATTTTATTTTAATCAATCCTGTTGCCACTTCAAATAAGAGCAACTAGTGAATGAATTCTTGCTAGAAGTGAAGAAAGGGCTCGTAAGAATCTTCTTTTTGTATGGACAGTTTATGCGCAGAAAAAAGGTATATAGCACTATGAAATTTTCGGAGTACGGCAATTCCTCTTCTAATATTCTACCTTTACAAAAATTCCTTTTGGGAAACCGCCCTACTATATTTTTTCTATATAGATTTAACTTTCCTGCCACGCGGGACTCTTATTTCTTAATAATATTATAAAGGCGAGCGTTCTCTTCTTACTTTTCTCGTTGCGAACCCTCAAACTTGGGTAATTAAACCTGTATTAGTAAAGACGTAATATACAAGAAAATAAAGCGAAGCAGTTGCCCTACTACAAAGAAATAATATAGTATGAAATCAAATATAAGATGTAAATGCCCATCGCTCACCGACTGCTCCCCCACTTATTTCCCCTAATAGAAGCACAAGATGACCAAAAATGATCTTTTGGGAGCTTATATTTAATTTAAGATGGGCGGGAATCCGATGGCTTACTCATATTTACAACTTTTTTCGCCATTCGGCGACAGTTCACCCTCAATATGTCATCCTCAGCCGAATAAATATTGGTTGCCGCTAAGGTGAACATATCTCGCACCAAACATATTGATCGCCATTGCAAGGAAAGCAAAAGCAAAAACTGAAACAAAAGGAAAAAACAAAAAAAATGCATGAACCCAAAAATCTTCTGGAAAATAAATATCCTTGACATTACATAATTTACATTGTCAGTTTTTTCCTTCCATAGTTCTTAATGATTATCGTTAATTACTTTTTAATTAAATCCTACATTAGATCTATGAAATAATATACCGCATCCACAGGAGAAAGGCCGATTCAGAAGTTTGAAGATTTTGAAGATTATTCAGGTATTACTCTTTATTATCCGTAGAACTTGGTGATTAAAGTGCCCTATGAAGAGAGGAAGAATGAAAACTTGGATTGAAGGTGTGGAGGCTGCGAACGTTGGTTATTAGAAGACCGAAGGTTATTTAGATAACGATTTATTGTAAAATTATTGGAATTAATTATAATTAAATATAAATTATAAGACTTTATACAGCCCCGGGATTGTTTCACATCCCGAAAGATTTTTTGATCTTTTCTAATAATTTATTTTAAATAATTAATAATTTTCAAATGGATAAAAGCTCGGATCCTCGCCAATATAAAATAAAATGTGTTTTTTCTTTAATTTATTTTTAAATTATTTTATTTTTATTGGCACCAAATATATTTTTAAATTTTAGTTCGACAGCATTTAAATCAAATTATTAGCATCTTTCATTCATCGCATTGATTTTAATAATTTGATAACTCCGCCAGCAATGAATTTGAATTGCGGTAACGATTAGCGAAATACAAAAATTTTATTCGAAGAAATATGAGCAAAATTGCAAAAAATCGTCAAATTATTGACAAATAATAATAAAAAAACACAAAAGCGGATTGAACAACTAAAATTGGAAATAAGAATGGAAGGAGAAAAAGGAATGGAAAATTTAAAAAGTGAAATAGAAAAAAAAGTGGGCGAATTCATTTTTCGGCAAAACTCTGTCATATAAACGGATTAGATTTAGAAAGCTTTCAAGTGCATATATGGCATATTTTCGGCATTGTTGCAGCAAATGGTTCCACAGTGCAAAAGCGTTGCATTTGTGCACAATTTGCACGGTCATTTGAACATGCGGTTGGTCCTCCTTTTATAGCTAAGATTATGGAACTTGGCGATTGAACACAAATTAATGATAAAGTCAATTCGAATGTAGCACAGTTCACCATAATGTAGCACAGTGATGCTCTCATGTAGCTCTTTGGAATATTTATTTGCCAGTAAAGCAAGCCGAAGCGCAAGTAATAAGTGCTCTTTAAAAAATTGTATAGTACAATCGAAGACTTCTAAGAAAATTTTATAATTCACTCCACTCTAATGAAATTATCAACAGAACATTTATGAAAAATTTACATCAAAAACAGGATCTCATGTCGCACGATCCCACGCAATCCCGCTGTGCATCTGTATCGTTGCAACCACCGAGAGCAATTAAAACGGCACAATTCCGAGAAGCATCTGCAACCTGCACCAGGTTGATTGCATAATCCGCAGTTCCGACGACACTTTGCTAATGCTAAAGCGGAAATATTTGGATTTGTACAAAATTGAGACATCGTAAGGAATAGCTTAATTGTAGCTTTCATCGTTCCCTGTAATTATATTATTAAGATCAAAATGACCTACCTTATTATTGCATTCTAAAGCATTTTTTCCAAAGAAAATACCATTCGTGCAGTCGTGGTTGTGGCGTTAACAACGAAATGCGCAGGAACGAGGATATAATCCTTCAGCTTCCGCTCTAAGAGCAGCATTCTGGCAAATTCCATTGACCATATAATTCATTATTCTGGAATGAGATTAATTAATATCCATTAAAATGAAATGAAATAAAATAAAAAAGGTAAAAAATTGAATCAACTTACGGATTTTATCAACTAATTTTATTTTCCTTTCCTTTAAGCCATTTATTGCATTTTTCGAATATTTTTATATTTTACATGGATTTTCTCGATAATATTTATCAATTTTTATCGCTATAGCCGACTAAATAATTCGCGTTAATTGCACACAAAATTTACTAAATTTGAGCGATTTTATTTTAGCTATACGGTTGGGGAGAGAATGGAGTTGCTCAGTGGGTTGTTGCTCAATTGGGAGCGCCGATGCTGAGGTTCGATTCCCCGCATGAGCAAACCTGTACAAAAATCCAGGTGATGCTGCCGACTTACCGGTATTTCTATCGACAAGGGACTCCCTGGCATATTGCTCAGTTGCGACAAGCCAGTGGAGCGAGTTTAATCAGTAATGGTGGGGTCTCTTCAAAAAAAAAAATTTTTTTTATAATATTAATTATTGTCGATTATTAACTATTAAAAAACAGATCAATGGAAATTCACGTAATTTTCACGTAATTTTTGTGTTCGCTTATTTTTTTATTCATCTTTTGTTGCATTTTTGCTTTATTAATATTTTAGATTTTATCATTTTTTTAAACTTTAGTAAAATTATTTTTGTTCTCAGATTTAAAAAAATTTTTCATATAATTTTTAAAAATTTTCTTCAACAAAACTTTTCTTATTTTTTATTTAAATTTCGAATTAATTCGAACTATTTAATAAAATTTTTAATTTTAATTATTGCGAAATTTCTAAAAGCTATTTTATATTTTGCAGAAAAATGCGATTTAAATGCGATTTTTAATGAGAAATCAAAAAAGATTTCGATTATAAAAATTGTTTGTGTTTGTTGTTTATTCAATTTTTTGTGACTTTGCGGTGTTTATCACTCTTATCAGTTCGATATGCAACAACGATGGAATGAAAATCACCGAACTAGCGAAAATTGCTTAGAGCGAAACGACACTTCCGTTCGAAGGGGGTGGAAGACTTTCCAAAGCATCGAGCGCAAGCACGAAAGTGCGATTACCGCGACAAAGGTGTCACGGTGTCACATCCCTTCTAGCTTACCTGGTTTTTCGAAGGACGTTGGCAAAATCCACAAATCACTTTATCCATGACTTTGGTTTCCCGGACAAAATCCTTATTTATTAGAAGGAAGGAAGATTCCCTCGTCACATTGGCAACGATTTAAAAAGGCATAAACGTTAGATAAAATGAGATTTTGATTAGAGCAGACCACATTTATATGTGAGCAATCACCATATCAGTGACTTTATGAAGGATGCATGAAGGAAGGATGCATCAACTATGAAGGATGCATAGAAGACATGAAATAGGGCAACAAATAGCATTTAATAGCATTTTGGACAAAATTCTCCCCGCCTGTGGTTCTCAGCTTTCTTCTCTCTTTGCCCACTGAGCGGATTTCCTCCTCTCTATGGCACTTCTCATTCAAAAAGTTACACTTATATTAGAGGATAGAGGACGAGTGAAGAGGGCTGAGGTAGCGCTGCAGACGAAGGAAAGCTCATGCTCGTGCAAAATCTTTCCTTCAAATCTTGAAATACGTATAATGCAATCAATTTTCTACCCATTTTTCCTTTGCCTCACGAAACATCAAATTCTATAATATTGTGCTGTTAGTTACGATATTTTTATTCAAAGATTTTTTAGCGGGAAATCATTAAATAATTTTCGATGATTTCTTTTATGCAGTTTTTTTATTATCTGATTCATAGTTTTAAGTTTTTTAATTTATGCGCCGCTATGGGTCGATTGAAATGGCCCGGAATGGGGCGGGCAGGATAGGCGAATGGTTCTTTTGGTGGCCATGTAGGTCGTTATTTCAAGTACCATAGGTTGGCCTGAGCCTTTGTCGCGGCGAGAGTAAACTTACCATTAGAAAATTTGGGTAGTTCTGTTTCATTTAGTTTAATATTACTATCGTAATTTCATTACATTTAATTTTACAGTTCTTCAATAAATGTAGATAAGGAAGATAATCGATGTTATCAGTGGCAAATAATATCAGTGGCTTATCATAAATGGATAAAAGCGAACAGCCAATTGTTTCGCACAAAAAATTACATCGAATTATTCGGTTTTCTTTTTATTTATTTATTTTTTTTTTCTAAGATTGTTCATCATTTTTGGTTGGGCACAATTGTTTGGTAGATTTGGTAGATTTTGGCAAAGAGACAATAGAAACTCAGATTTTTGAAAGACTTATTTAATCTTTTCGGGAAGAAAATTCCTATATCGGTGCTCCAAAATGAAAACACCTCTGCAGTGAGCAATTTCCTATTTATTTGTTGTCTTACATTTTTTTAACTTTTAAATGCTATTTAATGCGTATTTTAGAAAATTTTTTAAAAAATAAATTCAAAATATAATATTTATTATAAAAAATTATATAAAATTATATATTAAATAAAATTTAACATATATAATTTAATATATAATTTGAAATTGTTGTAAAATTATATTTCACTTAAATTTTTTAGATGATTTATCAGTTTAAACATATTAGTTATTTTCAAGAATGTTTGGGTTGTTCAGAACGTTGTTGCACTGATTTTTAATAGCCAACGTTGGAAGAATGTTTAGAAGACGTGTTAAAGTGAAGAGTTGACATATCTGCTTTGAAATATATGTTGCGCCTTTCAAAAAAATTGTTTGAGATCTGTGAATCGAAATTAGTTTTATTTGTAATTCTGCGATGATCACAGTTCTGTCAACAGTCGCCGTACAAACAAACGAAGACACGTTTTTTTAAAGCGAATATTGATGATATGTAAAATAATATCGCTAATAACAATGTCGAATGATTAACTTCAAAAAAGTAAAAGAACAATCATCAAAGTTTGTATGGAAAATTGTGAATGTGAAGTCACCGGAACGAAATTTACATAAGTACCACTCGAGTTCGAAAGCCCCACGTTCCTTCAAAATGTTGTCTTTTTGGCCATTGTACAGGAAAAGAATTGATGTATCTATTTACCCAATTCGCAAATATTGCACAGTTAGATTATCACTTTTATCACTGATTTCGTTCTTTGCAGAATTTTATTATCGAGAAGAATTTTAATCATTTGGACTATGAAAAAAATCATCATCTTACGCGATTTTTTGTAAGAAATTTGTGGAATAGGATTTTCAGGTTTAGTAAGCGTGAATAAAACATATGCATGAACTGGTCAAAGGATTAAGGATTATCTGAATGCATCGAAATTTCATCTTTGAATTTCTCTTGAAAATCGGCATTGATTTTACGAACAACCTAATGCATTTCATTTTATATAAAATCTGATGTTTTTCGGTTCGATTTATTTGAAATTGTCAAGAAATTGTCAATTCGATAATTTGGAACTTGAAGTTTTTATCATTTTTTATTCTGAAATAAAAGAAAAGTAATTATTTTATAAATAACTAATTAGGAAAGCTCCATTGTAAAAAATAATTTTATTTTTCTTTAGATTATCACTTTCCATAAATTTCGCTATTAAGAATTAAGGATCGCCTTTATTTCAAAAATTAAAAGCCTTACTTATTCGAATTACTTTTAGAAAGCAAGAAAATCAAGCGAGTTCGTTAGATACATCAATGAACATTCAACAACCATTCTTGCATAATAATGATAGTAAAGTAATATTATTAATAATATTAAAATAATATTAATATTATTTTTAAAAAATTGTTTGTTTTTTAAAAAAAATCTTTGCATGATTTTTTTCTTTTTTTCAGGCAGACGATGATATAACGGAAAGCAAACTTAAACGAAAAGTTACTAGAGCAAAATTAATTCATCGTCATACGCTTATTTTATATGATCAACAGATTAAGGAATTTTCGAAACAAACTATTCCGCAGTTATTCGATCGCGCATTAATTGTTAAACTTATTTCAAGGTTTTTTTTGTATTGCTTATTTTTTTTTTTGTAGCTTCTATATTTCTATATTAATTTGATAAGCGTTTTGCTTTTACTATTATCCTTGAAGTTTTATATGATTGCATCCGTTCGCTGATTATCACCTCGATTAATATTGTTGTAGAGGATCGATTGCACTCATAGGGCCGTTTTTTTAATCAGAAAAGTAATCAGAAGAGTCTCCACTTCTTTCGCCAAAAATCAAATTTTGCTGTATGCACCAGAAAGAACCAGTGAAGATCTTGCTTAATAAGATCAGCGAGACACTTCAACCGTATATGGACTTGTACTTGTACGTGGAAAAAGAAGTGGTTTCTGCTCCTTTCAGCCGCTCCATATGATCGAGGAAATAGAAATGTCTTATTCTTGTGGCAGGATTGTCGACAGGATTCGGATTATCGTATTGACAATTTATTTTTTCAGAAGTATTCTGATTCTACTTTTGGTGAAATAACCCCCTTCGTTAAAAAATCTGGATGCTCTTTCCTTTTTTCGTTAAATGATTCCTCGGAATTTCTAATTATATTGATTATATTATATCAACGCAAATAATTTAGTCAAAAATGGTGAGCACTAGCTATTTCATTTGCTCTTGTGGTTAATGGAGCTAATCTAATCGATACGCGTTATTGAAACGCGTAAGAATAGAAAACATGGAAAATAGAAAACATGAAAACATGAAAAAACCTTTTTCACACGGTCACATGTAAAAAATATATAAAAATGACAGAAATATTTGATAAATCAAATTTTCAAAAATTAAATTTTAATAATTAATACTTTAAATATACTTGATGATATCGAAAATTTTTGATCTTTAAATATTAAATTTTATTAAAATTATTTTCAGATTCCTCCAACATTTCTTTCGGGCAGACATACTATAATTTTTGCTTATTTTTTAGAAACGATTGTAATGGACCATTTTATAAGAATATTAACTGTCGCTATATTCCCATGGTGGTGTATACTTATCCAGAAATCTGTGAGTTTTTCATAATTGAATGTTAAAATCACGTATATTTCTTTAATTTAATTTAAATTTAATGTTCGAAACATAAACTATCTTTCCTCAGCGTTATTATTTTAAACTATTTCAAGATTCAAATGGACAATCGTCTTCTGTAGACTGTGCTGATTTGTTCATTCCTGATTTTACTAGAGCTCGACCTTATTACCATTGTAATGTTTTGCCTAGGGATGAGGAATTCATGTTAACACTGACTGATCAAAATGGAAAAAGGTATTCTGAAAAATTTATTTGTTGTTCTTACATTTTATTTCCACTCAGATCAGTCAACAATCCATTTTATGCAATTTTTAAAGGATTTATTTTTTCATCTTGATCTTGACTTTCAGATCCTTTGCATATTGCATTAAACATTTTTTGCAAGAAGATGAGCTTAGCCAGGACAAAGGTAATAATAATAATAAGTCTTTATTTTGTTTAAGGTCTTAATTTATCAGATTATTTTTTGATTGTTTTGAGAAAAAAATTTATACTATTTGAATTTTTAATTTTTCATTGGAATGAATAAATTCATTGTGAAACTCATAAATATAAGAGTGAATGATCTATTTTTTCGAATCGACATCAGTGCGAGGTTTGCTTCCTGAAGTATTCGCTTTGGTTTCTCCAATTCATGCTTCAACCTTTTATACTGCTCTTGCTCGAGAGTGTGTGAAACATTTGCGAAAAGGCCTTGATATTTTAAAAAAATTGCTTGATGCTATTTTTAATCGACGTTTTCCGTCGAACGGTTATTTTTTTTTATATTTGATATTTTTTTATATTTAAATAGATTTCAAAATTTCAAAATTTTAGAATTTTATTCATTTTTATTTATTCATTCAAAATTTGTAATTATTGTTTGTAATTTGTAATTATTGTAATTAGTTTATTGCTACTGCAAAATAAACAATGTTAAGATGGTGTTTTACGCGTTACACAAACAGAAGGAAATTTATTGAAAAGGGAAATAACAATTCGTGGAGAAGGATCAATATTGGGCCACACAAACTGTTCTTTTATTGTTTCTCGATTTGGTGTCGAAATAACTGTTAGCTTAATTGGAGCACTATTGGCCGAACAAAGAATTTTAATCGGTGGGGATTCGGTAAGTTTGTTTTGAAATTTGTTTTGATAAATAGTTAAATTTTTGTCAGTAAGGTAAAGATTAAAGTTTTATTCGTCTTTTTCATGATTTCCATCAATATTTTTTCGGGTACAAAGTGTATGTCATGCAGTGCAATCGTTGGTCTCTCTAATACAACCATTTTCATGGCCTTATACATTGGTTCCAGTGCTTCCTGATAGTTTATTGGAACTTACCAGTTCTCCAACACCATATATACTTGGAATTCTTAGGTATTTGGTTAAAATTCATTTCTTATGAATTCAGTAATTAAATAAAGATAACTATGTACAAAATCCATATTTTATAAAATCTTCAAACCAATTTATTGAAAACGAATTTTAAGCAAACAAACGGAAATAATGGAAAAAAATATTTTAGAATTTTAAATCTTAAATTTTGTTTATTTCGAGTAGAGAAATAGAAAGAAATTTGCTGAAGAAGGATAACAAAAATTGACCTTAATAAAACTCGAATCTGCAATTTTTAGATATAACGTTGGCCTCATTGTCCATTTTGCCTTAGATTATTTGATTTACCTCTTTTGGTGATGAGAAAATAAATTCGGATTTTTTCAATTTTTATAATTCTAGGAAAGAAAGTTTCCTAATGATTTGCAATTGTTAACAACCTTTTTCTATGTGCTTTCATTTTTTAAATATCATTAAATTATAAAATTAATATTATAATATTAACTTCACATTCGGTCTTTCATTCTGGATTTTCATGATGGGCCATTATAGTTACAGAGATCTCCTATTTGTATTGGATTATTATCACTTAACTTATTTTATTTAATGACCATTTAATTTATTGAAAAAAATAAATAAATATTAAATAAATTCGTGCTTAGTTCCTTTGATTTTTTTGGCTTGTGTTTTTTTAATTGGTTAATTATTAATTTGTTAATTTATTATTGATAATTGATCAACAATTAATTTTTGTTGGTGTTTTTATTTATTTCATTGATTTTGTTAACTTTTTTTTTTAGGAATAATCTTCATAAATTAAAAGATCTGATTGTGGGAGAAATGGATATCGATGTTGGTGACTGCATAAAAGTATGCTTATTAACTAAAGTTTTTTTCAGTCTTATTTTTTTATTTTTATATTCCTATGTATTATTTTTTATAGGAAGGTGTTCTCATTGTTGATCTCGATGGGGGAATTCTTGTACCACAGCCATCTCGGCTCTATGTTGCTAGCAAGAATCATGATTATAAAGCAAAATGTGCAATCGACTTATGTCAAAAATTACTTATCCCTAAGAAGCTTGTTTTAACTCTCATATCTTTATTTAAAGAAGCTCTAGAGAATGGGCCTAATTCTGTTGCTGATGATCGCCTTCAAAGAGTTTCTTATATCTTTTATTATATTTAACATATTAATCTTTATAATCATAGGGTTATCAGAAACCAAATGGATTATCACATTTCGCGTAGTTTTTTTCGAATTTATTAGAAGTCTGTCGCAGATTTTTTTTATGGATTTAGCATTCAATTTTAGCTGCTATATATAGTCGCGCTCAGAATTAAAGATATTTCGAAATCATTTCTTTTGATAAATTTTTAGGCGATGCTTACTTGGTTTGCTTCTCTTATTGGTCATTATAAATCATGCGGCTATTATTCTGCTTATATGGCTGATATAAATGGTAATTCGGAATTATTCCATACTTCTAAGCGTCTGTTAGTATCAGCACATTCATCGAAATCAGCTAAGAGCTTCACTGAATGGTTTGTGGAAACGGGCATATTTCGTGATTGGTTACGCAGAAGGGTATTCTTTTTTGCAATTATAAATATTATTCTATCGAAAAAATTATATTATTTTACCGAAAAAATTTTTTTAAATTTGAATTTTTTGAATATTCATAATAGATAGAAATGAATATCAGCAATATTTTAAGGTTACTACATCATTAGATTCAACTGATAACAAAATTATGAATAGCGAAGATGCAGCTAATCAACATTTTGACGAAATTTCACTTACGGTTGCTCCACAGTTATCACAAAAACGTTTTCGGAATATATTTTCTCGTTCACGTTTTGGAATATTTCGATCTTTTTTTTAGAAAAATTATTCACTTTAAAATTAGAATGCATCCCTCTTTTATCGTTTTTTTTTAACTTCTTAATTTATAAATGATTTTATCATTTCATTATCTCTTCCTTATTTTTTTTATAATTTGTCATAGTCAAAATAGAAAAGAAATTTTTTTATTTTTATAGAATTTCATCAATGATTTTCGCTCATAATATTGTGATAATGTGATAATATATGATGATATGATCGTGATAATTTTTTATTCTGTGAACAGTTGTCTACTTTACTATCGGTTCATCTCTTCATCTCACTCACTTTTGTTTTACTTTATTTATATTTATTATTCATTAATTTTATTTTATTACCTCATTTTATTGCGGGTTTATTCGGCTTTTGATTGCTTTCGCAATAAATGATCGTGAATTTTTTGGATACCCAATTGTTGGTGGTGAGGGCGATTGTGGTGATTTGTTATGGAAACTATATTGGCCATATCGACTGACCCTTTGAGTGACTTGGATTCAGTATATTTAAATATTTTAAAATAAATTAACTATCATTCAGATTTTGATATTTCATTTATAAAGTGCAGAGAAAATATATATAATTCTCACGGCCCTTAGGAGCATTTGGACGGTGAATGGGGACCATTCTCGATTTAGAGTCACCTGCTAGCCACAGAATACATTCACAAGGAAGCCAACCTCACCCTCGGAAATATTGAAGCTCGGCATTAATTTTTAACCGCTAATTAGCTTGGTCCTTGGAGATTACCTTGGCGATCTTTCATAGGTTTGTCGTAGCTTCAACGGGCCGTGGGCCGTAGATGTTGTCCACCACGGCCGTACAATTTATTTGACGGATTCGAGTGTTTATTGATCACTTTGTTCGTCATGAATTTATTTATTTTCCATTTTATGAATTTCTACTATTATCCAAAATCGATACGCTTTATTTATTTTTTTCTGAAGCGAATTATGATTATAATTCGTTTTTACATTTAATAATTTCCATATTTTATTTACTTTTCGATATTTCTTCATTATTTTTACTTGGAATAAATGTTAATAATTAATAATAATAAATAATGACAAATGTTAATAATATTAATAATGATAATAGCAAATAAACATAATAAATGATAATATTAATAATAATAGTGATAACACTGATATTAATTGCATAATATTGTTAATACTGCAGTTATAATAACAATAAATAGTAATAACATTATTAATAATAATAGTGATAATAATATTAATAGTGATAACAATAATAATAAATAGTGACAATGATATTAATGATAATTATAGTAATAATTATAGTAATTATAATTATAGTAATAATAACAGTAATATATACAATAATAACAATAATATTAAAATGATAATAATTTTTATAATAACAGTAGTAGAGATAATAATAATAACAGTGTAAGTGAAATAATTATAATGGTAATATTAAAAATAGTTGACAGTTGTTATTAACATTAATATGTTGGATATTGATATTAATAAAAAATAAAAATAATAATAAAAATAACAAATTAAAATTAAATAAAAATAAATTAAAATTAATAACAATATTAATAAGTATAGCGAATAATGGTAAAAAAATAATAATTAAAAATAACAGTGATAAGTAAACAATAAAAATAGGTTAATTTTTTAAAAGGCTTTTGAAATATTCTTAGAGAACAGGTGAAATAATAAAATTAGCAATAAAAAATCAAAGAAAAACGATAAAAAATAAAAATCGTTGGTTTGTTTTGTAAATTATAATATTAATATTATTATTGGGAATTACGAAATATTTCTAAAATGCTTTCAACAAAATTTTTTGAGAGATAAAAATATGCATTAGCAGTGTTGTCTCATTAAATATTTGCGTTATAATAAAAATTTTGTTTTTTTTCAATCTCATTTTATTCGGTAGAAAAGAATATATTGGGGGGGGGGGGGGAATAAATTAACGACGGTTTTTCGCAGTTTTCTAAATTTTGAAGCTCAATTTCGCCGCGAATTTCCGTTATAATTGTCGACCTGATATATATTTCGCACTCACATCATAAATCAGCGGTCACAGATCCGAAATTCGCTAAATGTGGGTTACGGCGAGTGATAACTGATTTATATTCGAGATTTCCCGATTTCAATTCGTTGCTCTTCGATGAATTATTTTATGAGCGAAGATAGGCTTGCGCTCTTCGC
The DNA here is from genome assembly GCA_900625125.1 of Dracunculus medinensis. Lineage (NCBI taxonomy): Eukaryota > Metazoa > Nematoda > Chromadorea > Rhabditida > Dracunculidae > Dracunculus > Dracunculus medinensis. The sequence goes on along the minus strand of UYYG01001190.1, from coordinate 292,181 downwards.
GTAACTTATCACGCCAGTGCTGCACTCACTTCCTTAATGATCCGTTTTCTAGCAGCAGCTGCCACTGTGATTTGGATTACTGCGGCAGTTACAACTAAAGTCGTAAGTTAAAAATAGAGGAGCACGTGGACTTTGATTTCACTTTTAATAAAAGGTTCATTCTTATCAGCGTATCAGGAATCGAACCGATACCGCTTATCTTCAACCACTTAGTCACGAAATAACTCACGATTTTACCATGAATTTTTGGTGATAAAATGATAATGATAAAAAAGAAAAGACTTCCAACGCGAAAATTTTTGCCGTCGTGGCTTGGCCTATTATATCAAAATAAAAGCTCGGAAACTTTTTCCTCCATTATCACTGTATATTCTTTCCAGTTTCAAATACTGTCATTATGCCTTTCTGCCCCTTCCCTCGCCCTCCGAATTCAGTCATTTCTTTTGTCGCAGCAAGTTAAAAATTTTAAATTTTTTAAATCGCACTCTGTAAGAATTTTTTGGCCGTTGAAATGCCTTGAAATCGCATTGTCGCATTTCCCTTAAATCTTAAGTCTTATGCGGTGAAAACTTCGTTGTTCTGCTTAGATGTACACTAATAGAGACATAAATCTCCTCATAATCTCTCCATTAATTTGCCGAAATCCACAAAACTTCTTTAAAGCATTTAGAAACTGATTGATTAGCTGATTACCTGCGAAATTCTTCTTTCCCTCTTTATGATGAAGTAGTTCGATATCTCCGAAAACCCTTATGTTGTATTCTATTTATAAAATTTTAAACCTCTAATCATCTCAGACCAAGTCCAAGCCTAAGCCATTCAGTCTTATTTTGCTTGATTGTTATGGCAATTCTCGCTGTGACCTTTTTCCACAAGTTATAAATTATAAAAGAGGTAGCATATGGTGATTGGTGATATTGGTTGAACGTCGCGGGGACTTAAGGATGTCGAGGAAGGGGTGGTTCTGCAAGGATTTTGCGAGTTTCGAAGTAATAGTTCGGAGTTTGAGAGAATGTTAGAAGAATATAACCGGTTTTTAAGGAAATGTGTCAAATGTTGAAGATATTTTTCCCTTCTAAGGTGTTTTTTTTGATTTATATTCCTATAAATAAATATGATTGTTTTTGTCCTTAATAGAAATTTAATAATTCTTTCATTATTCTTTCATTATTTAAGGGGTTTTCTCTTGTTCATTTACGAGAACCGTTTCCAAAATTTTATCCACCGCCACGTCTGAATTTACTCCATCCATCCATTCATTTTTCTTCCATATATGGCTCGACGCGCTTTAAGTGGTCCCTTCTGGCGATAGCCTCAATTTAGATCTTTTTATTCCTCCTCTCACCTTTCAGCCTTTCACGCCATTCATTACAAGGCTTGGCTTGCGATAAGCGCCGATAGACAAAAAATTCTCTACAAATTATCCAATTCGTATACAATTCTACAAACTTTTTTAATATTTCAGATCTTTTATGAATTTTTCAAGCGGATGACAACTGTTAACATTGATAATGACAACGTACATATTAAACAATTAAATGCGGTTTGTTTTATACCTTATCATCATTACTCTTTTGTATATAAATGTAATCCTCATAACCCAGGCCAGATACACAGTTCTCACCATTACTGGTTAGACTCGCTCCACTGGCTTGTCGCGACTGAGCAATAAGCCAGGGAGTTCCTTGGCGGTAGAAATTCAGGTGGCATCGCCAACAGGATTTTTGTACAGATTTACTCTCGCGTTCAATCGAACCTCAGCATCGGCGCTCCCAATTGAGCAACAACCCACTGAGCCACTCTATCCGTAATCCTGGCTACGGTTTGATTGTTTACAAATATTTAAAATCACCACGATTATTTCAGTTAAAAGCTTGTAATCGTCGATGGGCAAATTAGTGGTGCATAATAATTTGCTAATAGTTATTATGTTAATATGACTTCACCCACTTTTTTCAAAATTGGTTAAATTTTGTTAATTCTTCTCGATTTTTCCCTTTAAATAATTTTCTCATCCCAGAATGCTTGTTCCTCTTCGAGAGTCCGTCTTTGTCTCTTCACATGTTATTCTCGTGAAATTCTCCAAGGTTTCAAACCATTTCTTAATATTTTTCTTTCGACTTCTTATATATTCCATTTACGAGTCACCTAAAGCTTTGACTAATTTCGCCGTGCTCACAGCGTAATAGTAACATAAATGTATTATATTTACCATAAACAAATTTGTCAAATTTTTAAAAATTTAAATTTTTAAGATGAAAGAATGATGGTGGAAGATGAAAACTATATTAAATAAATGAGCATCTTTTTTTATATTATTCATAGTGATTTAGATTTACTATTTCCGGCTTTTTGTTTTTCTGGCTTTTCAACTTTTGAATTTTCTGGTTTTTCAACACAAATGAATAATAAATGACGTACATATGATTGAATCTTCAGAGAGTTCTCATTTGAAATTTTTTACTGTGTAGAATTTTTTAAATTTTAAATTTCCAACTTTATATGTTGGATGAGGGAAAGTTTAAGCCACTTGGAAATTTATTTGTTGTTATCCGAACTTTGTAAATTGTAGCTATTCTTGGAGTGTGCAAATAATGGCGAAGCGTATCTCGATCAAGGTGGACTCCATACGCTTTGTGAAAAGCTTAATTTATTATCTTCTATTGATTTGATAATCGAACGGGTTTTGTGCGGGTACAATGTTGTTGATTTTCCGGTATACTTTTTCGTATTCTTTTATTTTTATTACCAAAATTGAAAGCACAGAAATTGATTGTAATTTTTAATCAGTTTTTCAAATAATTTTATTAATTTTCAGACATTCAAAGAACGTTTTGTGCGTTTATTGCCGGAAATCGTTAATTTTGATTCAATAGATATAAAGTTGCAGAAAGAAATTGAAAAAACGTTATCTCAACTTGGTTTCAATTTACATTCGTTTTTAAATCAATATGATATTCGATTGATATGCGAAAATACGCCACAACTTAATAGGTTCTTTTAATTCCATTTCTTTTCATAATTAAATTAGTTATGTTTTTTTAAGCTATATTTTCTCTTAACAGAAGCTGTGGAGTAGAATAGCGGAGATCGGGGCGCTGACGCTAAGGTTCTAATACTCGGCAGGAGTAAACATCTTTCCTGATGCATAGCTCGTGACTTACTTCTATAGACATGCCAAGATACTCATTGGTCTAACGTTCCAGCGGAATGAATTCAAAAAGTGGTAAGAAAAAAAGAAATGGAAAAAAAATAAAAAAATAACCCAACTATTAGAAACAGAAGTTAAATACAGTCTTTTAGCAAAAATCAAACGCTCAAACTTTCATTGATATTATCACAAATGGTAAATAGAAATTTAGGTTGAATACAGTCGATATAAATGATTTGTTTGGTCGTGCTGATTCGAAGCATGCAGGTCGCATAACAATAAATCAGTTTCTTAATCAATATCAAATTCAAAAGCAGCTTAATGATGAAGTGAATTTTATTGCCGAAACCTTTGCCCCATCGGTGAATTTATTTGAAGCAATTGACACGAACAATACGGGGTTTGACTTTTCTTTATAATATATAAAAAAAGGGCATTATTGCTTCATTTAACATGCATTCGATTTGTCTCTTGATTTGATTAAACTCGTCGTTAAAAATGAAATACTAGTTACGCTGAGATGTTTTTCTTTTGTTTGGAACCCTAAAATTAACTAAGCAACGTTAAGGTTTCAGGTTTTTCTTATATTTTTTCTAAATTAATTAAGAAGGGAAAGATTCAACGAAATAGTTCTAATTGTTTCTAAAATGATTGTTTAAAATGAGGAGGAATAAGAAGTTTTTACGGTTTATTTTCTCAACCAAAATTAACTTTAGTTTTAAACATTGGTTATTTGGTATATTCATATTTTTTCAAAGTAATTTTGCTTCTCAAATAGTTAGATTTTTTTTAATTACTTTTAACTTCCGCAAAGAAGTTTTTTTTGTTTTTTTAAATAAATTATAAATTTTCAGAATCGTTGATGTCCAACAATTGGTAGAACATTGGGCTACATGTGGTATAAACATCGAGCAAAGCTTGGCCGCTTTAAAGGTTTTTTTATCGTTTCTTTTGTGGCTAAAAGAAAAAGAAAGAAAAAATTGTGAGGGAAATTAAACAGTTTTAGGAAACGGGTTTGCCACTACATGGATCGATCAACACTATTTCCTTAAGTGGAAAGCTAGAAAGAGAATTGAGTGATGTGGCCATATCTTCATCGGCTTCTAATCTCATTCGTGTCGCTCTTCTTTCACTCCATGCCTATATTGATCACTTGAGGTTTGTTTTTACATTTTTTTTCGTATGAATTATACAAACTTTACTTATCTTATCTTATTATCAAGGTATTTGTCAAAAGAAGGTGAATCGCGTTGTGATCATTTGCATAAACAACTTCAGTTGGCAAATCAGCGAAGAAATTTACTGATAGAAGAACTTGAGCAAAACCAGGCATCAGTTGAAGAAAGTTATGAACAACGTTTGAGGTTTGCTTAATTTTTTTAGCTAAATAATTGTGAGGAATTATTTGTTATCATTATCATTTTGATTTTTTATTGGTGTGCATGAATTCGGAAAAAACATGGTTTCTCCTCAATTTCCTAAGGTTTAGGGTCATTGTAATTAGTTCGAGACCACAGTTATTCAATTTAATTCAATTTAAAGTTTTTTTTCTGGTCCAAAACTGCATTATGGGTGCATTCCACAGGTTCAGTTGTTATTCAGTAACTTCGTCTAATTTTCTTTCAGCACCTCGTTAAATCTCGCTGCTATATCCTGTCAATTCTACATTAAGTCCGTTACGTTAAGACCCTTCAAACTCGTTTTTATCTTTATTATTTTCCTCAAAAATTCTCAATTTTTTTGTCCTCATTATCGCTTTAAACTCCTTTTTATTTTTTTTATCATCTCTATTATAATGTTGGTGCCCTGTTTATGCCATCCTCCAAAATTCTTTATATTATTATCTTAGGCGCAGTTATATTCTCCTTAAATTTATTTTCCTTTTATTTCCTCAGTTCCTTCGTTATCTTTTCATTTTTCTTTAAAAAGTCCTCACCATTACTGGTTAAACTTGCTCCATTGGCTTGTCGCATTGAGCAATATGCCAGGGAATCCCTTGACGATAGAAATACAGGTGAGTCGCCACCATCACACGGATTTTTGTATAGATTTTCCCCTGCAGGAAGTCTCAGCATCGGCGCTCCCAATTGAGCAACAACCCACTGAGCCATTCCACCCTTTATTTTTTCGTTACCTCGCTGTATATAATATTTAATAATGCCTTTTATTATTAATTTTTTTAAAAACAAAAGAAAATACGTATCACGTATCTTATTCCCTCATCGTTGGAACTGTATAGTGATTAAAAAAGAATCTAAATTAAAGAAGCCTTAAAATTTTCTTTTGGAATTAAATATCTATTTCTTTCCAACAACAATATTCTATACTAGCTATAAAAATTTAAAAAGATCTAAAAATTTAAAAAAATTGAAAAAGAAAAAAATTAAAAATTTTTGAAGTAAGGTTTTCATTCAGCTTGCTTATTTTTTCACATTACATTTTCTAGTTCTTCTTCATTTTTGCTTTTTTATTTTTTTAAATTATTAGTAATAATTAACACACTTTTGTTGTTTCATTCAATGAGCTGTCAAATGTGTAAAAACTCATCAATCATTCAATTCAATGACACATTTGGGCACTTCTTATTTTATATCTTATTCTTATTCTAATTCTCCCGAATTAGATATTGTTTGCCGTTATTTTATGAGGCAACAATATTTTAAAATATCCTATAAAAGAAAAGAAAAGAAAAAATTAAAGACAAAAAATTTGGAAAAAAAATTTTTAAGGCAGTGCGAAGAACGCTATCGGGCTCGCATAAGTCAGTTAGAAGAAAGATTTTCTACTGAAAAGAGAGATTTAATCAAGGAAGTCGAACGTGTAAGTTATCTTCTTGTAAAGTTTTATTATTATTACTTTAATTTATATTCGAAGTATATTTTTATTTAAGATTTGAGATATTGGAACGAGATATTTCTTTAAGGTTTTTTCCTTATATTTTATTGAATTTCTGCAAAAAAGTAATCATAATTATGTTAAAAACTTAAAAATGTTGAAAAATGTTGTTATTATTATTTTTATTATTTCTTTTTTCAAAAATAAATATATAATTTATATTAGATGGAAGAAGAACTCTCAAGGGTGCGCTATAGTGAATCAACATGCAAAACTCGCTTACAATTGGTAGAACGTCAGTGTGCTCGTTTCGGTGAAGAAGCACAGGAAATGGCTGAATCAATGCAGAAAATGGAACATGCCAATCGACAATTACGTGCAGAACTAGGCAAGGCTTTACATCCGCGGCAAATTGATGAAAATGCTCAAATATTAATGTGGCGGCGAAGAGTTGAATTTCTACTTGCACATAATAAAGTGATTTTTTTTCTAAATTATTTCTTTAATTAAAAATATGCAAAAGAATTACGTAGTTTCAGAGTGGTAGATTTTAATTTTTCAAGTTTATGTCATATGATTGCAGAAACTTAGAGATAAAATAGATGAAATGGCGAGCAGTAAAAAGAAATATAATTTTTATCGTAAAATAAATCCTCTTTATTTCCACTGGACAAATTCGTTTCGCCTGAAAGTGCTCGCCATTCGAAAACGTCGCATCGAACGCAATAATTCACTGTCTGGTAAATAAATTCATAGCAAATTTATTTGTTTCTTTACTTTTATTTAATTTATTTTTATGAAGTTTATTAGTATAATGAATTTTCTATGAAATTTATTAGTATAATGAATTTTATTTCAGAAATGGAAAGTGAACCAGAATCAATTTTTATTCGTGTAAGAAGAAGGCGTTTATTGAAAGTTCGAGAGCGAATGCGTATACATCAAAGGATAGAGCAGTCAGTGAATGCTAATAAAATAGGTTTTTTATTTGTTATTGCTATTTACTTAGGCAGCTCGCTTAAAATAGCGAATAAATATGTTATAAAAATTATCACGAACAAATACGATGAAGTAGTATTTTACGAATAGTATTTTTATGTGCACTTGCAGAGATTGTTCTTACCATTGCTGACTGATTCTGCTTCCTATAGCGACAAGGGTTTCCAAGTGGGCTCGACTCTTTGCTACACCTGACAAAAATCATTTTTTTTCATACCATATAAACTCATCAATAGTGGGACCAAATTTAGTCTACTAAATGTAGTTTATTCAAATTCTCTTCTATTTTGTCCAAGTCTTGGCTGGTTATCTTCGTTTTTAGCCTTGCTGTCAGCCGTAGTAACGAAATATGCATCAGCGATGAACATAAATGCGTAGGTGGCGCTCTATCATCATATGTTAATATAGATGGTATTTGAATGAAGTTTGATAATCATATAAAATTTTATCTGTCGATAAAATTTGTCTTAGATATGACTGGAATTATAAAATTGATATAATTGATACTTTATTAAATTCTATTGTACTGTAATTTAATTCGAATAATTACGTCGAATTTAGCTGTGGAAGGAACCTCGAGTGAAGAAACGGTGAACTCATTAGTTCGAAACTCAACGTCGGAAAGGAATTTGGTATCTTTACTAGAAAAAAAGCATGAAGAATTAAAAAGGTTAAAGGACGAACATCGAAGAGAAATTTCTGCTTTAAAGCTATCTGCTAATAAAGCACTTTCTGATGCTTTAAATGATCAACAGAGGCAAATAACTCAAAGGTAATTGTTGCATTTATATTTTTATAGATTTTATTAATGAACAATAATAATTTTATCTTTTCTTCTTTATCCGCCTCATTAAAATTGGCGAATTCACTATTTTGATTACTGCTAATTTTTATTAAATTTTTATTAATTTTTGCATATCCATTGAAGTTTTGAAAAAGAACGTTGGCAATTCGATGTCAGATTGGCAAGTGAGCGTAATGCATTAGAAAGGAAATTCGCTGAAGAAAAAATGAAATTAATTAATCGTTTGCAGGTAATTTATTATTTAAATTGTATTTTTTTTTTTAATGGAATGTGATAAAGCAAATTTTCCAGCCTTTTTATGTTAAAAGTCCAGAAAAAGAAAGATATCTCGTATTTGTAAAAATTCATTTATTTAAATAATATTACCATTTTTGATTGTTTTTTATTATTTTTTATTATCGTTGTTTTATTGCTTAATTATTATTTGTTAATATTTTTTTAATATAAACATGAAGACAATAAAAGAATCTCATATAATCTCATTCATTTATTTAAATAATAAAATTGATTTTGCCATTATTATCATTCTTATTATTATTTATTGTTTCTGTTATTTTATTATTTTTATTTTATTATCATTGTTAATTTTTAAAATTACTACTCTTTTTTATTGTTATATCACCGTTATTATTTTATTCTTATTATTGAGTAACCTATTAGCTACTCTTAGGGAACCTATTAGAGATTCATTTTTGTAAATCAATCAAGTTTTTTGTAGGAAGAATTCGACTTGGAGTTGAATCGACTGAAAGCATTAATATCACCTTGCGTTTCGGATGATTCTTACTTGTATAAGAACCAAAATGAAGTATATTTTACGATAATTTTAATCGCTCTTGTGAGTTATTTGTTAGTTTTCCTCAATAATTCAGTGATATTGCGAATATTGTAATCTTTGCATGAAATAAATTTTTGTGAAATAAACATTCAGATATTTCTTGAAATAAACATTTCTTTTTCTTTTTTTTATTGAATGCAGAACGTTTGTTTTTTGTTTTTTTTTCTGTCGTTTTGAACTTATGTTTGTATTTATAAATTTAATGTTGTTTTTGTCATTCATTCGTAGTGCATGTTACGTAAAATTTTTTAAGTATTTATTTTTGCAGTTATTATTTCAGTTTGCGGAATTGCCAAACGAATTGAGTAGTAAAAAAATGGATTCACATAATGCAAAATTCACAAATTGTGATGGAAGATATTTGAATCGAAAACCTCAAGATTGTTCTGTTTCAGACAATGCAGTTCCTTCAACATCTGCATTCGTCTTACTTATTGAGAAATATCGGTTTACTCTTGTAAATTTATTTTTTAAATCAACATTTTTTGTGATTTCGGTCATTTGCTTCCTTCGAGTGGCACATTTGCACTTAACCTCCAACGATTATCTAGCGAAAAAGCTCGGATTTAGCAGTGAGGCCAGCCAAACCAGAAATAGTTCGAACTGCTTAGAAATGAAAAGTTTTTTCAGAAAAGATTTTTATATACTTTATATTAATCATTTGTTAGACATCCAAAAGTTATTTATTTATTCTAAGAATTTTTGATAAGGTTTGTTTTCAGGAAAAGCGCTATTGCGCCAACTAATAAGCATCATTTCATAGAAAAACGTTCATCAAATAGTATTGAAAAAGCTTCAAGTCATTCTTCTTTACCTATATTTTTTGACAAGGTTGCGAACTTACGGATTTTTCTTTTTTTTTATTTTTTTAGTTCATTTCATAAATACATTTTTCAAACTATTCAGTTGAATTTATTTTTAACAAAATCTATCTAATTTTGATTTTAGTTCGTTTTTAGCTGAAGCAATCTCCTTTGCCTCAAAAATGTAATAGGTGTGAATTAATAGATAAAAGGTTGAAAGAACTTTTGTCAGTAATTAGTAACGAAAATATTGTTATCGAAAGCGGTTTTGAAGACATTGATTCGAGTATCGAAGGTATCAATGAGGTAAAACCATTTCCAAATATCATTTTTACTTCTTTTTTAGCATTTCTTAATAAATATTCTATATATTTCTTAAATATTTATGCAATACGATGGAAAAATATTTAAATATACCAATTTTTAGGAAGTTTCATTAATTAAGACGGAAAATAAGACATTGAAAAGTCGGCTTGAACTCTTACGAGTCAAAATAATCGAATTGCGTTTATGTCTATCAGGAAGTGGCACAATGTATCGGAAGTATGATTGTATGCTAGGCGGAAGCGAAAATTCAGAAATGCGACAGTTTAACACAAAAAATTTTGCGCATAATTTTTGCGGATCAATGCTTGTTGGAAATTTTCGCAGACAAATTATTCGACTAGAAGCTGAGAAGGCATTACTAAATGCTCGTCTTATAGAACTTAAAGAATTAGTCAAACATTTGGTTAACAAATATAAAGAACAACTAGATGAAACTTCTCGTCTCGGTGATATTTTTCGTCGTATTTATTCTAAAGTCGGAGGTTCCTAGTAGTGCCTTATGCGAATTTTTAAAAAATTTTTATCACTTCGTAGATTTTGTAGATACATAATTTTAGTTGTATAAAATGGTTATTTTTTTTTAAACTTAAAATTTATGTGAATTTTCGTTCTAATTTTGAAATCCTTTCGTGAAACAATGGCAATAGTTTCCATATTTTTCCAATTTTGCTATTTCCAATGTGCATTCGTAGAAATATTTGATTGCTTTTGTTAATTATATGCTGCTTAATAGTGGGGAAATCTTTTATCATGGGCTGAGATGAAAGCTTCTATGTAGAAATGAATGTTTTTATCGATATTGCATCAGCTTATTGCTTTGATTTGATTAGCGATTATTATTCATTAATTTCAAATATACATTTAATTTAAGCATATAAATTAAATTAGCTTCAAAAAATTAACATTGATTCTTTATTTTATCTATTTTATCTTTCCATCATTATAAATAAGCAAATATATGCAATTTTCGATTAATTTTCACCTTCATTTATACTTTAATAATTGTTTCACACCAAATGAGCCATTTATTTATTAAATTATTTTTTTATTTTTCAAGCGTTTAGCGTTTAAAATTTAAATTTATGTTGTTCAAATGAATTAGAGTTTCTTATTAGAGAAAAATCCGCTTATTAATCCACAATCAAGCGGAAATTATAATGGAAGTTTGAATGAGTCTATCGCTCATCTGTTTCATATAATGTCTGCAATACGATATCATTCAACGCTTTATATAAACATGAACCTTAGGATATGTTAAGTTTGTATGCAGTGAAGTGGATATGGGATATGAACTTCGCTTTCGATGAATGAATTTTCATAATTTTTATATGATATAATTTTTCATCATTTCTTCTCCTAATGGAAGTAAGCATTTCGATGGCTGTGGCTATGATTTAATTCTTCGCTCGACCAGAAGTAATTGAGGGTGATGTGAGGGGATGTTTGAAACGAATGTCTGGCGTATTACATAAGAAGGTAATAGTTTAGACTTATTCACACTGATTTGGGAATCAATTTTCCACGCTACAGCTGTTTCTGTCTAACGCTCGTTGTAGTTCATAGTTAGCGAAAAATAGAGGCAACCATATTCGGGATTCGTGGTCGTAATTGTTCTGGATTGATTTGCACGACAATGCTGGCAAATGGTCCACAATCTGGCTTATCGCATAGTTAATGTTGTGGGCGAAAGAATGAAGCCATGATGCATGTCAGTTCTCTTCCGAAATCTCGTTTCAATTTCTTTCGCAGATTTGCAGCGATTTACGGCGATAAAATGTCTTGGTACATCCCATGTGTCTCCTAATAATATATAGTAGTGCTGAGTTTATATTTATGAAATATAACATTAAATAAAAACATTGCAAAGTGGAACGCTCATGAATGGGAATGAATCAGTTTATATATTTTACAGATGTTCAGATGTGAAGCGAATGAACCATATTTGAAATAGAAACAATGAAGGTGAACTAGAAACATGCTGGAATGTCCAGAAAATGCCCACAATATTCATTCGTAAAACTCATTGTCTTCAAGTCTTAATAGATTCATTGCAGTGGCTAACCTGGCTAATGGGTTGTTTGACGGAGAGACGTTTTAGAGACAGAAGATCACTAAACACCTTCTTTATATTAATAGAAATCCATATTATTTGATGGTTGATTTCTTCGAATCAACATTGAATAAATGGAGAATTTTTTTATCAAAAAGAAAAATTCATTTAAATATTATCATTGTAAGAAAAGTAGCGAATGATAACAAAAATATTGGCGAATTCGGCATAACAGCTTGAGATATAAGAAGAGAGCATTGTGGATTTCGAATGAGCACCGCTTGCCCAATTCCCTAAAATTTTAGTATTTATTGACTTGACTTTCGTTTATATTTTAAAATTTTTCATTATTTTTTTGTTATCAGTTGCTGATTGATAAAAATTTATTAAGTTTAAAAACCAATTCATTATGTTTTTAAGAGATTGCAAAAAATACTGGGTTTTTTGATGCATTTCGAGTTATAATTATATGAAAAAATTACTTGAGCAACATTTTCAAATGCTTGATTACCGCAAAAACTCCTTATCGGTGCTTTTATACAATCAAAATATCTTTGAATTGAACTGAAAATAATTTCGAGTGATAGTGTACTTTTCATTAATCATTTACCATCAAAATTGATTAAATCGTAAGTAAAGAAATTTTTTTATAAAATTTATAAACAAAAATCTAGTTTATTGTTTGTCAAAATTATTAGCGAGAATTATAAATATGAAAATTCATTTTATTTATTGTTGCTTATTAAAATATTTAAAGAATTTCATATAATTTTATTATTTATCTTATTAATATTTCATAAAATAAGAAAATAAAAATGTTTTTTTTTACGAAAATAGTTTTGCTTCATTATTATTATTATTTATCATTACAATTATTGTCGATATTATTATTATTATTATTATTATTATTATTATTATTATTACTGTATTATAACGCATTAAAATAAAATCATTTAAGTAAAAAATCTAATTTTACAATTTACGATTGATAATATTATACAAACTAAAATTTTCTTCGCAATATTCTTTCAGTTTTAAATAAATTTAATTTATCTAAATATTTTAGAAAATAATAATAAATAAACATTGAATTAATTAATTAATTAATGGTAACGAATAACAATAATATTAATATTAATAAAAAAATAATAATAAATAATAATTAATAATAAACAAACAAATGTTAATTTCTTTTTAAACTTATAATTGCAGCTCATATTACATCCACAATAAAATTTAAATAAGAAAAATTTGCAAAATTTAAATTTAATTAGCGAAATAACCTGCAAATAGCAGTTTGACTTGCAGCAAAGCCATTCGCTGCAGCATTACTGACGAACTGAGTTGCCGCTTGGCATTGCATCAACTGAGGGTTGGATTTCACTGACTGGTAGCAGTCCCAGTTAATGTACGTTGCTGAAAATATTATTCATTTCATTTAATAATTATTTCAACTAAAAGCAGTTTTTAAGAAAAGAAATGAAATTATAGTTTGTGTTTTTATGAAAAAATAATTTAAGAAAAAATTTTGAAATTCATTTCGAAATTCAAAAATAGAGGAGCATTCGATTGGAAGATGGGAAAAGTTTTTATCGAAAAGTTGGACGCTAATTTAAAAGACGGTAAAAATTACTATCGTATCCTCGCCCGCAAGTATAATTCAATAAAGTATCCGCCACGGCGAATGGACCACTAATTTTCCCGTACAAGAAACATGGATTTCGAGTAAAATCAGCGCCAATACCGGTGTCACCAGCGACGCATTGACGGAAACGTAAATGTGAGCTAAAAAGAAAACAATTTATCGAAGGGATAAAAGCTTTTCATATTACATTTTCATACAATAGTATGGAACTATATTTACGAAAATAGTTTTATAGCTTCGAATAAATGCGGTGCCTTGGTGCTTTGCAATTATGGAACATAAATTTCGGTACAAATTCAATGAATTGCATGCATCGATGAATTTAGCAATTTAATACATCGAAAAAATCTCTTTGCCTAATTTACGAAAGCATTATTAAATGATTTATTTCGATTATTTCGATTTATTTCGTTGAGAAAATTTATATTTTTGGGTTGAATATGCAAAAAATTTTATAAAAACTTATTTTTAAATATATCAATAAATTAGTAATAAATTATAAATTATTTTATTAAATTATTTTCACTATAATAGAGTAATAGAATTTTTCTTAAAAATAATCTTATCGGTGAATTATTTTTTAGAGAAATAAATATTTTCTCGAAAAAAGAATGCTCACATAAGTGATTTGATGTTTGTAGTACAACAACACTATAAATAATATTATATTACTATATTATTATTTATATTACTTATAATATAATACTTATTCACTTTACATATTTTATTGTTTATATTACTTAATTTACGTATTATTTAAATCGAACCATAAGCATACGATATTATTAACTTGAATAGCAGCGAAGTTGGCTCGATTTTCATGAAAATAATCATGAAACAATGAAAAAAAAAGTTTAGAAATTTGCGATAGAGAGATGCACCTGCAGAGCAATGCCAAACTGTCGCGAGATTGGAATTTGAATGGAATCGGTACGAACTGCTCAATGTTTGGTGTTTCGTAGACCATATTATACGAAATTAATTCCTGACCGCATAGACTAACCTTTTTTTGCAAATCCATTTCACAGTTCAATTCCTTAAATTAGGTTTGGTTTGTCCTTTTCAGAATAATAATGAAAGAAAGCAAAAGAAAAAAGACATTTTTTAAAGAAAAACCAAAAATTTTTTTATAATTTTTCGTTTAGCAACAAGAAAATGGTAAAATCATGGGAGGCAGTAATCTTATTAATTAAGTGGTGGAAAAGTAGTAGAACAAATAGCTTTGCTTTGAACTCTGCCAGTTTAGACTGAAATTAAATCGCCAATCGAGCAATAAACGGCAATTTTAGAGGAAAAGAAACCTGATCATTTTGAGAATCGTAGAATGAAGGCTGTTGATATTCGTTATTTATCCACGGTTGATTAGTGCCACTTGATAAACCTATCACAGAATTTGGAGACATCGTCGTATATGTTGTAGAATCCATCGACGCCAAACCTTGTTGCTGTGATGTTTGAACATTTTGATTCGTAGAAGGATTGTTCGCTGGATAGTAACGAGTGATTATGTTGTTCAAAGTTGGACTGGTATTGTAGTGTGGATAATAGGGATAGTTACCCTGATTATATTGTCCATTAGATCGACCGCTCCCGTAGTAATACGGTAAATTATTGGCTAAATTGGCTGAAGGATTGTTATATGGCGAATAAAAATTTGGATTATTGTAGCCAGAACCACCATAAACATAATATGGAGCCTTGGTATTTTGATTCGTATACTGAGATTTCACTGAAATTTCACTGGTAAAAATACAAAGCACTTTAGCTCTAACTTTTACTCTCTAACTTTTGCAGTAGTTTTAGAGTTTTCCTTGAGGAACGACTTTATCGTTATCATCACCATTATCATAGTAGAATATAGTTTGGTAATTGATCATGTCGTTAAGCTATTAATTGATAATATCATAATATCATTTCTTGCTATTAAATAATCAACATCAAGTGTTGTTTGTTTATTCAGTTATGGCAGATCTATTAAAATATGAGCTTATTGAAATTCTTCTTCTCTCAGCAAACAGCATAAGGTTAGTTAATTTCAAGCGAACTCCGCCGGCTATCACTAAAATCATGTTTAGAAATTTACCAGAGAGTCAGTTAGTGCTTAAAATATAAGCAGGTCAACGGCACACAAGCATCGCCGTACAATTATATGGGCCATAGTCTGAGCCAGAATGAGATTAATAAAAATTTATTTTCGAATAAAATAGCGCTGATAGTTTTTGCCGACAGATTTTGTTTTTTTTTTTGAATCTTAAGTTGTTTTGAAATGATTTAAAGAAAGAAACACCTTACTTCACTTATACTTTACTTTATAAAATTCTTAAAGAGGAAAAGAAATTTTCTCCTTTTTATTTATTTGATCAAAATCATTCATTTATTCTATTATCATTCAATAGTAATCATACAATCATTTTATCATATTTTATCACACCATACTTTGTCATATTTTATCATATTTTGATGCATCATGAATGAAACACTATTGAATTTCCATGCAAAAATATCATGGAATAAGATTTATTTATTGATTAATATGTATTGAGTTTTATTCATTATCATCGCTTCGACATTAGATTTTCCTGACATATGATGAATGAATAATGACGATGATGGCTTACAGTAACAACTAGTATTTAATAAATTTATCTCGTTATCAGCAAAACATCACTCCACTATATCACCTTATCATACAAATTAACTGCATTAACGATAGCGTGAAATTATACAAAATTATATGCTCATTTTCATTTCTCCTTTAAGTCAATAAATTATTTAACCATAATTTTTATTACTCTTGATTTAATATAAGAAATAATAATACTAATTAAGAAATTCAAAAAAAATTATTACCTAATGTATTGATGAATAGAAATAAAAATAATCGAAACTGCGGCATGCTGCTCGCCAAATGATTGCAATGAAAAAGTGTCCAACGAGAGTTGAGGTTTTAAGTTTTGATATATATTTATATAATGAAATACCTCCACGCTATGTCAATAAAATAGAAAACAATTTTCAATTCCGGTTATTTTCAAATGATATTTACTTAGGTAAAAGAAGTAAGTAAAAGTAAAAGTAAACACTAAACGAATAAGAAGAAAGGAGTCACTTCCCAGTTGTCTGTTATCCATAAAAATGTTCTTTCAACTTTTGTAAAAATAAATTATGTGAAAAAGAAAAAACGCAAAAAATCGTCATTTTTCTTTTTTTAATTCATATAAAAAACTCATCTTTCAAAAATTTTCATTCATTTCCTGCAGTTTCCATAAATGATTTTCATTCATTATATTCTGTAATAATTAATAAAAAATCGCAAAAAAAAGACCTATTAACATAACTGAAATTAACTTCTGAAAAAAAAAGGAATTCCACACAACTAATTAATTAAAAATTAACAGCGATTTATCAAATTTAAGGAAAAATTACAATATAAATTTTTAAAATATAATGCAGTACCAGAAGAAAATAAAAAAATCAGAAATATACCTAAGAAAAAATAACCTAAATTATCAATAAATTTAAATTCAGATGCTAAATGGCGCTAATCTTATTTATTTTCTTTGAAATATCCGAAATTCATTCTTAATTGCTCGAAGAAAATAAAAGTAAGGACAGTATGTGGAGCCAACCGAACCCAAGCTGGCATGAAGCCCTGAAAAAAATTTTTTGTAAATGGTAAGAACAATTTTCAGATTAAATTTGAACAAGTTATAAAATTTACAAGTAACCATACCTTGAAAAATCCAGCAGGTCCCAGTTTAGCTGTATACAAAAAGCAGTCCATAATACCCTACAAAAAGTTAAATAAATACGTAATGAATATTTAAACAAGCACCATGTGATGCACGGTAAGTATAACAGTGAGATTCTCGTTTTTGCTAAATCTCCACCTTCACCAATATCATTTTCTTCTAACAGCTCTCACTATTACTGATTAAGCTGGCTCGGCTGGTTTTAGAGATAAGACGTCGCCAACTTGTTCGGTCCGATGCCTTCGTTGGCAATAATATAATATAATAATAATATAAGCCACTCCTTTTTCCATCGTCTAAGTTCCATATATAGATGGTCCTTCTACACATTCAAAATCTTTTCTAACGGTCCAAGTCTTGACTGATCGCCCTCGCTTTTAACGTCATTCATCACAAGGTTAAGCAAGTAGCGAAATATATGTTAGTATCTGTGGTGGAAGACGAAGAACCCTAACCAACGAAGGTAACAATATCCCAATATCCTTTTGAAAAATAAAAAAATTATAAAAAATTTATAAAAAGTGGTTGATTCGCCCATAATTCAAAATAATATATAATTTTAATAATATAAAACGATAATATGATAAAAGAGAACCTTAAACTGGCCAGGAGGAGCATTCATCATCCTTGTTTTCATAACATCGAGTGGCTGAGTAAGTACAGTGGCAATGGAAGCCTATATATTATTGAAGTTCATAAATCTGACTCATATATACACCCATAACGTAGGACATATTTTTGCTTGAAACAGTCCTATTATAACGATATCAATATGAAACCACAAAAAGAATAATGAAATTTCCAGGATTCAGTGAGATATCCAGATTTTCCCTAGTTTTGAAAAAATTCATTCCCAAACTAATAAGATATAATTACTGCGAGAAATGAAGAAGTGAAGTGTGTAGTGAGATTGTCAGACATATAACCGCTAGCTATCAACGATTGTTTAATTTGATCATAGAATGATAATTGCCCGATAGTCATGAGAACAGCACGGCATGTTGCCATAGTAGCACCGTTGAATAATTTATTAATCCCTTCTTCACGCGTAACCCGGAGAACACCATCCAAAGCATGCTTGTAATTACGTCGTTCCGAAGCTGGCAACTATAATCGAGCAAAATAAACAATTATAAAAAATAAAAAAGTAAATAAGAATAATAGTAAATGATAAATGAAAAACCAATCTTTAAATGGTGCAAAAAAATATAGAAATTAACCAAATTTTTTTATCGCACCTTCATATCGTTTTGCATTCGTACATTAACCATATCACCAGGAGTACCAACAAAACCACCACAAGCTCCACTGACACCAGCCAAGAATGCTTTTTGGTAAAATGGAATACTCGTTGAATCTGACAAAAGACTTTTGCTCAAAATACTAAATACTATGAGTATAATTTTAATAAAATATGGCACAGAGGTAAAGTTAAAAAGTTACCACCAGGAAATTGTTTCTTTAATGTTTCATACATGCCAAATCTTGTAGTTGAATAAGTTAGCTAAAACAGTATTTGTAACGAAATTTACATAACTAGGATTATTTAAAAAACTAATTCTAGATGGCTGAAGTATCGTGAGTATAAGAAAAGAAAAATCGGACTTTGTGGACAAATATATAGAGGGATCCACGAGGGATACATAAGAACAAACTCCATTTTTATAGATGGAAAATTTATTTACCGACAGAAATTATCTCGACCCAAATTCCCGAATAGAAAATAGAAAAAAAAGAGACGCGACCTTGGTTTTTTTTTGTTTTTCAGCCTTAGAAGCTATTATATTAATTAGAAATCACCTGGCGCAAAAGTGATGCAGAAATACCATTATAAAAGCCACGCACACCATCGCTCTTAAAGATTTTCACCACCATTTGACCAACAGTGACTTTTCCTTGTTGTTGCGTTTGCAAATGCACCTTCAATTACCAACTTACAAATTTATAGAAAACAAATAATCCAACCAATAATTTCTTATAAATAGGCTTAAATTTTTATTTTCATAAAGTCAACCTTAAGAAGATCGAGCGGATGAGTGCAACACGCTGCTCCAGCTGACGCTAATCCACCAAAATACCATCTGCTTACTTTATTCTCTTTCGATAAGACCATTTCCCAAACTTATAAAAATTATGTTAAATTATATATTATATTAGTATTTATTACAAATTTGAGGCGATTTAAATAGAATAAACGGAGTTCGACGTGAAATTTATGTGAATATAACCGAGAGTTTTCGAAGAATTCCAACGAAATATAATGCAAATTTCACTTCATAATCGTTTTTATTTCATTTGTTGTCCTATTAAAAAAGCATTTCATAGCTAAAGCATTTCAACAATTCTTTCGAAACGCTTTCGAAACATAATAATAAATAATAAATTATAGAATAATAGAACAAACTTTCCACTAAATAAAAAAATTCATTAAGGTGAATAAAAAAAAAAAAGGACATTTGAATGGAGAATGGAGTAGAGTATTAGTAAGGGCTCTTTGTTGAAAGTGAGGTAAAAAAACAGATTTAAGAAGAAATAATTTAGGCGGTTCTCCTATTTAATCTGGTAATCAGTGGAGCCATCCAAACCAAAGATGGTGAATAGCATTAGAAGAAGAAAAACAAATATAATGAAAAGTAGAAAGAATCCATAAATCCATCAAGCCACTCTCGGAAAAAGTATTGCTGCCTAATAGCATAAACATTATGCAAAATTAAGTGAATATTCACTACATAGAAATAATAAAAACGTTCAATAAATATGATAAAAGGTGATTAATGAAAAAAAGAAGTGGTAATTAATATAAGAAAATGAGCCAACAGCACAGTATGAATTAATCTTGCTGGATCACATGTTTTCACAAAATCATGAATTATATCCAAAGTTTTTTCCATTTTATGGTTTTGATTGACCAACGAAAATTTTTCCTGCAATACATTACATTATTTCAACGTTACTTCATAAGGCATCGACTATAATTTACTGATTCGAGCCAGTACCTCTTTAATGTTTCTTCACTGCTATCACAAACTAATTTCTGGCTTTTAAAAATGCAGTTCAACTATTTTTTTCAAAAATAGAAAAAAAAGTTTAAAAAATTATTTTTTTAAATCAAAGCTTAATATTATATGTAAAATATTCAATTAAAAATAACTTTAAGAACAAATCCATTTTGTTGCAGATAACTTAGAACTCCTGGGTGATCCATTGTAATGGGAGGCATATATTCTTCTTGAAAATTCCGCATCCAATAATTTTTTGGCCATTCACCTCTGTTAAATATAGTAGGATTATTCATATATTTATCATTTAATTAATATATTATTTTTTAATCCGTGCAATTTCATTTTTTTTTCATAAGATGAATAAATAATAACAACAATATGACTATAAAATATGGTGAACAGAAAACTGATAAACCTGTGATTTGGTTTTGTATAATGATAAAAATAAAGTTGTGCGCGAATCAATGTTGGCAGTTTTCGTTCAAACGGATATTTTTTCATCAAATAAGTGACTGAAATAGATGAACATTAGCTAAGCAATTTTTTTCTCCTTTTTCTTGTTTCTCTCTTGTTTGGTTGATTTCATCGGGCTTCAAGGCATTTTGTTAATATAAATTCATAAAAACTGAAAATGATGAAAATAAAATGAAAAGTTACCATCCGTATTATTACGTAGCAAATGATAAATAAGAGAAATGAAGAAAGGATTTTGTTGATATGCGCCGAGAGCAGCAAACCACATTTGCCAATCTAGACGAGGCTGGTGTGGAACTGCAAACTATATGAAATTAAAACTTTTATAAACTAAATAATGAATCGAACTAATTATCAATATGAAGAGAGCGCTAGGGGATGTGGACGAATAAATATAGAATATTTTCATGGTTCGGCACTAGCCTTGCCAGCGAATCTAAATAAATCTGGTGATTCATCTGAAACTATTTTTAATTGATTCTCTGCGATCATTTTCTCAATAAAATCAGTATAAAATGGTGACCAGTTAGTTTTTAACTTTTAAGATGCTTTTATAAAATTCTTTTCTAAGGAAATCTTGAAATTTTAAAAACAGACTTATAAATCGAGGCATCTCATCCAGTCTGCCAGGCTTAGCATAAAAATGAAATGGAATCCATGGCCCTTCAGCATCATAGGATCCTTCGATAATCACTTCGGGCCGACCATGTGCTCCTGTCATACTAAAAAATTTAAGGAATCAAACTCATATTAAAATCAATTAATAACTAGAAAAACGATAAATCCATCAAATCCACTCTCGGAAAAAAGTACTGTTGTCGAATAGTATTATTCAATAGCAAAATTAAGTGAATATTCACTCCATAAAAATAATAAAAACATTCAATAAATATAAGAATAAACAAAATTTTGGTTTTATTTATAATTTATAAAATAAATTAAAATAAATTTAATAATTAAATTTAATATAATTAATTTAAAATAAATAAAAATAAATTATAAATTATATATAAATTAAAATAAGCCTAATAATTCTAGCTCCTATTATTGTTAATTTAATTACTGAGTGGACGGAGAAGTATTCTATATCCGATAAGGATTCATTAAATTGGCAAATACATCATCAGTTGAAAAACCTTGGATCTACTCTAACAACTCGAACGACCAAGCAGTAGACGAAATTCCAATTTTGATTTTGAACTAAAAATATTTACAATATTAAACAACTAAAAATATTTTCTTCCACGCTATGAAACCAGTAACATCAAAAAAGTTGTATCATCTAGCTGCACAGCTCAGTGTATCATTGTATGAAACATCCAATAACAGTGGAAGATACATGATATAAAGAAGCGTATATCCTTTATCACACTTGCCTATGGAGTAATTCAAAGAATTGACGAAATCTTACATGACTATATTCCACACTTCGCTGGACTATAACCTGCATAAATACATCAACATTAATATAACATGATTTTAACTATTCAATTGTATTCGCCAACCATCACAAAAATTGGTGCAAACAAGTCTTGCCAAATGGATGGTGTTAAAGAAAAGACCCAATCAAAAGGTTCATAGACGGTGAAAAAAATGAAATGAACCTCTGTTATGGCATTTGTCTTTTTTGTATGGTATTGGGTTTGAAAATGCTTCTTCATAGTAGTTTGCGCAGTAATAGTAGTAATAGTGCTAATGCCTCTTCATAGTAGTTTGCGCAGTAATAGTGCTTCATAGTAGTTAGCTAACCAATGATGTGCACTGTCAGAAGAAAAAGAACTGTTTCGTTATAGCGAAAAAGTATAGTGAGATATGTCGGAATATTAAGAGATATAATAAAGCTTGTTAAAGCTTCACATAAAATTAATTAAGATCCAAGGAATGACAAAATTAAAAAGAACTGGTTTCCAATATCGCTGCAGTTTGAGATTGTGACCACACCTCTTTAAGTACAATCGTACCAAATGTTTATAAAGAAACAAAGCAAAAATTTCAAACAAAAATCTCGAATAAAACCTTCTGAATAGTCCATAAGCATGAGTTAACTGCAAATAATTCAGTGAATCATGTAGATGAACTATTTTGCTTGGGATTGCAGACTTTGCTGATTTACTTATTGATGCGAATGGAACCTGAAAATGTAGATATTCTCAATAGCAATATAATTTTAATATAATTCCCTATTAAAAAATAAAAGTGAGAAAAAATACAAAAAACAAAAATTTTTCTGCATAAATTAAAAAAATTTACTAGGCTGATTGAAAATAGCAAAGTACCAAAAGTAACAACAAAAAGAAGATGCAAGAATGATCGGAAACGATAAAGATTATTTTCAGAAAACAATCTGAAACATATTTTTGTTCATTTTGTTTGCTTATTTTTGTTCATTTAAAACGAAATCTTTCTTTCCCCTTTTTCTTTTAAAAAACGATTTAAAAAGTAAACCTGATCACTGCACTGCAAATTTCAAACACGAATGCAATTATGCCAACATGTAATAAATAGTACACCGATTTGTCAACAAAAACATCGAAATCTTCTTTTGAAAAACCTGGAAATAAATTAATAAAAGTAAAAATTAATAAAAAGTCGTCGTTTTTCCTTTGAATTCCTATATAACATAAAATAAATAAAATATTATACATGAGTTTAAGACAAAGTTTAATATAAGTTTAAGAATTAACTTTCAAAAATGAATGAATAAAAAAAAAATAAAAACATACGAATTTGACTGTCGAGAGTAAAACCATTAAAAGAAATTCCGAAATATTTTATAAAACATAAAAGAGAAAAAAGAATTGTTAATACAGAGATAAAAGCCGCTAAATTTGAAAATATCGAATGTCTTAAGATAGTGTTTGTAGCTGAAAATTTCACGGAAAAACTGTAAAAACTGATAAAAATAATAAAAAATAATAGAATAATAATAGAACATGAAAAATGAAAATAACGGATAAGCATGAGAGAGAGAGCAAAAGAAAGCAATCTTAGGATAAGTTCATGACAGACTTTGATACATTCAGCATTTGGAGATTCTTTTTCTAGTACCATTTTTTTGTCTCCATATACTAGAATAATTTCGTCAGGCAGTTATCACTTGGGAAAGATCTTAGGAGAAAATAATCTTAGGAGAAATTGTGACATAGCTTTAGGCTTTAGAGTAAGACTATAATTAGCCAAACGATTTCATTTTTAAATTTTTCATGTTTATTTCTAATAAAGGGTAATAAAGGGAAGAAATTTGTTCTATTAAATGAGCTAAATAGAAAATTTACAAAAGAATTTATAAAAATAAAAAACTTACAAAAATTATATTCATTCGATGAAACTAATATTGGCAGACAAAGCAAGGCGCAAATTATATTGAAAAAATTGTAATTGCCTGTTAGCATTATTAGTACCATTAAAAGAATCTAAAAAATGTAAATAATAATTAAAATTTTTACAAAATAAAATGATCATTGATTAGTGAATAATTAATAACAACTGATATAATCAATTTGATAAAAATAAAAGAAAAACAATTTCAACAAAATAAAAGTTTATTTATATTTTAAAAAATAAAAGAACTTGTGGAAAAAATGCGTATGTTCGAAGCGTTTTTAGAGGAAGGAAAAACATTGGTGGTAAAATAATTAATATATAAAAAGTGATTGCAACAGCTAAGTGGCGCAACCATTTTTGAGTTTGATGAGCGTAATATGCAATCCAAGTTGGTATGCACTGACTTTCAAAGTGGACATCGAGTGCTAAAATAAAAATATAATTTCAGACTAAATATCATTTCATTCTTTTCACTCTTCTAAATATTTGGAAATAAGAGATAATCAAAGATAAATATAATCAGGAATGATAAAACCCAAAAAAATTTTGAGTATATTGGCTTTTCAGTGAAGTCTGAGCTTAGATAGTGGAAAAAGAAGCCATTTCAATTAATCTATGAAATAAATTCCAATTGCCCACTTGAATCATCCTAGCAGCCAATGAAGTGAATCAAAGAGCAAAAAATATCTTGTCCAAAATACCTTTCGTGCAAATAACTTTTTTGAAAAAAAATCTAACCAGCCAAATTCCACCATAAAGGGCAATGACTTAAAAGTTTCACAAGACCAGAAGAAAACATTAATCGAAAACAAAGCCATCGTATCAAGAACAATGAAATATTATCAGCAGAAGTAGCCCCAATGAATGGCAAATTTGCTAATAAAATACATATTGCACCCGATTCAAGAAGAAGAGTATCCCATTGAAACCACAAAAAAACGCCACCAACCTAGAAATTTTCGATAATTCAAATAGTATCTTTTTTTTTGAACCGATCGATTCATTACTCATTCTAATACAAAAAAAAACTGAAATTATTTCATATTTTTTCAAAAAATTTAGCTCACCTGAAATGCCGACAAATGAATTATCCACAGACAAAAATAAGAAATAGTATTTCTAAACGAATCAAATATGAATGTAAGTGAGGAAAGCAATATTCCACAAATCAAAATGAATTGCAAAGCATAAGATGGAGCCAAATGCAAAGTATTGATAACTATAGGTAATATATTCAAGCCTTCCTGCTTCAACTGGCAAACTTCTCGACCTAAATATTTGTTAAAAAAATTCCGAGAATAAGTTTATAAATGATTTGCAAAGCGCTAGAGAAAGCATACTGCTACCACTGATAACAAGTGGAATAGATCCGATGTCCATCTCTCGATAGTTTTTCAAAATGAAAATCGGACACATGCTGAGCAACCAATTCCAATTATACCTTAAACTTATTCTCTAGCAAAATAATTCATTGACAATGCAGTCAGTCATGGTGATCCCTCGTAACAAGAAGAGAAAACTGTTCAGCATTTATTTGTAAAATTATCAACGAATTCATTGAAAAAATTATTCATATGAATGGAAATAAACGAACCACAGCCAAAATACGATGCGATTGGTAAAAGACCAGATTCACCATATAATCCTGGAAATATTTAAATTAAATCCTGGAAATATAAATAAAATTTCTCATTTTTATTTTATTTTTATTTATTTATTTAAACTAACGAACTGAGTAAATAAGCAATAATAAACTATCAAACTGGTAATATTAGAAAGGAAAACCAAAAATATCACAAGAAATTAAAAAAGTACTACAAAGCAAAGCAGAAAATAATATGCAATTTCTATCGCTGTTCACTCAAGATGCGCCTTTCGATAATTTCGATATTTTTACAAAATCATCCTTTGAAAACTGGAGATTGAAGGTTATACAAAAACATCTCTGGGTAACTTACTTTAAAAACTGCACAAAAAATGCCGACTTATAAACTCGCTAGCGCACTCTCCCAGGCCAATGCCTCCAGCTAATTATTATTATAATATAAGTAGGCTAGCGTATCTTCGCAATCCATAAAAATCAGATTTTAATTCGTCTAACTCTAACCGAAACGAAATGTACAAATGAAAATAATTACCAGGAACTTGCCAATAAAGCGATATAAAAGCAGCCAAATAAATAGTCGAATGCCCCAACAATATAAAATTTTTCACTCGTTGAGCTTTCATTGATAATCGGTTTTCGACACTCCGAACAAATTAAAATAATCATCACAATCGTTGATAAAGTGAACATATTGATAACGAAAAATGATAAAATGATAAAAAAAATATTCGCAGAAAAAATAATCTCGACTTGATGCTTTTAAAATATTTAAAAATTGTTTTATTGCATTTTATTATTAAAAATAAATAAACAAGAATTGTTAATGATTATACATAATATTCCATAATCTCAAAATTTCTGTAATCCATAATCTGTAATTGCGGCAAAACTCTATCAAATAATTTTCACTCAATAACATCAATGAAGATGGCCAAAGTGCTATTCAAAGATGGAATTTATCACAAATTGAGATTCGTTCTTAGTTTCATCAATTTTCCTATATCTCAATTAGTATTTTTTTATGATATTCTTTTAAAAAAATACTTTAAAGGTGGCCAAAACAACAATCAGAATTAAATATAATACCACAAAAGCTATTTTTTTTATATACTGAAAGCACTTTTATTGCGAATGGTCAAAGGATATCACATATTTTCAGATATTAATTGACTAATAATTTTTGAATAGCTACAAATTTAGATCAAATTCATATCAATTTTTAAACAAATGATTTGGAAAAAAACAACTTTGCTCAAACATCATTTCATCCACTAGCATATTACCTATAGCCAAATTTCTCAAAAACCAAATATCAACAACAATTAACATTAGGGTAACATAGTGAACGAAACAAATAATTAAAATATAACAATAGCTATTACTGAAAATAAAATCAAAAAATATAAAATTAAGAACAAATCCCAATAACAATTATTTTTCAAAAAAATAATCCTATATAAATCAAAATAGCTAACAGTCAAAAAATTATTATTCGTGGAACAAATAAAGCATGAAATTGGATCATAAGAATTTTAAAAAAAATAATGCAGGAAAAAAATATTTAAAAAATAATATAACTGGCTATTTTACACAGCCGATTCACTCTACTGCACCAAATGATTGACAATGATAACTCCCACTTCTATTTAAAAAAATTTTGTTTCTGCAATATGAACTGTGATTAGATGAATTGAATTGATGAATTGGAAAATTACTGTTGCTTAAAATGGAAAAATTTTTTTGTGCATATAAGTGCATATGCAAGAGCAAATTTTAATAAAAGGTTCATTTCTAATAGGAGAAAAAATCTATGGTAATCTCCTTTGCAGAAACAATATATACAAAATCAATTGTATAAATATAGCGATATTTAAAAAAATATTTAATGAATTATAAGGTTACCTCTTCTTGCAGAAACTTTAATCATACTGCTCAGCCATAATGGATAAAACAAGAGATGACCATCCGGTGAAAGGATGAGCTCCTCGACCATAACCATTTGTATCATCATAACTTTCCCATAAATAACCAGTTCGTTTAAATTCACGAGCAATATTTGTGACCAAATTATTTCGCAATTCAGAATAAACGTTAAAAGCCTGAAATAAATTAGTCGTTATGGCTATTAGTCGTTATGGAATGAAATTCATATTTAATTCATATTCACTCTAATTCATATTTTTTGAACTTTAATCATATTGGTGAAAAATAATTTTTGAGACAATAAATCAGATCAATTTGAAAAAAATAATGAATAAATGAGGTTTTGAGTTATAATTAGAAATCAAGAATTAATAATAGCAAAAACTAGCTATGACACTGTGCTATGCCATTATCCATCTCGAGAAATGATGCAAGTCTCGCTAAAAATTTCCCAATAAAATATGGCTTTAAATATAGAATAGTACAACCAAAAAAGATTCTAGAGAGGTAAGTCCTATAGTTCATATGACGCAAAATGATATGAAATTTTGAATCTGAAGAAACAAAATTATAAATAACAAGTAAAGAACCTCACCAATTCTTGATTTGGTCCAGCAATAAATGAATAATGTTTCAACGCTGATAAAACCAAATAATTCATATTAACCCAAATAGCTCCACGCCAATAAGGGGCATCATGTTCGGTGTTATGTGCGTGATAATACGGTGAAGACGGAGAAATTGAACGTAAACCGAACATTGTCCAAAGTTCCTGGAAAAGTAAAAATAGAAAATAGACTTAATAAAGTTTAAATAAAAAATTAATTTTTAAAAAATTAATTTTTGAAGTTATCAGCTCAAAAAAAAACTTCTATAAGTATATTTACTAAAATTGGTAAAATATGAAAAAAAACTGAAAGAATAAAAATACAATGATATATCGATTGCTAAACCTTATCGGATCTCATATGTTCGATTGTAACTTTTAATTGATCAGAATCATGCGGCATAAGTTGTAACATAAGTGGAAACAGAGAAATATATCCAAAAGTATCATCGACTAAAGAAAGTACCGGAGCAGTCTCTGTGACACGTTTCATAAGAGGAGGATGAATATCATCAGGTTTCTCCTCCATACGTTTCAAAATAACAGAAGAACTATGAAGGCCGTAATCACAGTATCTTAAATTTTATGATGAAATATCAGTTTAAATTTCAGTTTGCTTTCAAGCTCTCATCTCATATTTACAATAAACTAAAAGGCCGACCTTTGTTGTTTTTGACTCCAATGAAGACGATTTAGAAGCTCGAAATCCGATAAATAATCGAAAGTGGAAGAATACAAAGCTTCACCTGCTTTATCACCTACAAGCACGGCAAGTCGTGAAAGTACTTTGGCAGAAAATACCATCCAACAACGTAGATCAATATGATACTCCTTTAAATAAGAAAAATCGCAGGAAATATTTCAAAATATCTTTAAATTTTCTCATTTTTTTTATAATACCTCATCAGTTGGATGTGAAGCACGAGGAAAATCATCCAGACCACTAGGTAGCGTTTTTGGATTTAATTCAGTGTCAGTTGTACTATTTCTTCCTCTCCAACGATATGTTCCTGGAAGTGGACCTAATTGAGTGGTATTAAGCCAGTTATACCACAGTTTTAATCGAGGATAAAATTTCATGAGAACCTCCTTATGAGATGACATAAACTGAAAAATAAATTAATTTAAGAAGAATTCTAAAATAAGAACGATCCTAAAAAATGCAAAAAAAGAGAAGTAAGAAGAGAAAAGAAAAAAGCAACCTGATCATCATCAATAAATTTTTCAATAAGATAAAAAAACATTGGAGGATTGGCCATACTATCGCTCTGCACAATAAATTCGGCTGGAACACGTTGTTCAGCCTCAGTACCCAATATCATTTCTCTAGGAATCCATCCTTCCAAATTCATTATATCAAGCCATGAGGATATAATCTAGAAATTTTTTGAAAAGTCTGTTAAAATAAAATAAAAAAAAAAGTAATTTTGATTTTGATATCATTTCATGGAATAAAAATTTGAAGAAAGAATTATTCGAATAATTTTCCTAAATATGTATTATTGAAACTGATTTCTCAAATAAAAAAATTTAAGAACATAAAAGTTGCAAATAAATTACTAAAATCTAGCAAAAATCAATACTTGTAGTGAAAGTTCTGGATCAAATTTCCTGAAGAGCAAATGGTGAAATCCTTCATCCCACAAAAATCCCCGAGGAAAAACTGATCGCGATGGACATGATGTCAAAAGTGAATGCGGTCCATACAACGATAACTTACTTGAATAATGATTAAGAACACGGTTAAATCCAAACGTATAACCAATGCTTCCTAACATATTGGATAAAGCTGCGCGACCAAGTTGTTGATAAAACGAACTGTAACCCTGAAAATTATGACAGCGTCACCGATAAATTCACCTTCATATTAAAGAAAAAATACGCATAAAAAAATTTTTCCAAAAAAAGAGAATTTGAATTCAATAATTAGAAACATTCAATAATTAGAAAAAAATTAATATGATAACAAGATGAAATATACTTTTGATGTGAGTCCATAGCTTTTTTCAAATTTATCCATAAAGTTATTGAACCGTCCTTCAAAAGTTTCCGTGAAGGATTTTCCTGAATTGATTATGACATTAATTTAATTATTTGATTACAAATTATTTATTAAAATAATAGTGAAAAAAATCAAATTCCGGCCGCAATTCGAATTAAAATTCATTAAACCCAATAAATATATTTCTAACAATCTTTCCAAGCCCAATTTACATGAAATAAAATAATGAAATCTTTAACAAAAATCCACCAGCAAAGCTAAAATGATAGGCATATTACTAGTGCGGCCCATACATGGAATCCAAAACTTTATGGATATTGGAAGCCAGAGATTAATCGTACACAGTCTATCCAAATACTTCCTGAAGTTTATATTCTTAATTCTGGATGGCAATTACAATTTCTGGATGATAGTTCAGATAAGATTTGGTTCCACTACAGTGGAATTTCGGATTAATCATCATTGTTTAAGCTCTTATAATGCTATAGAGTGATGATTTAAATAAAAATTTTCCACATAGAATTTAATCTGATGATCTCCCAAGCAAAAAGCGAAATAATTGTGTTAACGATTAATGCGCAAGGATATGAGGCTGCAACACTATATTCCGCATCCAGCAGGTTAAGCCCGATGTGCAGATGGATTTTGTCTTGACGTGCATAGATCTTTTACTACGAAAAGATTTAGCAGTTTGAAAGCACAGACTTGTCATGTTACATGAAACTATCCAGACAATCTGTGCTTAAAATTTTAAGCAATTTATGAATAACTCACATATGGTGAAGAAAAAATCGCTATCTACTTTTTGGGGTGACAAGTGTAAATAAATTAATAAAGCATAAAATTAATATTGTATTGATAGAAGTTGTTTTCATATTTCTGCACCAAAAAAATCTTTTTTTTACATTTGCAACTTAATTTCTCATAGAAATTCATAAAGTTCAAAAGAATAATAGCAGAAACATGAATAGGAGAAGCACAAATAATACCAGTGATGGGAGGTTCATCAGTGGAGAATGAAATTTCAACAGTTGAGTTCGCGGAAAGATTAAGCTGAAATGCAACAATATTGGGATTTGCCTCCATATCTCCATCAAGAAGACCACTGGGAAGACGAAACAGTTGAATATGCCGATCTATTACTGAATTTGATAATATCAATTCCTGAAAAGAATAAAATTTTATTGGAAAATTTTATTGGAAAATAAAATTTATTATATTATGAATCTAGTGAAGTCGAAATTTCGAAATAAAATATAGTTTCAATAAAATATAAATAAAATAAAATATTCGCAAAAAATATAGCTTCAATCCTATTTAGGTATGGAAAATCGACTAGCTGGAAGATAGAAATAAATTTTCTACTCGATCGAAACTCAGCTCAACTCAGATCAATGTTATATATTATCTACATATTATAATGCTACAAAAAATTGTTATATATTGGTATAAATTATTATATACTTATAATAAATAAAAATAAATAATAATAAATATAATAGATCTTTTCCGAATAGATAAAGATTAATAAAGTTAAGATTCCAAATTTATCAAACAGATTATCTTCACCAAATAAATATTTAACGTACAAAAAAAACGAAAAATCTTTCTCGGCTTAAGTTCCCAAGAGGTATGAACTTGGTTCACATGGAGTCAAAAATTAAATAAGCACGAAGTTCACTTATAAGATTTTATTTAGTTATTGGAACTGCAACAAATATTATGACTTCTATTTGGACATCAATGTTACCAGAACAATAAATTGTGCTTTTTGTTTTCTTCATTGCTACTCGTACTTTTTTATTGCTAAATCACTGGTAAAAAATTGCCCCATCTCCTTCTTTTATTTGTAAATTTTTTTAAAATTATTTTATTTGCATGAATTTCTTTAGTTATCACAAGCACATGGCATTTTTAGCAGCGTTTGGTGGTTTTCTAAATAAATAAGAAACCAAAAAAAACTAAATTAACTAACTAATTGTGAAAAAAAACTAAAGAAAAAAAGGAATTTTTGCTAAAATATTTTAATTTTAATGTGTGAAAATTTAAAAGTTGGTAAAATTTGAAGAAAAAAGCCTAAAACTGCAACATTAACCTGAAGATGACTTGCATCCGGATATGGAGTGATTTTTGCAGCAAAATATGAACGGAATTGTATGGGAATTGTTGAAAGTAGATTAAAAGAAAAATCACCAATAATTGGAGAATGACCAGTAAACGACTGATTCAAATCATCTTTGTAATTAGGAAAAATTACACTTTTTGTATCCTAAAAAATCCAAGAGTATAAAATTCATTTGTAGATTTCATAAAATTTTCGCTAGGATTTTCTTCTACTTATTTATTTATTTAATCTTCAACTCATTTGCATTCGTTGTATTCGAAAGAGAATCTTGGATATAGATAGTGGTTTGTTGAATGAATTAGTCAGAATTGGAAGAATGCCTTTTTGAAAAATTACTCTTTAAATATAAAAAGACTAATTTGAGAAGATTTAAATTAAAAGTATAACCTGTAATGTGAAATAAAAAATAAACGCGTAATAAGAATCAATTATTGAAGTCGTTCGAATACGTGCTGACCAAGAATGACCATTATTTAACCAATCAATTTCTAATTCCAGTGGATCATCATCAATTTTTTGCCTACCAAATGTACGACCATCAGCTTCAGTCCACCCATACTTTAGAACACCATTGTCCCAAAAAAAAATTTTTAAACGATGTCTTATTCTCTGCGTGGAAAGCATTAGCTGCTATTCGAGTTATTAAGCTTTTAATAGTTAATCTCTGAATTAAATGTGATTTAAAAAATTGCATATTAGAATTGCATAAATTGCATAAAATTGCATATTGCATGCAAAAATAAAATTTTTTTTAGGACATTATAATATAATAAATATATTTTTAGTTTTACTTTTTCACACCAATGTCGAATTTTTGGCATAGTATCATCAAAACCATTTCGGTACCACATCAAACCAAATAACGGTGATTCTGGATGTTGAGTACGTAGGCCAAAATACATATGAGAACGATATGTTCCCCATATCTTCTAAAAGATAAAATAAAATTACGACTACATAAAACTACATAATACTTAAATTTAAATTATATATAATTTATAATTATAAATTAAATTATAGTGTTTAACTATAAATTAAGCGATATGGATATTTTCGGGTGATGGTGGCAACTTTTCCGTATTCTTTATCGCCAAGGAAACGCCTGGTATATTTGCCGAACCTGACAGCCCGGTGGAGCGAGCTTAATCAGCAACGATGAAAGCTCTTTAAAAAAAAGGAAGAGAACTCCTATAAGATAATTCTAAAAAATAAAATGCTCATAGCTCCCGAGGGACTCATTTGTACTTCTGTTACTAAATTAATTGGAATTAAAAATAAAATCTTTTTAATAAAAAAATATAAGAAAAAAGAAAATATAATACGAACGGGATCATATGGATGATTAATTAATGGTAAACTACTTTTCGTTAATGATCGTTGAGGTAAATAAATATAATAGTAATAGTAACGAATGATAACTGATAAAAATATAACAGCTATTGTTACACAAGTAATTAAAGAATTATTAATAAGTAAATTAGTAGTTTGAGGCTTTGGCGATGAGCGAGGCGATTTTTTTGTTATAATACCCGATTGTCGACTCATTATCACCTGAAAAAAATCCATATCTGTAAAACTCAAATTTACTATTCCAAAAATTGAATTGTGATCGGCGATTTTTACGATATAAATGATTTTGCTGTTGTAAAAAAAAATAAGAATTTCGAAATTGAATAGAAAAATATCGGCCATCATAGCAGAATGACGCAATGGTATGTTGCTCCCTATCCAGAAGTGCCGATGCTGGCGTATCATTCTTTACAGAATTAGACTTTCCTCTCGAAAAAATCAGAGATGGGTGACTGAAGATGTATCTGTAATTCTGTAATCATCAAATGCTGAAAAAATGACTTCGTCGGGTCCGGCCAGAGGATTTCTGATCCGAATCAGAAAAGGCGAGCATTCCTCGAAACAAACCAAATAATTTCACCTTTAAAATAACACAACCAAGATAATAAGTTTACGAATATTCTTTTCCTTCAAAATTTGCCCAGAAATATCGAAAGAGAAGGAATTAGGTTACAGGAATTCAGCGCGACAGAAACTATAATAATAATGCCTAATGAAGATTGTGCTAAGAATACTTTTGGGATGAAAATAGAGATGAAACAGTTTCGTTAAATAATGAGGAATACAGTAAATTCTGAGGAAATAATTGAGGAGGCAAAGGTGATTTAAGAGATGTAATAGTAAGTGGATTCTTTTGACGGTTCAAAATGAATTCTCCTAAGACGAACAGGAATTTAAAGAGAAATAGAGGGAAGAAGATATTAGAAGAGTACCAATGACGTTTGGGGGAGAAACACCACAAAGTATTGAAAATGGTTTTCCTAAGTAATATAGACGCACACACATATACACACCAACAAATCATTACACAGGTAGATTATAACAGCAAATGATTAAAGTGTAATAAAATAGGCCGCACTCCCTCCCCGTTCCCTCCCCTTCGCCTCCCCCTCCAGCTTCCACGACTTTTCGTTAGTTTTTCGGAAATATATATGAAACAAATATGAACGATTTATAACAATAACGAAAATAAGGAAGGAAAATTAAAATGAATTATTTTTACGACAAGGAAATTAATTAAATCGCAAATCAAAAAAAAAATTTACTTAGTCGAGACCGATCCGACGTTTAGTAATTGGAAATCAGCGATCAGATGTTCTACTACATTCCACTTTCTGTTATTTGGCACTTACAGGTAGCAACTGTTTGGTGGTTGATTTTGCTTCGAAGGTTTATTGTTTTTTTTCGAAATTCGTAAAGAGTTTAGTTTGTGTGCTAGGAATTAAATAAAGGAGGATGTACTGGTTCCATCTTTTCTCCCCGCCATCGATTCCCCCTTCCCCCCGCTGATTTCTCGTACTCCTGTTGACCGGCATCTACTTTTTTCTTGTCCCCATTTTCTTTTTGGGAATGGAGTTATGAATTGGTTTTTTGAGAAAATCTTTGAATGAAATATTGATTTGTGTTGATAGTAAAAGCGTGAGCAAACATGGTACCAATTAAGGTTGTGCTTCACAAGCAGTCAGCAAGAAGTGTTTAGATCCACTATTGGTACTAATCGAGTTTTTGGTACCATTTTAAATATTTTTACTCATTAAAACCATTTATAATCATATTATTCCCGTTGAAGTTCATTGAAAACATCGAGAACGATGAAATAACAGTTCATTGATGCATCCAAAATTAATCTATCGAGTTGCATATATGATAAGAGAGTTGATCGAAACGAAGGTCAGCAAGTCAGTAAATAGAATGCAGAACGACATGGTTGATTTGGTTTTAATGCATAAATGATTTCGGTTTATTGGCCTTTGATAAGATATGACAAGGATTCGTTTCTAATAATCGCTTTTAGCAGAAATATTTTATTTCATTTTAGACACAAATACAATGGAAATAGAAACTGATAGTTGAATTTTTGTTAATACAGTTTATTAAAAATTATAATGGATCGAATTTCAAAATTATTTTCCATTTTAACAACCTCGATGAATGCGAATGAATCAACAACGCAAAATACGTAATTTTTATTCCTTATTTTTTAAAATTGCTTTTTTTTAAATAATTTATGAAAACTTTCTAGAAAATAAAAAAACAAATCAAATATCATGAAAATATTTCAAATAATTCCATAATCTCATCGTTTCGATGATTTCATTTAATGGATTAATAAAATAGGTGACTAATAAGCGTTTTCATTTGTACAAACCTTACGGTGTCAAATTTCGGTTTGAAAAAGCGAAACACAGAAAGACATTAGAGATTAAATATTTTTTTTAATTTCATATTTAATATGTAAAATATAAAAGAATCGACAATTTAATAGTTAAACACACCGATTTTTTTTATTAATATGACTAATAATAACAATAATAATGGTAATAATTACAATTGTAACTATAATAATAATAATAATAATGATAATAATAATGATAAGTAATGAATAAATAATAACAAAAATTGTTAGCAGTAGTAGTTTACATCAAAAACATTGATAAAAATGATGCTTTTAGAAGAAAAACTGAAAATTATGAAAAAGAGAGAAATGCTTTTATCGAAATGAAATCCATATTTATGGATTCGCAACTAAGGTGATTTGTTTTTTTTCGGCAACATTTTCATTTTCCGAAGTTTTTTTATTTTTAATGCCAATTCAAATATCTCAAATTTTAGAAAAGATTTGAAATTCAATAGTGAGATGAACCGCTTAATGGAATTATTGTTTTATTTTATCGCTCATCGAAATGCGGATTTGCGGCTGATTTGTGAACAAACGCTCGATTGTATTTTGCACGTCAGTAAAGCTCATTTTCATTTCCGTATTTATTTGTTTCAAATCATTTTTTCTAAATTATTAAAATATATTTTGGAGCTTTTATTTTTCTTGGATAAAGCCTTTTATTTCATATATTTCCATTATAATTATAATTATTATAATTTTATTATTCGTATTAATATATTAATCCTTTATGATTTAAAAATATAAGTGCGTAAATATTTTAGTTTATGATCGTGGAATTTAATAGTTCACGAGCTATTCTCATATTGATGTCTGAAATAAAACGAAATGGTCGAGCGCGTTCACTTGTTGCAGCAATTGTACGTTTTGCAGATATCATTAGATACGTAAAAGGCAATCGTATAAGGTTCGCTATTTCTTTTTAGATAAACTGTACGGTTTATTTTGTAGCGAATGTCATATATTTTTTGAATAGGAAGCGGAATTCATTACGTTTTACGAAAACAGTAAAGTCTTTCGTCCTTAGGTAGATTGCATGGTTTCGATATAAATAAATGGTAGAGAAACTCAAATGTAGAGCGTATAGAGCGCATATGACACCAAATAAGCTTGTTATTATGTTGTTAAAAAATTAATTATGAAAGTCGACTTCAGTTAATAATTTTCTAAAAAACTTTAAAAAAAAATTTATTGGAATAATTGACGGTGAGATTTTGTTGTAGAGCGATTAGTATTCATTTCATTTCTGCGTTATTATCGATTATTAAAAGACCGGAGGAAATGGTGCAAAGTGTTTTAGAACGCTGTATTCCGACAATTTTTCAGTTTTTTAGTCGCGAATCAAATGTTCAAGTCAGTGATGATGCACGAGTAATTTTTTGAAAATTCTTATTTTCTTTCGTTGTTTTATGAATGGAAATTTCATTTAGTGGAATATTCATATATTAAATAATGGATTTCAAGCAACTTCTTCAACTAGCTTTGGTTAATCTTGAACTGTGTGGGACAGCAAATCGAGCAGCAGTGATGATTATTTGGCAGTTATCAGTTTGGTTTTGCGATATCAGAAAGATGGCTTTGCAGAATTTCTGTAGTAAGATTTTCATGAAAGTATTTTTAAATAAATAATTTTTTTGGTGAAGGCAATGTATAAAATCAGCAGAAGAGATAACTATATGAGACTTATTTATTTGGTTTTAGCTTATTTGGCTGGTTATTAAAATAAGACGGTTTGTAGGCTTCTTAAATTCGTGGAATCTACCATTATTACTATTTTTTTACTATTTTTACTATTTTTTCCAGTGTCATCACCTACAAATTGCCAAGTTTTTATAGAATGTTCTCTGATTTTATCGATCCACATTTTGATTAGACTTCCTTCGATGCTACCTCACTATAGGGTTTAAATATGCATCAACTCATGAAATGAGATTTAGCCAGCGTAGGCTACGAAACAATCATTGGATCTAATACTGGGAATTTTTGCAGCCGTGTGCTGTTTCATATGATCAGTAAATATAGCATAGATAGGATTTATCAAAGTTATACAACCAATATAACTAATTTTTTTTTCCTAATATTTTCTTGGCTCATTGGCAGTATTTCGTAGTTTTTTATTAACATTTTACATATTACCGAGATAGATGTTAACTTTCATTTTTTGGCCGATTTTGGAGCTCTGTGCAATCGCATAAAGTTCTCGTCCTGGCTGGAATTTCTCTTTTTCTTGGCGATTAAACAATAAAATGGAATCATTGACTTTTAAAATCAGGCATTTTTTCAATCACTGATGAATTTGGATAATGATACAATCTACCGCATAGTCGAAAAAGAAACGGAAACGGAGCACACATTCACATTTTAGAAGATTTTGCCAGTTTTGCATGTGCAACTTGTGCTAATATATGCTCGTAAAGTACCTAATAACTCTTGTTATTTTTTTGAAATACTTTTGAGTTATTTGCTAAATACGGTCGTTTTATCGAGTTGAAAGCAAAGTAATTTAGGATATAATGATGGGTTATCGATGTATCTGATGCACTTTTTGCGGTATTATACCATCACGAAATTTAATGAGCGATTCGAAAAATGAATTTGCTATTTTTAGGATTGGATTAAGTTCGGAAATATTAAATTTTCTAAGAAATAACGATTATTTTTACTGGTTTACAATCTATTTCAATCATTTTTCTGAAAATGTGCACTTAAAATATTTTTTTAAATTGGTGATAAATTATATTTTGAAAAAATTTTCAGAAATAAAAGCATGATTTATTTTTTCGGACCAATTATTCAAATAAATTTCAATCCTTTTTGAAATTATCTTTTAGAAACATTAGCATCGGCTCATGATCATGATGGAAGAAATATTCTAGTGGGAACGCTGAATTCACTTCGTTATTTATGGCCGCAGTTTGCATTAAGCAGCGATAAAGATGAATGCAAGAAATACCAATGTGTTGGTCCATTACTGTTTTTTTAATAATATTACTGTTGTTCAGTGAAATATTTAATTCAATGAAATATCTCTGGATTTACAGTTTTTATTTATTTTCTTGATTTTTGCAGCAATTCTAATTTCAATTTTAAAGAAATTTGATAACATCTGATAGGATATGATTGTTTAATTGGTTTAAAAATATAGGGTTTAATATTTAAAGAATCCGAATGATTCGACTTTTATTACTAAATGATTGACAAAATTTGTTTTTGTTCGACCAAAGGAAATGGTGTGCACTTTTGGGAAAAAATTTAAAAAATTAAAATAATTTAAATGATATCAAAGGAAAGCGATTTGCGATTAAATTCCAGATTTCGTAGAAATGGTTTTTGTTTTAGATAATTTATAATGTTTTACGTTGCTTATATTCCCGTCATAATGACGTTATTATTGCTTCGCTTGAATTGTTCGAGCGTATTGTTTCTACATCATTTCCAAATGTTATGAATTCCCAATTTTTCCCTCAATATTTCGCAGCAACTTTTCTGGAAACAGAGGAATATAACGCTAAAATTTCTGTTTCACCGCAATTACGTTGGTTTTTCCTCTTATTCTTACTCAAAGTTAGGATTAGTTTATGGCATTTATATTTATCATTTATTATTTTATTCGAATAAGAAGATTATTTCGCGAAATGCAGATTGAGACGAATGATAGTCGATTTATTTTCGGAAAAGTTTCGTTGAATATTTCATTGGTCATTTGGATATTTCTATTTGGATTACCCACAGTTTTGGTTTGAGAAGAAACATTTAAATTTGAACTTTGCTGGGCTTTTTATTAGGGATAAGTCTTTACGATAAAGTACAAACACAATGATTTAATATTATTTAAAAAAAAGAAAATTCGCAAGATGTTAAAATTACAGCTATTCATTGAAACTGTATTTAAATTTATAGTCATAAGGATTTTTAATTTTATAGGATTGCAAGAAGTTCCAAGTAATATAAGTTCCGTGAGAACAAGTCCAACCGATTCTTTATTCGGTGATTCCTCAAACCTAAAAGATTTAAATGATTCATTTGTTGAAATTTATTCGGATATTGAGAGTAGGAATTCAGAAATGGTAATTATTCCTTTCATATCGCAATCTCTTAATTCTTTTATTCCTTTTTTTTAGGCTTTTGTTTTCCTGAATTTTGTTTTTAGGCGAATGAACTGAACACAGAGGATGAAATAATTGATCCACTGCGTCACGATATAGATTCAACCGAAATAGTTTCAAGTGATGTGAAGCAAAATTTTCTGGAATTATCTTTCAGCACTTCTAGTCCTCAATCATTTGTGACTTCCATACCATACTCTTTGACTGCCGAATTTTGTTATTTTTATTTTTATTGGAATTATTAAATTTCCATAAACTAAATTTTTATTATGTCGAATTTATTTACGATATTGAATTCTCGATTGATTATGTTAATTCTTTCAATTTTCAATTTCTTTTAGCGTCGAATGCTGTATATGAATATGCATCAGTATTAATTGCTCGTCGATTTCTCTTAGCGAACCAGTGTTTTCAACTTATAACTGATCAAGATGTTCGTGTTAGTCATAAGATTCTAGCTATGGCATGTATGTCGCATTTAGCCCTTTATTTGCCAGAATTTCTCGAAATACCTCTAAATTTAAGAGGTTATTTTTTTAATATATATTTTATTATTTTATCTATTTCTGTCTTATAAATAGTGTATACATTTCGTGTAAATAAATATGAGGATTAAACATGAATATTGTATATATGATGTTCGTGTTAGTCACAAGATAGCCGTAACAATGGAAATTTTATTTCTATTAGTGCAACAATTTATTTCCATTTATTTCTATTAGCAGATAAATTGCAATACCATTTAAAACCATTTATTGCATTAGCCCATAGAATTTAATCTTATCATGGCGCATATGATATTCATGTGTTATTCGATACTTCCGCCGAAATTTACTTTTTAAACAAAAATTTAATTGTTATTTATAATTTATTGTTTATTATAACTATACAAAAATTATTTATAATTGATTGATTGATTTAGGTGGTTTAGGAGTTCAGCAGTTGAAAGATATTCAGTTATTTCTTACTCATGAGGATGACCAGCTTAAAGCTGCAACAATCACGGTTATTGTTAATGCTGCTCAATCAGCTTTTCGGTATTTGGGACATCGTTTCATAGGTCTGTAATGTCATCTTATGTACTTTTTTTGTTTTTATTTGCTACACTGATGGGTTATTGGCACGGTACTTGCCAATTTTTATCGATGACTTAAATTCGAGTTCGGCCCATACATCACACTTCTTTGTGCTTCAGAAATCGGAAATACGAAAGCAGTGGAGATTAGAATGATCAGTGAGTTATTCTCATTTCGCAGTGCCAGTGCTGGGATTTTATTCCTGGCAGTATAAATTTACCTTTGAAAAATTCGGGTAATGCAGACGATTCATTTGTATTTCTGTCGCCCAATGATTCCTTGGGAAAATTTTTTAGTCTGACTAGCCAGCAGAGCGAACTTAAGTAGAAATGTTGACTGCTTTTAAAAATAAATTTTCTATTTTGTTCATTATTTTAGATTTACATGATACATTCCAAAAGGTTATCATTGATTTGATGCGATCTAATCGATCGTATTGCAATCGTACATTGTTACAGTCTTTAAAGTCGGCGAAGGAAATTGTTTATACACTGGGAATCATTGACGAAGTGTGTAAATTTGCTTGTAAAAAATACAACGATAATTATTTTTTGCTACGGGTATGTTTTCTTTTTTAACATGATCTGTTATGATATGATGTGGTCTTTCTAAATCAATTAAATTATTCATTCCTGCTGCAGATCGCTGTTGCTGAATATTTAGCAAGTGTCGAATGGTCAATTGCCAACTCTCGCTTTACTTGTAAATTGCCTCATGAAGTGTTCCGGGTTTATATTAAACTTCTGGCTGATGAAGATCCAAGAGTACAGAAAGTTGTGGCAGAAAATCTTCCTCTGTAATTTTTTTTTAATACTTTTAAAGAGTTGTAATATTTGTCATCTAAATTGAAGCTATTATATTTGAATGATATTGGTTCCAATCAATAATTTCCAGTATTATCTAAAGTTTTCTTTCGATTTTTCCTTTATTTATTTTCTTTCATATTTTAGACTGGTTTCGAATGCCAATTTCTGTGATTATTCCGAAATATATCCTCCAAAACAGCCTAAAGCATTTCTTAATTCTGCATTTCCATTTATAACTCTGGTCAGTTGTTTGAAAATGTACTTTTTTCATTAAATATGGATTTATCTAGGCAATTTTTGTTTATTGATGTAAACAAATGAATTGTACCTATAAAGAATTTTGCAATATATTTATTTACTTTATCGAACTTCGAAAGTTCTTAATAATGTTGAGCTCAGTTTGCTTCGAGATATCTTGTTAAGACCGGTTTCGCTGCAGTCTCATTAGTCACGAGTCGATCAGATTTCATTTTGACATTTCACCAAAGTGAGCTTGCTA
Organism: Dracunculus medinensis; assembly: GCA_900625125.1. NCBI lineage: Eukaryota > Metazoa > Nematoda > Chromadorea > Rhabditida > Dracunculidae > Dracunculus > Dracunculus medinensis. The sequence goes on along the minus strand of UYYG01001190.1, from coordinate 249,678 downwards.
AAGATATTTTTTGCCGAAACAAATATTGATTTATTTCACATAGTATTTCACATAGTTACAGAAAATTTTTCACGTTTAGATGGGAATCAGGATCTTATACGCAACAAAGTCTGAGTTATAGGCAGGGTGTCCATCTTCGCTGCAGAGACTGTGGTCAGTATCATTAGATTTTTATTGTATAATCCTTCAGAAGCCTCTTTTCTTAAATGGGAGATAATACAATATATCAATATATTATATTATATTATAAATATAATAACATTATAATATATTATAAATTTCCACATTGCCCTAGTAACATTTCCTGTTGTGGGAGATTAGATTATTGGAAATGGATTGGCTATGTTTAGTACAAGAGGTTGGACAAATGAAAATTTCGGGAGGAATGTGGTTCTTCAGTTGGTCTAATGATTTGTCGTCATACCCAAGCAAGCTAAGATATTTTTATTTTTATTACAATATAAATTATAAAATAAAAGTTCAAGAGATGATTTCAGCTTATTCCAGTAAAACGCTTTTCTTGTGCTTATTTTATACACAGATGCGCTTTTAAGAGGGGTCAAAGATCTACACGTCCAAAGTTATTTATTTTTGTATGCGTATACATTGGGCGATACGGAAAGAAAAATGGCAAAAGTTCGACCCTGGCAGGACTCGAACCTGCAATCTTCGGATCCGAAGAGTGTTTTCATTAGTAAAAAAAACATTTTAGTGTGATTGGCATGCATGCAGCGCATAATTAACAGATGAAGTGTATTATAAAAACTTTAGTTATTTGATTATGCCTTAATAAATGTGAGATTTTGTATGCTAAATTAATTTTTTTGGGTATACAAAAAGGAATTGGAATTTAAGATTAGTAAGCTGATTCACAACATTTATTTGAGGAATTTATTTATATTTTTTTTTTGTGTTCGCTATTTGAGATACTCCCACATTTTTTTATTGGAACCAGATAGTAACATCTGTAAATTTCTTCATACTATGTTAATTTGCAAATTCTAGATCAAAGGAAGGTTGTAATGGTACAAATGGGCAGGGATTCATACAGCATCGAGGTTATCAAAGATGTGTAATAAGGATATAAATATTAATAAAAAAGAAATGTAGAAGAGAAGTAGTGAATGAATAAGCAGTATTAAATTTCCTTAAATTATTTGTACTTTTTTATTATTGTTTTCAGACTGTAGGAATGTCTCAAAATTATAGTTTCATCAAACAACAAGAATATTTCATTTCACAGAATTTGTCGGTTTTTTTGCGGAAATTTTTTGCAGCAATAACGGAATATGCGAATGAAAATCATTTGGTTATATCATATTATCATATTATTACTTTTTGTTATTTTATTTTACATTGCATTGTTTTTTATTTATTATGTTTTCTCAACTTAATTTTCTTTCTTTTTTTTATTTTATCATTTAACAAATAACTAATGTTAAATATTGTTTTTTAATCTTTTTGCATTTTCCACTCCATGATCCGTTTTATTGTTTAATGCTAATTTAGGTAGGTTTGTCATATGGTTTATGCAAGTTGGTCCAATCCTATCAACCATCTCAATATCCAGAAGCGTGGAATATTAATACATTTAATGACGTGTCTACTGGGCTTCTCACTGCATTGATTTCTAAATGTAATTGCTATTGTTTTAATATATTGGAATTTACTCATCTTCTCGATATTATTGCTAGCTTATTTGCGGGTTAGTTTCAAAATTTTTTTGAAAAACTTTGCAAAAAAATTTATTCGAGAAGAACGCAATATGTGCATTATTAAATCGAATTAGTTGTTAGATAACATTGATGTAGGAAAAATCAAAACAGCAATAGAGAAGTTCTGCACTAGATTAATATCATCGTAAACAATTATTTTAAAAGCCATATAATTGTACTGTAGGGGAGAAAGTCAGATGATAGCTTATTACAATATATGCTATGATTGAAATTATCCGCAAAATTTTTTCGATAAATATAATTCTGAGATAATTTATTGTTTTTTTCGCATTTAGCCATTATTATTGCATTTTTATTTGTTTCTACCTCCACAGGAGTAAACCTATTCAAAAATCAGGATGTTAAAAGAAGATAGCTTCTTAGTATCCTCAACACTCCTTGTCGCAGAATATTCATTTTTATCATAAAATACAGGTATTTGTGAATTCCGTTTTATCCAGACTGGTAAGAGAGAAGAAGAAAGTGGCTTCTCGTCACCCAAATTAATTGATACCCATATTATGGATCAGTGTCTTATTTTGCCACTAAGGTAAACCCTTTAAAGTTGTGGTTTAGACTATCGTTCTGCCACAAAGTTTTATCTTCTGTTGCAATATATTTTTTACTGAGATTGTTAAGAATGAAATTTTTATTTTCTACATAATTTAAAAATGATACTTTTCTCTGTGAAAAATTTAGGGTGTTAAATTTATATTATTCAATAATAACTGATCAGAAACAAAATGTTACGAATTATTCATCGTCATTGCTTTCTCGTACTTCGTTATCGCCGATTCGTAAAGCTTTACCTGTAACCGGAACGGCATCAGCCAATGTTTCTCAACGGTCCATAGCTAATCTCGTAGGAACTTCAGTAAAGATGTATAAAGCTACGAGTTATTTTCATTCGTCTAGTTTGGATCATTTTTTTGACGCATTGAAAGGCGCTTATACCAATTATTTGGTATTTTTTCTAAAATATTTTTATTTAATTGAATTCGGAATGTTGAATGTTTCACTTAATATAAAATATATAAATGTAAAATTTCTAGAATTTACTTTTTTTGCATTTTATTCATTTATTTATTTTATCTAATATTGCAATTCTATTTATTGCGTTTTTTTTTTATTCTTCTTCATAATCAGTTTTAGGACAATTTATTTCCAAAAAATTAAAAATTTAATGTACATTTTTATTTATATTTAGATCAGCCTCAACGATGAAGCGAAGAATCGTTTCTGTTCTCTTCTAATTGCAGGTTTAGATTGTTTTTTTTCGTTATTGGAAATGGCTATTTTTTCGCATATTTCTCCACTAATAAATGAGGTAAAAAATTTATAAATTACAATTACAATTTATAAATTTATAATTTGTAATTCAGTTTTTACCACGTAGATTTTTTCTAATTTTTCTTCTTTTTTGACGACTTCATTTATAGTTTGGCTGGTTTCGTTAGCAGTTGGTGTTTCGCCTGGGAATTACTGCCTGAGGGCGATGTGTAGAGTAGAGCAGTTAGTATTACATTGAGGATTTTTACTATTTTTTATCAAGTAATATTTACGCATCAACTTTATTTGCAGATACTTTTATATTGTGGAGTATTGGTTGAATTCGCTCCTGCTGAAACTGTTAAAATTGTATTGCAACTTTTTAAAATTCTTTTCAGCGATAATTCTACAATGCTATCAATTAATGCTATAAGGAAAATTATTACTTTTGATAAAGCGATTCCAAGAGGTGAATTCTTCAAAGTTCAAACTGATGCTTCATTTCGAATAAAAAATATTGAAAAATCTTTTATACGAGCTGCTGTCCGCGCACTCGCTGCTATATCCTTAAAATCTTTTGTAATCCCTCAACATGCTTTCAAATCCCGATGTTTTTTTTAACTCTCTCCAGATTCCGATAGTTCTTTCTCGATAGCATATCTTCAAAGTACAGTAGAAAAAGGTGTTTAAAATGACCAATGAAATTAGCAAAAAGCTTTCTTAAACTATTTTGGGTTCCAGAAGGAAATAACAAGGCTTAAGTATGATTAAGATTGCGAAGATGTCACTATTATTAAAGTTAGAACAAGGTATTTTCAATGTCGTGTTACAGTGGAAGAACAGTGGGAGGTTTTATAGAATATCAGAAAAGGTTAAGGAGATTTTATAGGCATTGCAATATAAGGGGCAACAAATGCAACAAAACTGTCAATTGAGAAATTTCAATGCTTGAAAGAATAATAAGGGGGAAGAATATCTCAGTGCGTTATTACCCTCATTTCATTGTTCTCATTGTTCCTGCTGGAATTGCATCTTACCATGATTAAAATTTTTTTTCAAATGTGTGAGTAATGCTGGCGATTCATCTAAACTTTTATTGACAAATTCCCCGTGTAAAATTTGTCTGATCAGGTAGGAGAGTGAAGCAAGTCTAACCTTTGATGATGAGAGCTATTAAAAGAAAAAAACTTTTGCATTTTTTTAGACTTGTTGGACGCAAATTTCTTAAAACATGCGAATATTTTCACTGAATTTGCTGTGAAATCATGTCGAATTGAGTTTCATACTTGCCATCTTATGAGGTAAAGTTTTATATGATTTTCAAGTGATATTCAAGAGAAGTGATTTTTCCCATTGTCTTTTAGTTTTTTAAATTTCTATGTTTCTATAAATTTCTATAAATTTATACATTATTTGTAGATGTGCCGGATGGCTTCGAAAAGATATATATCATAAATCCAATTCGTTAAGCACATCCATAATATCAGCGTACATGGCATCTTTTGAACCGTTCGTTTCGTTAACTATTCGATTATATCAATCAGTTACTTCATCTGTTGTTCAGTCAAATGTTCGTGTTTAAATCTTTAATAAGTTTTCATTTCATCCTTTTTAAATTCACCATAGATTTTGAAAATATGAATTTTTCATGAAATTTCCGTGTTTTTTGGTTTTTTAGATTTTGAATCTCATGTGTGAACTGGTTCGTGGTGGCATTAATTTTCACCTCTTGGATCCTGAATCACATCTGTTAAATTTTGTAATTGGTCAAGTTAGTGATTTCGGAACGCTAAGCTGGTTTGTTTTTGTTTTTTTTTCCAACATAAAAAAAATGAATTTTTTTCGTTTTCATTATTTCAGGTTAGCTGCTTCTGGTGGAGCAGAGGACTGTATGTTTATACGATCGGTCTTTCAGTTTTTCGCCGTTCTTTCTCACATTGAATGTGGTGGACATATATTAATGGAAAAAAATAATATGGTGATCCTGGCTGAGAATATTCTAAATGCATCAAAAACTCGACCAGTCCTTTCTCTTTTTGGTCTTATTTGCAAAATTGTGATGATTTTTTCATTAATTTTTCGATAGAGTTGAATCTTTTTTAGGCTTGTTGGATTGCTTAAAATTACTTAAAGCAGAGTTGAATCTTATATGATATTCGAATTTAGTTGGCGAAGAAATCATTTTTTTTAGCCTTGAATTCTATTCATATAGTATTTCTTGATATTATTGGAGTTCGCTATCGCTTCGATCCTTCTCTGTTGAAAGTTTTAAACAACGCTGCTATTTTTTCACGAACTCATCCAACAGAATTGATACAAATTTGGGCACTGGCTATCTACAGTTCTGCTATCTTTGTTGATAAATCATAGTAATTATAAATCATGAATCTACTTTTTAATGTTAAGAAAAAAATCTGCGCGAACATATTTTTGAATAAAAAATTTAACTTAAAACTTTATATTTAAGATTCAAAAAAAATTTCGATTTTTTGGAAATTTTCAGTTTTTATTGATTTTTAAATTTTTATTTTCTATTTTTTTGGCTTTTGCCTTTTTTTTCTTTCTTTTTTTAATTTTTAATATAATAGTTTTTGCAGTTTTAACGATATATCCTTCTCATTCTTCGAAACTTTGAAAACAATGGAGACGAAGTGGACAGTAGAAACTGCTTTAAATGTTATCGTTGTTTTGCAGCTTTGTTCGTCATCAATATTTCGTCCAGTCGATGGATTTTTCTATAGATTGATGTATTTCTTACGTGATAGTGTATGCTTTATTCTCAGCTTTCATTTATAATCATTAATCATTAATCATTCATATAATCATTAATCATTAATCATTAATTATAATCATTAAAAATTAAAAACCAGAATTTGTCAATTTAATTTAATATTTAATTAATTCTTAAATTTATTTTGAATTTAAATTTTGAAAATCGATTGGTTCTAAAGAGTTGTAAAATAACATTTTTAAAGATTTTGGATGGTTCCAAACGTTTGCTTTATGGACTGCCTTATTTTTTTATTTTTTTTTGCACATTTGAAGAAGATGTAACAATGCTTCGTATTGATCAGCTCTGCGAATCTGCAGATAGTACTATTGCAAGGTAAGCGTTGAAAATTAACAGCTTAATTGGCTGGTTTAACTTGCTGTTGGGGGGAAGCTCTGGGGAATCACTTGGGACTAGAGGTACAAGAAGTACAAACAAGCACTTCTTATTTGTAATCATTTTCAGATTTTACCTGCCTCCTCCTCAGTTAGTTATTGTTATTGTATTATTTTCTTCTTTTATTCTTTCCCTCTCGAGCTGCAATTTTTTTGTACTCCTATGAAAAAATTTTCGCAGCAGAGAAATGATATTTAACTAGCAATAACTAAAATATTTGGCAGAACTCTCATATTTCCAGATTTTCTGTAGAGGACATGAGGTTAAGGATAGGTTATACTTATACTCCCACAGGAAGTGATGGAGGAATTTTTTAATGTGCTTTTGTTTTATTTATGGATTTATTATTTATTTATGGATTTGTTATTTTTTTCTGCATAAATTAATCGCGAAAAATTTCTAGAAATTTGCATATATATTTTAATTGTAAAATTTTTTTTGATTTTTAACAAAATTGCACAATTTCCAGTTTATTTATGGATTTGCTTCGTGATTGCTTAATGGAATTGCGTAAATTTATTCTGTTACAAAATTTAACGAATGGTGCAGAACTTGAAGAATTATTAGTCTTTTATCTCCAAATATTATCCTATGCTGTTCGTTCAGGTGTGTTTAATTGAAAGCTATTTAAAAGCTCAATATGATTTTATTTTGTTATTCTTCGGTATATATTATTTGATAGTTTTAGCCAAAATGAAATGTATTACGTCCAAGTTCAAAGAGAATTTGCGATTTAATTTATTAGATGTTCATGATATATATTTGCTTCATACTTCAGTATTCATTCAAATTCTTGCTTTTTGCAATTCACTCAGGATTTATGATGATTCTTTATTTTCTATGGTACCTAAAGGGTATGTTGTTTTGTCCAAAAACTCGTTATATCTACATTTTTACATCTTTATCTTTTTAAGATTATTATTTTTCAAATTAAATTATTTATAAATTATTTATTTATTTATATTGATTTATAAATTATTTATTAAAATAATTATTTATTACATAAAATAATAATTATTTTGAATCTTTTTTAAAGCATGATTCGCCATTTAAATATTTTATTGCGTTATCGAACAAGATTTAACGATGATATCAATATTGTTTATCAATTAATTGATGAAAGTTCTTCGATCGATTTTTCGAACGAATTACGTGTTTGGTCATCGAATCAGTTTTTGAAGTACATTTTTTTTCTCTTACATCAATTAAAATTGAATTCTAATGGGTATTGCAGGATTGATTTACATAATTTATTTTACCCATCGTAATATATTTATTTTTGTATATTTTTGTGTTTTATTATTTTTATCATTTTTTAAAATTATTCATGAATTTTGAAAGAATTTTTAGATCACTAGAAATTGAAAATTGCCAAACACTTTTGAAAAAATGCTTATTACGAGCGAAAAACCTTTCAACGGTTGGTTTCATTTTCGAAAAGAGAAATTTAAGAAGAGTTTAGTTTATGATTAAATTGATTTATAGAATTTGTTTTTTAGCTTCAATCATTCGTCACTTTTACCGAATTGATATGCTCCAGAAAACTATATTTTTCTGGGACCGATGAATTTTTAAAAGACCAACGAAAATATTATATTCTGGCAAATAGATTGATCGCTATCATTTGCAGAAAGGTATTTTATCATTTCATTTCTATAAACTGGTTATTGCTAAATTATTGGTTATTATTATTAAATCTACGTTTAGTATAGCGATTTCGACTTGTTTATCAATGGTAATGGTAACAGTACTGAAGAAAAGGTTGACGAGAATTTGCTATGGTTTGTTTTTTAAACGATCCTTATCAATTTTACCATTTTTTGGCAATTGGTGACCTATATATATTTTTCTTTGGTTTCAAATAATGCAGTTTGCATTATTTGAAGCCACAGTTTGCAGTTTGATATTATTTCTTTTGTTATCATTCATATTTTTGTTTCGGTTGATTTAATTGGCTATTAGGCTGATATTTCGGTAGAAAGTTGTTTGGTGCGTTCCCCGCTGCATCTGGATTTTACTTTTAATGGCAAGCTTAATTCCTTCAAGAATTAGGAATCGAAACGAATCAAGGGATCGATTTAATTTGCAACTGGCAATTTACCTCAAATATACAATTATAGTAAATATAAATGATAATGCATGCATCATGGTGAAGAGGACGAGTTTTTTATAAGATTGATATAAAATTAATTTATAATTTATAAGTCTCTTAATGCTTATGATTATTTGCTTTTAATTTCCTGTAATTATAAAATTGTAAAGATGCTTAAATTTTTAGCAATGAAAATTCAGTGACAGCTATCAAAGAATTGTTACAGTTATTAATTGATATTGTCAGTTCTCCAATTGGCGTGAGTTATGCCCATTCCGACCAATTAATTGTTAACTTGCTGATAGTTATGATACGCAACAAAGGTTTTTGCTTTATTTAAACAAAACAAGACAAAGTGCTAAAGTTTTAGAACAAATAAACAGCTGATAAAAATAAAAATTCTTTGAAGATAATCTATGAGATAAAAACTACTTACACAGCTTGTGTTAATATAATCTTTCGCCTACGGACTTTCTCAGTTCTCTTAATATCCTCCTTTAAGAGAAATTCTTTAGAAAATCTGAGGATCTTGAAAACTTCTATATGCATCTTTTCAGTTGTCTGATTTTTTTATAGGAATGGAATATTACACTGATGCACATATTTTGAATAAAAATATTGATTTTCAATAGAGTAAATGACGGGGAGTTTTCGTATGACTCAATCAATACAAAATCTGATTATTTTACTTGTTATACTATGAAAATCAAAGTTGTAATGCACATTATTTGACCAATTATGGCTTTAGAAAAAGAAAGACCAGATTTTGTTTGATTCTTGTAAATCTTAGAAAATGCAAACCATATTTTTATAATTAAATTAAATTAAATTAAATTGAATTTAATTTGCCATTTCACATTTATAATATATGGAGGAATTTATCGGTCACAATTTATGAATACAAATAATGGCAAGAAGAATCAAATTTTAAATAAACATAATGTGTTTTATTCCATTTTATTCCAATTTTCAGCCAATAAAACTTTAAAAATACTTTAATAAGGGAAAATTTTGGATTTATTTTTCGAATTAAATTAAATTTTCTAATTATTGAATTTATAATATTGCGGATTTTTAGAAAGAATTTTAACAGCAGAATGTATATCTCGAATTTTGCTAAATTTCGATACGAATTTTGGTCGAAATATTTTGCAAGCAGCTGTAAGCTAACTTTAATTTTAATTTTTTTTACATTGCATTTTGCATTTTCTGATTTTTTTTCTTTAGTGGTTCATTGATGGCCATGTTTATGCTATTCTTGGCGAAAATCTCAATATTTTAATAAAATCGCAATAGCGAACCACCAATTGAGCGCGAAATAATTTCTACGATTTAGAAGCCTAATGCCAGTGAAATTTTCCAGAGAATGAGATAGAGAACTCCTACTATGGAGTAAGGCGTCTGCATATCTGTTTTTTAAGAAAAATATCTGAGTATTTGATATAAGGATAACTGTTGAGGAATCAAGAGTTCAACGGATATATGCGTTAATATTTTCGATGTTGAGCAAACTTTCCCCTTGATTGCATTCGACGAAAGCTTTTGAGGCTGCTCAAATCTTCGACTGCAATCTTTTGAAATATAGGTGTCAAATTTGGTTTTTTATTCTCTACAGTTTTCAACTGGCGATCGATTGGATTATGCATCTCGTGCCAATAAAACTCACATGATTATATTTACCTTCATTCAAATACAAAGTGTTTTATCCAAGCAGAGCATTATCTATACTGCTTAGGTCATATTCCTCATCGTCCAGTTCAGAAATTGACATATGCCTCGTTATGCGCTTCTTTTGTTGGATCACACTTCTATTCAAAAAATAAATAGAATAAATCAAAGTATATGGTGTATTTTGAAATAAAACAATAAAACATAAATAGAACGAAATAAACAGGCATCAGAGATAGAGATCCGTCAAGGTTTAGATCGATGTGTATAAAGAGAGATTTTGGACAACAGCTTGGTGATTATGGATTTACCGGATGGAAGAAGAATCGACGTCGACTTAAAACTTCGGCTGGTTTTAGACTTTTAGATATAGCGTTGGATCGGAATATTTAGAAATACTTTGCCTTTATAACTAAATGCACTAAATCAGAAGTGATGCATTTTTGGAAGAAAAATAAATCTATTCAATTAACTTCTCTTATTATTCATTTTTGATTTGATTGCTCTTGCTGGATAACATTTTTCTGGCGAATTATTTGAAATTCGATAATTGTCTTGCTCACGTATGGGACTTATATACCATATGGATTTGTGGATTTAAAAATTAATTTCAGTATGAGAGTTACCGATTCGATATTATTGCTTCTTGTATGGATGAAGTAGAAAATATAAAAGTATCAGCGATGAACTGTGGTTAGTCTTTTTGCTTTTTTATGTTCGTTATGAATTTTGCTTTATTGATTTGTATTAATTTGTATTCAATTTTTTCTAAAAATATATTTGATAACTATATTTTATCAAAAAATAGATAGAATAAATCAAAATATATCAAAATAAAACATAAAACGAAATAAACATTTTCGATTTTCACTATTGTTTTTTTTTTTATTTAGAATTGAAAAGATTTTTTCGTTTTTTTTTTACTTTATTATTTTTAGGTGAACTTTACAATGAATATCCAGTTACCTATATTCATAGAGCGAAATCTCTCTCAGCTATTTGCATAAATTTGGCTTACAGCCCTCACAATAATTCATCTTTACAGCTTTATGCCCAAAACAAAATTGCTGAAGTTTGTATTTTAGTCGACTATCTGATTTTTAATACGTTTTCTAACATTTCGTAAACATAATCCTCATTTTCTAGAAAGCTTTTGGATTTATGCAAGAAGCAGCTCATTGGGCAGATAATAGAAAATGGTTCATTTATTGGTTCAACAAGTATATCGAATTAATTGGTAATGCGTGCTTGGTTCGTTTTTGTTTTTAATTTTTTTTATTAAAGTTCTCAAAAAAAAAGAAATTACAAGAAAATTATACATTTTCTTCTAGAATTGTGATCAACTGGATGAAGAGCAGATAAATGCGATAGCATTCTCTGTTTCACAATCATCCTTCATTGCTGCTATCGAGGCAACTCAGAATTCTCAGGAAACTATCGAATTGCAACTAAATTTGGCCAGTAACCTCACTGGGTAAATTCGTTAAAAGAATTAAATATAATATGGTTTTAAATATCAAATTTTTTTGATTTTGTTTGAAAATTACGATTTAGTTTGCTGAAAACTTTATGTTATAAAACTTATCAAAGTGGTATGGGCGACTCCGAAAAGTTCAAATGGAAAGCAACCATTCATGATCGAACAGGACAAAAAAATCTTGATTTAAGTAAAGTTTTTTTAAGATTTCAGTATTAGTTGCTTTTAGACGACTGTATTATACTTTACACTTTAATTATTGTTTGGTCTTGAACAAACCTTGCTTGAGTTGCGAACGACATTAGGAAATAAATAAACAAGTAAATTCCACATGAGTTTAAAGAAAAGCAGCAGAAAAAAACTAAATTATATCATGTAATATCAGCAATAAGCCTTTTCAGTACCATACTATGTATGAAGCAATGCCAATAATAGTAATTGAAAATCAAAGTGATAAAGGACTCTAAGCCAATATATTAAATTCAAATTAAAATAATTCAAATAATAAATTTATTTTTCACCAAAATTCTTTGTTTGGATTATGAAACCAAATAGTGAGGAAAAAATTTTGAAAAATATATTGGCTTGGCACACTGTCACATTTCAATTTAAACATTTAAACAAAATATTGCAGAATTTATGTCAAATGCAGCTCAAAAAGCCCTCGAAATAGTTTTTGAAATTCAAGAAATTTTTCGAAAAAAAATTTTCAATTCATATCTTTTTGCTCCTCTCAACAAACTTGCCAAAGGTATGTTTTGTACTTTTTATGTATCGACACCCATATTCTTAATAGTTTAATTTTCTACCATTAGTAAAACAACTTACTTCTTGCTAGTCTTCCCTTTTTCAGCCATTACTCGACTTCCTTTCCTCAATGATATTTCGTGCATTCCTCGTCTAGCTTTAAGGTATCTTCATACATTATTTTTCCTTCTAAATACTATTTTTTTGAATATATAATTTGCAATTTGAATATATAAAAAATATGCAATAAATGATGGGGGTTTTTTCGTGCAATAATTTTTTGAATAAATTTTTTTTGTTATTATTGTATTGTATTGAATAGTCAAGAACTAAATTAGAAATCTTTTCGAATTGCCATATTTTTTTAAAATTTTTTTTACTTATCGTCCATGTTATATATGAATTTTATAAATGAGAATACATTCTCATTTTTTCTTGTTCATCGAATCTGAATTTTAAAAGATTTGGATGGCATGTCGATTTGGAAGTTCATCCGTCTACAATTGCTGTTCCAACAGTTAATGTTCACTATCTTACAAATATTGATGTCTTAAAGGAATTTACATGGCGTATTGCATGGAGTGGCTGGAATCGTCGTTCAAATTTCGACAATTTTTCCATGTCATTATTTGGAGTGCTCTCATCTACACCAACTGGTTCTGAATTAAACGTATCGGATTCTGTTAGTTTCAAATCATCAATAACGGAGAACGTTGAAAATTATTTGTTTACGTTTTAAGTTTTTAAGTTTTTTCGCTTATGATTCTAAAATATCCTTCTAGAATATAACTGAACAAATAATGGCAAGTGCAGTGGCTGTCGAAGGTCTGACAACTTTACTTATCGAGAATTTACTTTATCCCAATAGGGGTAATCCAGTGGTCAGCAAATTCATTGTCAAAGATCGTGAAACTCCGTCAGATTTCTTCCATACTGCGTTAGATTTCTAAGTTTTGATTTAATTGATTAGATTTTTATTGGTAAAATTTTTTTTATATTTTAATCTATCATCTTGGGGATAGAATGGCTCAGTGGGTTGTTGCTGGATTGGGAGCTCCGAAGCTGAGGTTTGATTCGCCGCACGAGTAAATCTATACAAAAATCCGGGTGATGCTGGCAATTTACCTGTATTTCTATCGCCAAGGGACTATCTGGCATATTGCTCAATGTGGCAAGCCAGTGGAGCGAGTTCTACCAGTAATAGTGAGGACTCTTAAAAAAAAATCTATCATCTAATATGGTCATTTTATTAGATGGAATACTAATCAGCGCTATTTTAGTGTTCATTCAGACTGTTTAAACTCTCTGAAAGATTTTTTTTGAATGTCCAGGATTTCTCCAATTTACTTTTTATAAAATAGCCTGGAAAATGTTCTTTAATTTTTTTAATCTCATTTATTTGAAGATATGGACAACGTTTATGCATGCTGAAAGCTAAATTGCTGGATGATCTCAATCCAGACACCATTTATCGTCGTAATTTGGAATTTCATCATTATAATGATTCTAATTATCAACACGGTATGATGTCGGTACATGCTTTGTGGAATCTGACTGGCGTATTAGATGAAGAAAAAATTTTATGCAAAAAATTTGATATT
>UYYG01001190.1:0-235932 GCA_900625125.1 Dracunculus medinensis | reverse complement strand
GGAATACTAATCAGCGCTATTTTAGTGTTCATTCAGACTGTTTAAACTCTCTGAAAGATTTTTTTTGAATGTCCAGGATTTCTCCAATTTACTTTTTATAAAATAGCCTGGAAAATGTTCTTTAATTTTTTAATCTCATTTATTTGAAGATATGGACAACGTTTATGCATGCTGAAAGCTAAATTGCTGGATGATCTCAATCCAGACACCATTTATCGTCGTAATTTGGAATTTCATCATTATAATGATTCTAATTATCAACACGGTATGATGTCGGTACATGCTTTGTGGAATCTGACTGGCGTATTAGATGAAGAAAAAATTTTATGCAAAAAATTTGATATTGCAATCGATAACTCACCAAAAAAGGTTCATGGCAAATTGCATTTTTTAAGTTTAGCTTTTTGCAGCTTTTTTTCATATAACCTTGGAATTTAATTTAATTATTTAGTTGTTGAACGACAGTTTTTGATTTCAGGCTATTCATTCTTCCTCTAGTTATTATTTGATAGATAGCGGTCATGATTCAACGAATGAATCGTGTTTGAGAATGTTATTTGATACTTATTCCCACTGGTTTCGAGTTGGAATCGATGCGCTTCCCTTACATCTTCTTTCTGCAGTTATTAAATCGGTAGTTTTATTTTTTAAATTTTTTTAATCGATTATTTTGTATAGATGTTTTTTAAATCCGCTAATGTATTTGCCATTTAAATTTTATTTTTGTTTGCTGATTTTCAGATGTCGCTTTTAACAGATCTTTTCACAGATTTAGATCAATATAAATTTGTATTTGGTCATATGAAAGTTTTATTTGGTGCAAGATCGACCATTGAAACCTCTGATTTAGGCAATATTATATATTTGCTTTTGAAGTGCACGACAATTCTTGGTTCGGTATGTTATTAAATTATTTGCGAATTTTATTTCTTTTTTTTGTTCTTTTTTGCAGATCGTTTTGTCTACGCCTTTAATAGTAATAACCAAGCAGGGCAAATGAATGGTCAAAGATAGTGAACAGAGAAATATAAAATGAAATAGAGCCATTAGTAGCAGTAGAAATACTATTGTGTTAGAATTATAAGCGAATAAATAAAAGCTGAATAATTTATGAATATGAATTTTACTAATTCTACTAAATATAGGTGCAGACTGAACTGTATCGTTAGATATTCCCATAATTAGTAGCACGAATGAAGGAAATAAGGGTTTCAGTTACCTCTTATTAAGGTAAAATGAGTAAAGAAGATTTTGCAAGAAAAAATCAGATTATTTTATTCTTCCAATTCTTAAAGAATTTAATTTGTATGAATTAAATTTAGGTATAATTTAGATTTTATGCGATTCTAAGAATATTTCTATATTCTTATTAATTTATAATTTACCTTGTTGTATTTATAAGTAAATTTAACTACAAATAAATTGAACAATATCGAAAATTTCTTTTTAAATTATCTGATTTTTTTGCTTTCAAAACAATATTTTAGGAATGCCTTTCTCAGTCGAAAATGGATGCCCAGAAAATGATTCTTTCCTGGATTGATGTTGGCCTTAAATCTGATCTTTCTGAAGTAAGAGTACGAACATTACAAGGCATTTTATTCATTATACAGACTATGAACGGCGATGATTTGCAATTGGTTTTGTCATTCATTCATCAGTTTATCGTAAATGAACTTGAGATACGTCGTCCAGGTGTTGATCCAATAAATATGAGCGTGTTAGTCTACAGTTTTTTATTCATTTTGGTTTTAATATTATATTTTACCTTTAATACTTTTTTTCCAGTGGTTCAACTTAAAAATTTTCAGGGAAATGGAATCATTTGAATATTGCTCTTTATTATGGGTAGTCGGTTTTTTCTTCTGTCATAACCAATTATTTTTTAATGAAAATTTCCGATCTTTATTTTTGGAGGTTGAAGATTTTTTTTTGGCCGATTCTTTTGATATATGTCTATATGTTGATGTTTTAATTATTTTGGTTTTCTCACTGATTCAATCATTAATTGAATTTGTGCAGTTGTAGATTTTTCTTTAATAATACCAATATTCAGTTGCTTCACGATTCATTCATTTCGATTTTAACACCTACTTGGCTAATGGATTTATTAACATGCGGTATAGAGCAACTTATTATAAGTTCACATATTTATATACTTCCTTTCAATCGAATGGCTTTTCGTATGTTTTTTCGTACTTTAGTCTGAGGAAATGAAATTATCTTATTGAAAAATTCCAAAAAAGCCAGTTTAAACAAAAAATTTCCCGAAAATTTTAAGAAATTTTGGAGAAATATTTTTCAAATCGAAACAAGTTTATTTATTCTTTGCGAATTATAATGGCTTGTCTCTATCGTGGAATGCACGAAGGAACTGTTGATCGAGTCGGCTTAGAATCGTACGATCCTCGTCTCCACCTTATGGAACAATATTCAATTATTTTCAAAATGTTTGTTTTATTATTTATAATGGCCGCGCTTTATTACAAATCGTAAAATTCATCGCTCCAACCCTTAGCCTGAGAAAATATTAAAATTGATAGTTTGTATCGAAACAAAATATGCATTTCATAATTTTATTCTTATGCAAGAAATTTCGAACATCTCTTTTCGAATATTTCGAATATCTCGAATATCGAATATAATTATTTTTCTAGATTAGCAGAAGGAGCTGTTGAAGATTCGGAACGGCTGTTGCGGGTTTTACCATATTTGTTGAACGATTCGCTTAATCAGAGCGAAGTTATCAATAGCATTTTAAAGGAATTAATTCATCGTTATCCAAAATCTGAGCATCCTCGACCTATTTACATATTTTTAATCATTCGTCATGTATGCTTCATTTTTTTCTTCCGTGCACCATCCGAAAAAATGTACATAGGTCCAACCGTCAGTCGCTGTATTACTAGTATTTTACAAAATTTGTCGAAAAGCAAGAGACAATAAAAGTAATAAGAAATTAAACGATAGTAAAATCTGCCACCTAAACATCGCAGCTTCCTTTTCCTCGTTCCTTCTCATGTTTCTTTTCCAAAAGCTCCTTTTTCTTTGAGACCAAGCTGGACCGTTAATAAATTTGGCTGAGAATTTATCTCCTTAAATATATCCATTCGTGGAATACTTTTTTTGATATTCCTCGTTTATTAATCCTCTATTCTCTTTTTTCGCACAATATATTGAAGGCTGAAGGCAGAGGAAATGTTTTATCACTACTGCCGCGGTTTTATTCGCCTTTCTGCGAATGACATATGTTTTTTACTTTAACAGCTAATATTTTTATTTTATCTTTCTTTTTCAAAATATTCCATATTTAGTGGTTTCGTGTATTGCATAGCCGTGAAACTGAACCTGTCGTCTTAGATTGGATAATAAATGGCCTTCAATCTTTTAAATATGTCGAGAATCCGAAGATATTCCGATTTTATATCAGCGCCTTCTTAAGTGCATGCTCAGTCGATCCAACTATTTCTGCACTGTTTGTTTCTTTAATTTTTTTATAAGTATTTAAAATAAATATAGAATGATTGAATGGCAGTTCGTTCGATTAAATATATTGACTTCCGATTTTTGTCTCCTGACGGGAGTATTGTTATTAAAAGTCTTGGAATGAGGACTCGGCTATGTCTTTATCCATATGACTCTTTGGTAAAGAAATATCACCTTAATAGCCATAGGACTCAGCCAAGAGCTATTAAACGAGAAAAGAAGCAAATAAAAATTAGTATTATCGCGCAATAGCAAGGTTCCAAGGTTTTTTTCTATTATCAATTCTTGGAATTATTTTTTTTATCAATTGTTTATTTCTTTAATTTCATTGGTCTTATTTTTTAATAATGGTGTTATATTCTATTTTATTCTTTCCTTATTTAACCATTCACCTGCAGGTTTTATGTAATAGTAGGTCGAACAAATGAAGTACCATTCTCTTCATTAGATAGTTATTGGTTCAACATAACCATTCGATCATTTATTAACAAGGTAGATTAATTTAATTTTTAATATTTTTAATATTTTTTACGGACAGTAGGAATTTGATCCCTGAGAATTCTGAGCAATCCGAGGAAGGCAGATGCATAAATTACCCACTTTTAGCATGAGGAGATAGCGATAAAAAATAGTGAGATTTGATCGCCATAGATACTTACGCGGTTTTGACGGATGTCAGTTGAATACAGTTGATTTCATGGAACGAAAAGGAGGTATGACAAGGTTTAAAGAAATGTTGCATTTGATCTATTAGCTTATTGTTTGCCAGTCAAGTTAAACATTTTGGGAATGGAGAATGTCTATTTATCTGTGATTGTGAGGAAAATTTAGCCGTTTTTTGAGGTAATATTTTCGCGGACATACTAAAATACCCACAGACATACATACATATATATTAATATTACATGTGGATTATTCGATATTTTTTGATAAATATTGGAGTTTCTATTGAAATTAATGAATTTTTAGTTGGACAACGAATGCCATATGAAATTGAAAATTATTTTGGAAGAATATATTAAGAAAGGAAATGAATTAATAGAGTTGGATGAAGAATTTCTGAAATTTTCTTTAAATTAATTCGATTAAATAAAAAGACAAATCAATTTAAAGGTTTTTTATTTTTTCCTATCATTTTCGTTGTATTATTAGATTAATTTATAGCGAACCTAATGTTTGGCGATTGTAAATTCTTGCCAGAAAGTCATTTGATTAAAAGTACTCAACCTACTGTTGGGTCGCCACCATTATCTGGATTTCTAAATGACAGATTTTTGTTGAGACAAGAACCCTAGTAGTTGTTTCTAATTTTCTAAGTCGCCATCCGTGGTGCCATCCGCGCTAATATTTCCATTACATAGGTTATTTTTTGAATTTTTTTACAAATGAAATTAAGACGAAAAAATATTTTTTTTAGACATTAGGCTTTTATCTCATTCAAAAATTTCAGGCGAATTTCGCCAAAGAGTCACTTGAAACAAAGGTGAGTCGCTAGCCAACCACTCGAATTTTTGAAAGATAGGTTTCTGGCGAGGCTAGCATTGAATTAATATAAATTTATCGCATTGATGGATTTGGAATGGTCATTGGGATAAAAATATTTTGGGTGATTCGACAGATTTTATGAGGAGTAGGCTGATTGCTTTGCCATGATTTTTTCCGTGTAAATTTATGATTGTATATAATTATTATATACATTGGACTTTCAATAATTTTGAGAATTAATTTTATTGTCAATAAATTTTTTCGACTTTTCTACTTCTGCAGTTTTATAAGATTTTTCCTTTCTATATTCCTTGCAGGAATTTCCAAATTCCAAAATTCCAAAATTTCAGTCGAAAAAATTTTTTCAACTTGCTGAATTTCTGTTGCGCTTATCAATTTCGTACTTCGTACCTCCGTCTTCGTACTTCTGTCAAATATCCCTACGCAAAGCGGCTGTTTTGCGGGGACCTCCTAGTCACCAAGCGCGTGTCCGAATATTCCTTTCTAATTATTTTTTATTTGAGATTTTTTTAACGTTTTATTTCTAATAGAAATCAATTTCACTCAAGCCGTTGTGTTTTTTTATTTTTTCATTAATTAAAATATTTTGTGATAATTCGAAATGTCTTTGAAACTTTTATTTACGATTTTCTTTCATTATACAATAAATTTGAAATTGTACTTTTGATCTCTTTTTTTGTAAAATCTTTTTTTCGGATAATTTCAGTGTTTTCTTTTTAAATAACCAAATAAACTATGTTTTACAATTTTATTTAAAATATAAAACAAAAGAAATGAAATAAATAAAATATTTTTTTGTTAAAAAAATATAGTGATAACTTTTGGTTCACTCGACTGGTTTGCCGAAACAGACGAAGTTTCGTCAAGTAGAGTGGCACTTGGCGACAGAGCGCAGATGTATCGTTGGGAAGCGGTTCGGGTTTTCGAAGGACAAGTTTATTCGCTGCTAGTAGGGTTTAGCACCAACGCACTTCTGAAAAAGAACAGCACGTTGAGGTTTTCCACCCTAATTATTCACATCTCTGTGAATTTGGGCAATGAGGCGTTAGTTTTCGGTTTGGTGGCGGTGAAATGGTACCGGAGGGCGTGGGCCATAAATCGGTGAGCTTGGGCCGTGGTCGAGAGAATTGCAGCTTTGACGGATGGCGTATAGGTTCGTGTGAACGAGAGGGTGATGGAAAGGTTTCGTAGTAAAATACAACGGGAACGCATATGAACAGAACAGTGGCAAACCGATACATCGTGGAAATGTAAGAGACTCAGGGATGCGAGAGAAAATGACTGTTGCTGTGAGTTAGAGAATATCGGAAATGCTAGAGAGCGTGACAGAGATGACTTCGAGATAAAATAGTGCACAGCAGAGAAAAAGGGAAGAAAAGAATGGAGAGGCAAGAGAAAAAAAGTATAGATAAAAATCAATAGATAGATGATTATTTGCGCGAGTCGGCGAGCGTTGCTCTCCTCTTATCTCTCTCATCTCTCTTATCTCTCTAATCTCTCATTTATCTTTTTTTTTAATGGCGCAACGTTAGTTTTTTTTTAAATAATTATATTTAAATATTTAATAAAATAAATGGTTTTTTATTACCGTTTTCGAGAGCTTTTAGAGAAATTTGATTTTCATGCTAAATAAATCTTTATTTGCGAAAAAAGTAATTTTTTACAAAATAAAATTAAAATGAATTAAAATTTATAGGAATGAAATAAAATTTGATAATATTTTATATTTATATTTATATACAAACAAATTTTTTTGAAAACAAATTTTTTAAAACATTTTTCGAAATTTATGAAATTTTATTTTTATTTTTTTAAAAATATTTTTATTTTTATAAAATAAAACTTTATAAAAGTAATTGAAATTGACCGATTTTATTTTATTAAAATAAATAATTTAAAATATAATTTAAAATAATTTAATTTAAAATATTTATTATTATTATAAAACATCTAAAATATTTATTGTGCAGCATTTGTTTATTTATTGTCTAAGAGGTTAGAAATAACATAAATAGCATTGTAAGAGCGTTGTTATTCTTATTTCGAAGCGCGGAAACATTATGGTTCCACTCCTGCGAATGAGTAAACTTATCTTTCAAAACATGGAAAGTAGAAACATGGAAAGGAGGGGTGATCAGCACGTCTGGTGATTCATCTGTACTTCAATGACTGATTAGCTGACAAAAGTTTATTTCGTCTGATAAACGAATGGAACAGGTCTAATCAGAAATGGCGAGCGCTTTTGGAAGAAAAAATATGCAACTGAGTAGATCTCTTAAAACTGAGTAGATCTCTTAAATCATTAAGTTTTTGCCAATTCATGAATCAAAGAACTTCTCTACGTTAAGAATATTGTTGGCAGATAGAATAAGAAAGTAGATGGAGCGTATCAGATTGTCACAAATGCGAGGCGAGATTTCAGCGCCAAGTTTTTGCTCCTAGATAGAGTAAACTTGTCATTGAAAATTCAGGTGGGTCATAGCGACTCGTCTGTGCTTCTATCGGCAAATGATTCTCCAGCAAAAAATTTCTAATCGTTCTAAACAAGTTTAATGAAAAATACTAACCATTTTCTCGCAAATAATTTTTTTTGTCGCCATTCATATTATTTATGATTTCAAAGAATTAGCAAAAAGTTACAAAATTCAGTGGGGAAAAATTTCAAAATATTTTTTTTCAAAATTGTTTTTTAGATTATTTTTAAAAAAGTCAGATGAAAGGTAAAGATAATTTTAATTTTATAATTAAAAGGTAAAAAGGTAATTTAAAAAATAAATTTCAAGAAAAATATTTGTTTTATTAAGTTAATTAATTAAAAAATAAGTTTTATTTTTTGATATAGATGGGAAAATATGAAAACATTTGTTCCATTCAAATTTAAATATTTCAAAAAATTTTTATTTTTTTTGTTTTCTGATTTTTTTATCTTTCAAAACAAAAAAATGAAGCGGATTTTAGGACGTAAGGTGCCTGAAGGTGAATTGTGTGCTGTTTGTTCAGATTTAGCGACTGGTTATCATTATGGAGTGGCAAGTTGTAACGGATGGTTGGTTTTTTTCTTTCTTTTTAATTCATTTATAATAGTAATAGTTTTTTTAAATTTCAATTTGAAAGATTGCGACATTACAGTAACATTTTAGTAAAACATTTTTTCGTCGTACGATTGTCTCCGAACATACGTTTGTTTGTCAGTATCAAGGAAATTGTGATGTTAATAAAAGTTTGTTATTTCTTTTGTTTGTTTTTGGAATTTTATTGCTTTTTTTCCAGGTACTCAAATTTGAAAATTGTAATTAATCTTAATTATGTACTTTTTGTAGTCATGAGTCTTGTTCTGATTCTAATTTTTTTAAAAAAAGAGCCCTTAAGTAAAAACAATGAGCGAATATAGATTTTTTATTGATATTAGTGATCATTTTACAATTGAATTTAATTTTTATAATTACATAGAATTAAAATAAATATAGATGAATTCAAAAATTTATTGCAACTGATTAACCATAATTTCATTAAATTATTTTTTTTTCGTTTCGAATTCGATTTTTTGCAAATAAAAGATGAAATTTATTAAAATTTGAGACTTATTTTAAGATATTCGATGTGCTTGTCGGTATTGTCGATTTAATAAATGTGTTGCCGTGGGAATGGATGCCAAAGGTTATTTTCTTTTGTTATTTTGCAAAGAATTTTTTTTAGAAATGATTTTACAATGATAATTCTTTATTTCAGCAGTAATTTGCAACTTAAAAAACTTTCATCCGTGCATTTTTTTTTGTCGTACATATTCGAATATTACGAATATCTAATTTTCTTTTTAAAACGTAAAGTTACTTTAGAAAAAATAATTTGTTTCAGCGATACAGAATGATCGCGATCGAATTGGACCAACAAAAAAAATAAAATTAATGAATCAAAATTCCGAGGATTCGTCGGTTCAAATACGAAGTTTCGAGGAAAAGGTAATTGAATGAAGCAAGCTTCTAAATATTTCTGCTTCTAACACCATGCTTATTTCTATTTTTGGTCTATTTTCTTTGATAATTAGGACAAACATTGGTAAATCAGTCAGAGCCATATTTGAAAATCTTGTATCTTTTTAATTGTTCATTTTAATCGTCATGTAATTGAATTTAACAGTTTTTAAATTTTTAGCTTATAAGTGATATCCAGGCCGTTGAAAAATTGTGTTTGCGTCTACGACAATGTATTCTGCCTGAAATCACCAGTTTAAAAGACGCAATTTTCGGTCCATCATTGTTGTATGATATGAATAATCTCGAAACAGACGTATGTTTTCCTTACATCTGTTGCTGGCATGTTTTAGGCACTTTTTTATTTCACTAATTATACGATTTCTTTCATTTTTTTCTTTCTGCAGAAATCTTATATTTTTATTTCAATTTTATTTATTTATTTTCTAATTTATTCTTTTGATGAATATTTTATCAATGAAATATTTTTATTTTTCGGTGGGCATATTTTTATGAAAAATGAATAGTTGTAAAAATTTATTTTCTAATTTTTTTTCGTTTTTTTTATTGCTATCATTCAGTGGATCTCGTTTTTCATTCGTTTTATTTATCTATATTTAATTATTAATTCTTATTAACTTATTATTTTTTTCTGTTAATTTAAATGAATTGTAGCCAACGACAGTTACAAAGAATTTATATATGGCTACTATGAAAGATGTGCAGGTGTGGAACAAGAAAGAGATACGTGTCTGTCTCGAATGGGCAAAAACTTTTGATTTCTTTAATCAGTTAAATCAAGAAGATCGAGTAAGCGATTAATTATTCTTATTTTTAAATTTTGATTAAACAGTTAGTTGCAAATAAAAATTCATTTTCTAATTTTTTCTATTTCTTATTGGTATCGTTAAGTGAATCTTTTTTTCTACGTTATATTTATTAGATTTAATTATTAATTTTTATTTATTAATTGTTTTTTCCGTTAATTTAAATGATTTCAACAACAGTTATCACCTAATCATTTTTATCATTGATAATTTTTATCATTTAATAATATTTTATCATTCTTTAAAAACTTATGCTTTTATTTAAAATTTATAATTTTTCTACAATTTATATTGTGTTACGTATTAATTTTTATTTTAAAATGTTTTTTATCATACCTTTCAGATTGCTTTAATAAAAAATTTTGGTTTTACGTTCAATTTATTGAATCGAAATTTTTATGCGCCTGATCATGGTAATGACAAGCTTGTATTACCAAATGGAGCGTATATTTGTCGACAAGCGCAAAATGAAGTAAAAATACCTGGATGCAGGTTTGTCATTGTGAAGTTAAAAATTTTCTTTAAACTACTTAAAGATTTTCATTCATACCTATCTTTTGAAAAGCGGAAGGATTAAATTAAATTTATTTAGAACCATTTATCATCGTCAAATGGATGAAATCATGATACCATTTAGAGTCATGCAGGTTACAGTCACTGAGTTTGCATTATTCAAAGCAAGTGTATTTCTAAATCCAGGCTAGTTTTCGTTGTAATTTGTTGCTATGATCTTTTTATGTAACTATTTTCTTCTTTTCTCTCATTTTCTTTCATCTCCCATTTTCTTCCTTTTTTTTAGATGCTATTAATTTGTCTCCTGGAACAAAACAACAAGTTTATCAAGAGAGAGCCAAATACCTTACTGCTCTTTTTTATTTAATCACTTCGAAATGTGGTATACCAGCAGGTGCCCAAAAATATGGAAGTTTGTTAATGATGGCTTCATCAGTTCAGGTAGTATTTTTCTTAAATTTCTTTGTTATAAAATATTATAATATTTAATATTATTTAATATAATATTAATATTAACAGTATTGACATATATGCGTAACCTCTTCCTGACAAAAAAAATTCATTCTAATTCGTATAATTCTTTTTATAAATATTTTCCTGTGAAGCAAGGAATCATTTCTTCATCTAGGAAATATATTTGCAGAATATCATTGCATTAAATGAAGAAAATATGCAAGTAATGGACTTCTTTGAGGAAAATTGGAAGTTAGATAGTTTTGTTAAAGAGATTTGTTTGAAAGATTCATAAGAATTGTTTAAACAGTGGCGTATTTTTGTATATTTCATGTAAAAATTGATTATTTTGACTTGTTTGCCCAATGTAACCCTTATTTTATATCGAGTTACCCGTCTGTTTCGAGTTTTTTTTAAAAAAAATTTAATTTTTTTTCAAAGAAAGTATATAGTAAAAAAAAAAGTATATAGCGATTTTTCAACTCTTAGTGATTCGGATCACCTAAACATTTTCAACTTGATATTATGATGCAAAAAAATTTTTTTAGCGGGTAATTGTTGTTTTTCTTTATTCTTCTAATTAATTTGATTCTGTATGGGTAGCATTAAAATGGTCATTTTCTCGGTGAAGCTTATTTGTGATAATTTGGAGTTTTAAATGTGGGTATTGAAAGTTTAATTAATTGTATTGCTTATGATTGCTCAATAGTTCGATGTTTTACGCGATGATGTATAATCTTTTAGAACTCGTTCTATTGAATGTAAATACCTCAATGCGTGATATAGATCAATCTGAATTACATTCGTCTTCTTTTTTCATCTTTTTTCAACAAATATTATATAAATATTATTTCGGGTATTATTTATTGGTTTATTGGTCATCTTTTTTTCATTTTTTTAAATTTTTATTTGCAATCATTTATGGAAATATATTTTTAAAATAAGAAGACTGAATTTAAAACCATTTTTAAGAACTCTCTGTTAATTAATATGAATATAGATTATGTCGATTTATACTTTGCTTTATTTTACCTTTACTTTTAGTCTACGGCTTAGTTGATTTTCGATGTGCCTTCGTTTTCTAATGTTTTTTTCTTTTGAAATGCATTTATTTTATATTACTATTTATGGCACCATTAATATTTTTCAAAAATATTTTAAATGATCCTAATTTATTTATTTGAAATTTAAATTAACAGTTAAAGCAATAACATAAAATAATAAAATTAATAATTTAAAATGCATTTCGATTATTTTTATTGCAGTTATTATTTCTTAATTAATTAGTTATTTTCACTATGCCGGTTTATTTTATTATATAATTGATTCTCATATCGTTTTTTTTTGTCTTATAAAATTTCATCGAAACTTTTACAGGGTTTTTATTTTAAGAAAAAAGTAATTTGTATAATTCTGAGTGATAATAGAAAATGGATAAAAGTGATAATGAATGAATTTTGAGAATTGTTTTCAAAAAAAATATTCTTCTAAAAACGTTGAATTAATAAGTATTCTTAGCTATTTTATTTTGTCAAACTGTTTGGTTGTCCTGCTGAGCTATTGATTCATCGATTGAGTAATTTGTTGAGATACTTGTTTGCTATACTTCTGGATACTTGTTTACAGTCTGTTTTTCTTTTTTTTGTAAATTTATCATTTGGTTAACCTTTTTTTGTTAAACAAAATGGAAGGTATTCCTATTGAATGGAATTTGTGAAAAATTTTTCATTAAATTGCTGAAATTTTTGTCTTTTTTTGCTTTGCATTAAATTATTTTAAAGAAAGTAGAATTTCTGCAAAAATTTTTTTTATCATTTTTTGATATTTCCACGATTTTTGATTTGATTTGGTTACTGAGCATTGGCATGAAAAGTTCCGGGGCTTCGCGATGTCCAAAATAATTCAACGCACAGTTGTTGAGATCTTCTGGCTGAGATGGGTTGGAGCGCTTTGCATTTGTCGATAGCCACGATTCAAATCAGCCCTTTCATAAAGATTTCTCTTCGTCGCCATAGGTATGCCTATGTGTCTGTCGCTGTGTCGGCAAGTCCACTGCCTTTTCATACGCTATTCGATCTGGGATGGATTTATGTGGAAGTAGTGAAAAGACCTGCTGAGAAGGGTCTGAAGGCAATCAACCTTGTGCAACTGCACTCTGCTCAACTTTTAAAGTCGCTATCACGTCTTTTTTGCAACAATTTTAGGTCGTGCACTCCGCCGAGGTATTTGACGGGGCATCAAGGAAATATAAAGGGGGCTACAACAGAGTATACGAATAGAAGTAGGACTAAACTGTTACAGTACAGCGGGGTTTTGGAGTTGTTTGGTGATGGGAGCTTAGGACGGTTTTTCACAAAATATATAGGGATGTGAGAGTCTCAGACATTGGTGAGTCGGAGATCGCAAGCGGCATAAGGGGATTTTAGGAAATGCTAGGCATGAAAAATCACAACTGGCTTTGGCAGTATATTAATGCTATAATGGGACTCTTTAGTGAAGCAGGGCGTCGAAGATAATTAAAACTGAAGATATAGAGAGTTGTAAAAGATTCCGACGGAGTTAGGAAACCGTAGTACCATAGTCTGATAAAGGCTAAGAGGTTCTGGTGTGTGGAAGTCCAAGTTGTTATTAAGTATAAGCAAAAAGATATTGGAGATGAAGAGGAATGGTTCTTCGACCCAACCTACTATCAGTTAAAATTTCATTTCCGGGCGGTGCTGCCTATATTCCCTTGCGGTTCCACGACAAAAATCTGCGGGACGAGCATAATGGTAATGATAGTGAAACGTGGTCGAAAAGTAGTGAATATCGCGGCCGTGCTTTATGATTAAACGCATAAATAATGTTCTGCTATATTTTCTAAAAGATGCCACCATTTCTGATTAGGCCAACTGGATTCGGGGCTTGTCGAACCACGCAAGTCTCGCCGGGGAGTCCATTCGGAGATAGGAGTTATCAGCACCATTCCTGCGGTATCAATGCTTCGCACTAACCTATTGATTCATTCAATTTTTATTTTTTATCATTTTATCAGTGATTTTTCTTATTTTCTTTTCTTATTTTTATATCTTATTTATTTATATCTTATATTTTTATATCTTATTTTTATTTTTATATCTTTTTTTTTCTTATTTCTTGTTTTTATAATTCTTAATGTTTTTTTTTCAATTTAAGATATAAACAAAAAATGGTTGTTCAAAATAAAATTATAAATAATAATAAATATATTAAATGGATTTGTGGTAATAATGGTGATAATGGTGCGGCATTGAATAATGGAGAATTTTTATGGGCGATTCGAACTAAGAATTTCTCAGAAAGATTAAAAGATGAAGTAAATTCATTGGAAGCGATAAAAAATAATGTTCTTCAATCAAAACGTGTCAAGGTTTTGCTTAAAATTTTTGGCTAAAATTAGATTTTCATTGGTTCCATATCTGTGGACTTAAACGATGCAAAAATGGTGCAAAATCTGAGATACGGCATTGGTCTTCGGAATGATTGCTTTGAAAACGGCTATGTTTTTAGTTTTTCAGCTGAGCTGGTTTAGTCCTTAATGCTGCGAGCTGTTAGAAGAATCAACCATCGATTTAATGAATGAATAAAGGAATTTTTGGTTTTTTTTTGAAGAAGGTGCTAGCTGATGCTCGATTTTTGTTGTCGAATTTCAGCAGAAGCTAAAACGGTGTGGTGGGTTATTAAAGAAGAAGGGTAAAAGGAGTTTTGATCAACAGAATCCTGGAGAAATTTAAAAGGAATGGGTTTACAATGAATCAATTATAACCAAATTCTAAGACATTTTAATACAGAATAATATAATTAGTCAGACAGTACACACTATAATACCAAATAATAGCGTGACAGACGGGCATAATTGAAAACATTCTGTCCACCTTTACATATATATATATATATAATTTTGGTTTAACGAGAGAATCGAAGACGTTGACGTTGATATGATAAGTATTAATAATAAGTATTGGTATGTTGATATGATAAATATTAATCCTGATACCATAATAATCATCATTTTTCTTTATTCTCATTTATTTTATATTATTGGAAATATTTATTTAGAAGGATCAAATTTATTAAAAAAAAATTAATTTTCTTTTCTTTTATTTAATTTTAATAATTTTAATCCTTTTGAATAAAAAATGGATTTAAAATAGGTTTAGAATAAAGATATTTGTCAATATATTTGTCAGTTTTTTTCTTTTTTTTATTATCAATTTGTTATCAGTCTTATGATTTATTGTATTATTTAGAGTGCCATTCAAAATGAAAGTCGAAATGGAATAAATATTAATGAATTAGAAGCAAAGAGCGAAATGATCATCGAAATAATGGCGCATAATATGCAATTATGTGTTATTCGTCTCGTTGGATTCGCTTTAGCAAAAGTTGTTAAGGTAAAATTAATTTTTCGATATTCGTTGTTATTCGTTGTTATCCGACGCTATTTTTTAATATATTTTAATAAATATGTATTTATAAATTTATTTAATTTATCAATATTTGAACCATTTTGAATTATCTATTTTGCAGTAATTCTTCGAAAAATACTCGTAAAAATAAGTTATTTTTCCAAGTCTTATCGAATGGATTAGTTTCTTTTTCTATTTTAGACAATTTTTGATGGAATTTACGTGAATTTCGCTGAACTTCAAAGAGTACGAGAAGATTGTAAAAATGATCCAATTATTTTCGTGCCAACACATAGGGTGGGTTTTTTAAGGGAAAGCAAACCCTTTAGAATAACAGTTTTACTAATCTAATTTTCGATATTTTGGTAGATTTATAAGTGATTTTAATTTCATTTGGTTCTTCCCCATTGGCCAAATGCAGTGATGAGTGACTGTTTTAGAAAAGTACAGCATTTTTGCTTTTGATAAAAAGCATTTTTAGTTTTGCTTAGGGATCTGAGTTGCACTTCTAAGATTAGGAACCATTTTCCTTAAGAACCATTTTCATCTTGGAATTATTTCTTAGCACTGATTTATTTAATAAATTTAAGACGTATATGGACTTTCTTCTAATATCTTTGCTTTGCTTTGATCAAAATATACCAATGCCAGCCATCGCTGCAGCTATGGATTTTATGAATTCGCAGTTGTTAGCTGAAACTCTTCGAAGGTGTGGTGCTTTTTTTATTCGACGAAATGTCAAGAAAGTAAGAGTTGATTCCAATTTTATCTTTTTTTTTTTCTTATTTATTATATTTGTCGGAAAGTTTTAAGGTTTTAAGGAAAATTTATACTGGGCAATTTTCACCGAATATGTGCAAACAATTTTACTAAAGACGAGCAATCCGTTAGAATTTTTCATTGAAGGAATGCGGAGTAGAACGGGAAAAAGTTTGTGCCCGAAAAGCGGCCTTCTGCAAATTGTATTAGAACCGTTTTTGCTAGGCCATGTGCATGATTTGGTACGTTTTCTTTCTTTTTGTATGTTTATATGTACGTCTTGTTTTTTCTAATTGCTATTTAATTTAATATGGAATTGATTTAATTTTTTAATTTTTTATTACTTTAGATTGTTGTACCGATTACGATGAACTACGATAAGATACTGGAAGAATTTTTGTATGCTTATGAATTGGCTGGTTTTCCAAAACCCAAAGAATCTGCTTCAGGTTTAGACTTCAATTTAATTCTGTATAAGAAAATCTTTCTGTAAATTTTATAGTTTTATGATTTATTGATGTTTATAAATTCATTTCATACAGGTCTTTTCAAGGCTCGAAAAATTTTAAATAAACGTTTTGGCAATGTATTCCTTACGATCGGTGAGCCTATTTCAGTCCGAAAATTTTTTCATTCGTCGTTGCATCGTTTGTCGTCTTACAAAGTATGCTTTATCGCTTGAAATTCATTTTTGATAACGACTATAGGAAAAGGTCTTATAAAATATTGTCGTTCGAAGTATGATAAATCCTCCCAAACAGTTAGAAGCAGACAAAAGACTTAATAAATGATGAACAAGAAAATAGGGCGGTGATACAATGACTCAATAGTAAATTTACTTTGGTTTCTTCGGTTTTATCGAATCACTGTCCTTTTGTTCCTTTTGCATTTGAGACGCTTTGACTGTCGAAACGATTTAGGTTTCAGAGCGCGATATATTCACCACCGCTTCTGAACAGTGATCTTCTCCGACTCTCCTCTATTCATTCCCTTTCTTTGCTTAAACCTGTTCTATCTCCTGCCTTATCAAAATCATGATCTTAAGATTATTTGTATGGTGGTGAGAATGGAAATGTTTATGGAATTATGTATACCAAGATCCTTATCGTCCTTTTAATTTTGCTTATACCGACAACAACAAGTAAATCGAGTGTTCCATTGAAGAGGTTGTATCCTTCACTATCCTTATAATTTTGATTGACTGAGTTTGTTATTGAGAATCGTTAAATCGTTATGAAGTCAAGCTTCAGTAAAATTAATTGATTGTGCATCTATTGGGAAAAATTATTGAGAATAGAGAAAATAGTGCTCAATTTACGCCAGCATAATACCAAATCACTGTCCTTAAACAATTCAATAATGAGGCAGTCCGAGGTATTTTGAGAGATCAATCGCCTATCGTAGATTTTAAGTTATGAAAAATTTTATGCTAAAAATTCTATTTAAAAGGCTTTAATTGTCTGCAGATGAAATAAAACCATATCATACTGTGAGATTTTTGGAAGATGCACCAAAGTATATGCAAATTCTAAGGAATGAGAGAGAAAATGAGTATGAGTATGAGTATATGAGTAGTGAGTTCCCATTATCATGTCAAGAAGCAGGAGTTCGGCTCGTGACTTTAACTTGTTTACTTTAAGTTTTTTCTTATGCATTTTAATCCATTATGCATTTGAGTAGTTTCTAGTGTTATGATTATTTTTAAATTTTTTTAAATTTTATAATTTAATGATCCGTTATAATGCGGGTTCACTTATCGATTATTGTTTTGATCAATAAGATAACTGGTTTGATTAATAATTTATATTTAATTTAAATATTTTGCAGAATGATTGCTCATTAAATATACTACCGGAAGATGTGGAATTGATAAAGAACTTTGGATATCACATTATACAACTGCAAAACACGAATAATATTATCGGTATATGGCCTTATGTTTGTGCAGTTATTCTTCAGGTAGCCAGCTTTTTACAATATTAGATTCATTAAGCCCTATGGTTATTTCCTTTCATGATTTTGGTGCATAAAAACAGGATAAAGAATAGAATTTCTATATGTTGCAATGCAATTAAGCCATATCTTTTAGCTTCTGGACGAAAAACGATTATCATCCAAAGATGAGAGCTTAACCATTAATGAAATTCTCATCAATCTTAAGCAATTTATATCATTGGTATTTAAATTAAATATAAAAATTCATATTGTGAATGATGTGGAAAATGATTTCAGGTAATTGCCAGTTTCCATTTTTATTTCCATTATTAACATATTCGCAGATTTTTTGCTAATTTTTTTTTTTTCAAATATGATTCAGGTATCAACTCAAATTGCATAACGATCTTTTCAATAATATTGAAGATTTTGATTCCTTAGAAACATGTATTCAGCTTACTAAATTTACTATCGATGGCAAAGGATCTGTTGATAATGCTTTTTTGGAATATTCCATTGGCTATATAGTTCTTTCAAATTATGTTAATCAAGTAAATTTTTAAATATTTATCAATATTTCCAATATTTATACATTTGAACAAAATTTATCCAATATTCTCTATTTTTCTAAATTTTCTTCAAAACATTTTCAGTTGATGGATAATTTTTTTTCGATTGGTTTGATTTGTGTTCTTTTATTGAAAAAAAATTCCACAATTGGACTTTTTGATCTTTTTCGGTTATTCTTTCATTTTCAGTTATTTTTTATATCGAAATCTATGGGTATTGTTTTGTTTTCTTCAGCTGTTTTTATTAATTCTCTATAAATTCACCAATGGTGAGGCTCTGCTTCCGTTAGGACCAAAAATCCAAGTGAGCTGTGTAAAGTGCCAAATAAATTCCTGGAAAAATTTGTCTAGTTCAAGAAAGCAAAAGAATGAGCCAACTAAAAATGGTGAACTCTTTTAGAAAAAAATTCTCTTGAGATTTCCTTTATTTATTGCTATCTTTTGTGACAATTTTTTTCTTAAAATTAGAATTTTAGAGGGAGATGTTAATTGGATTAATCATTAAACAGTTCATGTGTGATGCAAGTTATAAATGTATATATCGTAGACATCTTAAAAGTTGAAAAGGCTTAATGACTGAGACGTATGAATGAGTGACCAGTAAATCTCATTTATTCCTATTATAGTGATTTATTAAATCTATTCAATTATGAATTCATTCATTCAAATGAACCTGAAAACATTAATAAAATTTTCACTGATGCGATGCAAAAGCTTGAACAAGCGTCGTTGATTGATATATTCGATAAATCCATTCAAATAAAGTGCGAAAAGAGTATACAGATATTGGCGAATCTTGCTTTGGTACGTTTCTTATCACTTTAAAGATTTTCGAGATTCTCGGCACGGATTTATACAATTTTTTGAGAGATGAATGAACCTATAGTTGAGATCAGAAACGAGTGAATTGAACCTGTGTTTCCATTCAGATTTGGCGTTGGCTCTTGTCTTTTCGTTCACTAGATGTGAAATTCCAATAACCAATATTAAACTTATTTTTATCTTTTCTTTTGATTTTCTTTTAGTTGATATTTTTTCCCGTAGGGTTTTTATTCATTTTTATTCAATTTTAGAAATTAGTTTTTTGTTGAATTTATTAAGAGGAGTATTATTTTTGTTTTCCTTTTTGTTTAATTTTAAATTTTTTCATTACAATTTTTAGTTTGCTTAATTTTTTTGTAAAAAACTTCGAAAAAGGATGTCATTCATTCGTAGCTATTTCGTTCGAATATTCATTCAGCTAAATATATTTAATGTATCGAATATCGAATTTTTTTCCAGCCACTCTTATCAGTTTATCAAATCACTATTCAAATTATATGTAATTTTGCTGGTACAATCATCTCTGAAAAATTAATTATTGATGGATGTAGACGACGTTTAGTTCGTCTTTTTTCACAATCTTCCTATAAATTTTTGCGTTTGAATGGTCTATCATCGGAACCTATGAAAAATGCTATACAGTCATTGTTAAACAAGGGTGCTCTTATTAAACAGGTGTTTTTTAATGTTTCTTATTGATTATTTAGGATTTTTCTTTACAAACGCTGTTCTTTCCTGATATAAAACTTTTTTTAATGAATAAAATAAGTGGAGTGTAAAGTTTGTTGGTTCATTTTAAGAACGACGAATATTTTTATCTTTTTCTTGTTGTTTCGAAAATATTTTTTTAACATTTATTATCTCATATGAAAATTCTATATATAAACTAATAGATAAATTATAAACATTATAATAATCGTAAAATGAGCAAAATTTTTTATTGAGGAAAGAAATAGTATTGTTTGAATTGTTAAAGACGTTTCATTTTTTTTGTAATAGTTTTATTTCAAAAAGAATAATCTTTTTGGAAATTGGAATATTAATATTTCGAAAATTAATTAAAATTAATATTTTTATTTTTTGCAGAATGAGGGGATTTATCTTGTGAACTCTACTGGAATTTTTTCACTTGCGCGTTTTTTGAATTCCATTAGTCCCTACAATATGAAATTTAATTGTTCATTGTCATCGAAGCTGTGATATTTCGGTCATTTTTTAATTTTAAATGTTAATGAAAGGTTATATTTTCATTCATTGTATTTGGATGAAACTATTTGTTCCCATGTTGAGCGTCGTCCATTTTTCTTTTTTTCTCTTTTCATTTTTCGGAATGCCGAAATTAAGTGAACAAATTTTTGGTTTTCTCCTTTCTCTTGATTTGTTCATGTGCTGATGAATGTTTGTGAAGCGGGTGAGTCTGAGCCGAACAGTAGAAAGATCCTACAATAAAAAAAGGTTTAGAAGCGTGGCTTTATGTCATAAGTCTAAAAAGAGTCAAACTTGAGAAAAAATCAAAATTTACCTTCCATCTGCTCATAATCAAAACTTAAATCGATGAGTGGTGGATCATTGTTAACAAAGTCCACAAAATGCCATGGGAAAAGTGATTGATTATCATTTTGGTCGTCATTTTCATGCAGTAAACCTTGATCTATTGCTTGATCCCAATTGATTTGGCCCATTAACTGATCTGGCATGCCTATTCGTCTGCATACTGTATGGATTAAGGTTCCAATGGAAACTGGTTGTCCTCCGATCCATATAGTAATCTGACATTCGTAATAAACTGTGGATTTCGATAAATAAAATATTACCGATATTTACCGATCATTTTATTCATTGATTTATTGTCAAGATCAAAGAGTAAGAATGGTTGACATATAATGAAATAAATTGCGGTTCGATGAAAATAGGGGTGAAAATAAAAGCTGATGAATGGGTTGTGTTTCAACTGAATGAATTTTAAAAAAAGACGTACTCCTTTAACATTTCTCACTTTACGTCCATAGTAATGTATCAGACGGAAAACGTCAACAAGTTGTTCCACTAATGCGGTTGTTAACCAAAGGCCTATTGTTATATATATCAGTGTTGGAATTAAAAAGTCCATTCTTCTGAAAGTATTTTTAAATTTATGTTCTAAAAATAACCTTCCTAAATTTGGGCCTATTTTTAGTAGCAAAATTTAACGTGAAGGAAGTTGAAGAGCCTGTGGTTCACGTTCAATGAAGTGTGGAAATAACAATTTTATCACAATACAACAAGAGTTATTTTGACAACTTGAAAATTAAAAAATTTGTGCTAAATAATAGAAAGGCTTTACCTTGGTACCACATCTCCCAATCCTATCGTTGTTAAACTCCTGAAAGATTTAGCAATCATTTTTATCAACAATTTTTATCATTTATTATTTAACTTTATCTTAATTAACTTATCTTAACCTTTTCATTTATCGTTTTTATTTAATAATTTTATGCATTTTTTTAAAAAACAACTCATTATTTTAATGAATAATTATAATAAATGAAGTTTGGTTAAATAAAGTTAAATAATAAAATATGTTTGGTGAAAAAATTTGAGAGATATGTCTCATTAAATTCATTGCATCGTCAGTAAAAGTTCATTTGTATGGTAATAAATTTCAGCGGTGCAATTTCCACATGAATGGATGGCTTTTTGATAAAGATCGATCTGTGATAATTATGAAAAACTTACATGTATGAAAGGTAAACGCTGTCAAAGTACGTCAAATTGTGTTCCCAAAGCGGTAAAACTGCGGAACCAACCGCAATAAAAATCAAAAATAATATCGCAACAAAAATCACCTTCAAATTACCACACGTTATTGCCTATTTATTTCAAGGAACCATACTAAATAATTGGTGGAAAAAAAAGAGCAAATAAAAAAGATTGGTTTAATTTAATTTGTGATTCCGCTGATTTCTTAAATTTTGCTAGGAACAATTTTTTCATGGAAAATTCAGGCGAATCGCCGACATTCGTCTAATTATCCGTCGATTTTTGAGAAACAGTGCTTCACTCTTTGCTTTTACCTATATTATAAATAAGTCCTGTTTTATATGGTTCAGCGAAAATTCCAAGCAATTCTTGCATGAGTATTAAATTAAGGCGAAGGCCAAGTACAATGTCATGAATTTCGTCCGCAGCATAGCATTATTCGCTAACATAACACTAATTGGTACTCTAATGATCCATGAGGATGGTTGGTTGCCTTTTTTATGGCTACAATAATATTTCACTGAATGCATCATTCAAGGCTCAGCAGTATAAAAGCAAAAAGAGAAAAGGACTGAGAACTTATCTTTTTAAAAAATAAAATTAGACCTAAGAAAATGTAGGGATTTTTATTTTAGAATTTTAATCATCTCATCACCGTTTTATCTGCTATTTAAAAAATTAGCAAAAATTACTATTGGTAATTCGCATCGTGGCGAATCGTCTTAGTTAATCTGCAATTGCCTCAAGGCAGAATTGAATTTTTCTGATAAGCAAAGTTCTGACAAAAATTATTCTGATAAAAATATGAATTAATGACTTTAAAAGCGAAGGCATTTCATGAGTATCAGAACGATTCGGTGCAGCGTATTCTTCTCGGTTTGCCGATACTTAGATTCTATTCCAGCCTGATCTTTCAAGAACACGGATAATGCTGGATGCTGGTTTTTCTATTTACGAATAACAAAAAAACCTGACTTGCCGACGAGTGAATGGAGAAATGTGGACGCTTCTAGAGGAAAAAATAAAGGCAAGGAAACGAAAGTGAAGTGAAAGAGTAAAAGTTGTCTGGTTGGGTTAATTCGAAAATCTTGGATGAACCTCTGCAATTTCTCGGGAAAACTTCTTTTCACCATACTTTTTCAATTCCTTCTTATAAATTCTTTTTATTAAATACATAACAAATGTTTTAAAGAATTGTCCAATGTCAGCTATAGTTATAAGAAATAATGGAATTCCAATAGCTCCGTAAATCATCGTAAACACCCGGCCTTCACGAGTTGATGGAACAACATTGCCATAGCCTGAAAATTTTCAAAAATTATTGAAAACAAAGAACCACCACGGGAACTAATATTGCAAAAGTTATTAAAAGTTGGGCTCGATCCACAGGCTTTCGCAAATGCTTGGAAGCACGAGTCATCGGAATTTTTCATATAAAAATACCAACGTACGGCATGACACCGGACTGAGCACCAACTCACTGAACTATTCTCTCCCCATTCCCGTCCTTCGTCTAATAACTCTCACTGGTTAGGCTGCCTCCACTGGCTATTTCCTTAATTTATCACTTATTTATATATTTATTTTTTTGGTTTCATTAGAGAAAAAAATTTTAGAAATTTTAGGAAAAAAAAAGATTCAACTTCATCGAATAAATTAAATTAGCTGCTAACTAATTTTATTGAAATCACATTCTCAATTAATCAAATTTATCAAAGTGGAAATTCGATTTAACAGTTTCTTTCAGTGTTTTAATAAAAAAATGAATTTTTATCGAATTTTTTTTTGAACAAAATTGGAGTTTTAAGAAAGTGCAATATTCATTAATTTATAAATTTTTGTATATTCTTTTTACAATTTATTTCCATATACAAAATTAAATTGAAATAAATAACTGATAAGATCAACAAAAATTTTGCTTTCATCAAAACGGGCGAATTTTTCAAGGTGTGAATATTTTCCAGACATCCATAATTCGACCCCTCCCATCCGGCAATACTAACATCCTTCATTGTTAAGAATGGTGTCACTGGGATTTTTTTCGCGGTAATTCCGTGGCGAAAGTGCCTCATAACGAGCGTTATTACATACGAAAAAATTTTGTAATACGAGCAGCACTAACTTGCACTTGTTAAAGAGTGAAAGATCTTTAAAAACCATTGTATTTTTTAGAAAAGCACTTGGTTTTAGACTCGCTCCTCTGGCTTGTCGCACTAGGCCAGGGAGTCCCTTCGCGATAGAAGTGTAGGTGAATCGCAGGCATAACCTGGATTTTTGGATAGGTTTCACTCCTGCAGAACGGAACCTTAGCATCGATGATCCGAATAGAGCAACAACCCACTGAGCCATTCTATTCTGTTTTTCGCTGTTAGGCGACGCTTCCGCTCAAGTTAGAGTGGTGCGTTGGTGGATTGGGATCGAAGTTCCGGTTCTCGATGGTTGCCGGTTATCAGCCATCGACGCACCATCAAAAGATGCATTGAAGATGAATTATTAGATTACATTTTTTAACTAAACGAACTAGGCTAAAGAAATGGCATTAAATAGCAAATTCTTGGATTAAATGGCCTGAATGGACTAAATAATGATTTTACAGTGGTCATGAAATTTTTAATGATAACCTATTGTTGTAAGTATTGTAAAAGCAAATAGAACACTTGACTGATAAGTCCAACGTTTCGGAGGATTTCGCTTTGAATTATAAAATAATATAAAATTATCTAAGGAAATATGCAATGAGGAAATGTTTCCTAGGAATAATTGAATAGTTTCATCGATAATTCGTTCCTGGAAAAATACTTTTTCGACTCAATTTTTTTAATAATGAAAAGATATATTTCCCACTTGGCCAAGCTAAAAATAGTTGAATTTTTTCGAATTGTGATAATAAACTGTACATTTCAATTGAAATATGAATAGCCAACAACAATGCAATTAATTAATATTTAATTTGGTAAAAATCAAAATTTAAAAATTTAAAATTTAAAAATATCAATTTAAAAATTTAAAATTTAGAGTTTAATTTAAAAAGATATATTTTTTTGATCTTAAAAGAAGACTACAAATATTATAGTTTTGAATTTTTTAGAAATTATTTATTTATTCGAAAAAATTACAGATATTACAGATTATATTTTTAAAAAAACGCGAAAAAAAATATTTGCCTACCAATTTCCAATTTATATAATTTTTTTTCATAATTTTTGAATTTTATAAATTTTTATTTATCTATAAATTTATTTGATTAGTGATAAAATTTAAAAAACCTCATTAGAATGGGTAATTTTATAAATCATTTCATTTTTGAGATTCATAATTTCTATTCGACTTTGACGATTCGCGTCAATTTCATATTCGCCTTCCAAATAATGAAATATATGAGCACCACATAATATATAAATTATAACAAATATATATAATATAAGGTGGCAAATAATAATTCGAAATGAATTCTTGAACTTCGCTTGATTTCCCATGAATTTAGCACAAAAAAACAATTTTTTATTTTTTTTTAATACGCATATCTGAAAGCTTTCAGAAGGAAAATAACGATAAACTAGTGTGATATTTTATGATTATGATAATGATAAAAATATGATAATGACAAATTTTTTACATATTATCAGTCATTGATAAAATCTATTGAATCACTTTTTTCAAATGAATTATCGTTGAATTTCGAAGGAATTTTAGCGAGACATCAGTTGCGAGTGAATCCTCGAACATAAACCTTAAAGCAACCTTGAGCAACCTTGCTTGCCTCCTCATTTCATACGAGCTTCTTTCCATTCTTTTTATATTCCTTAGTTTTCAGTAATTTCTCAACGGCGACTTAATTATTAATATATAAGTAAGTAACATAGAAACACATTAATAATGCATATCATATTTGTTATTACTAACTATTTAATTAATTAATAAATAAAAAAATTTGGTTTCAATTAATATAAAATAGTGAATGGAAAGAAGCGAAACTTAGTCGGATAATGGACCAATAGACTTTTCCTTATTAACAATAAGCTTTTCCAATAAGCTTTTGAAATGCTCTTAAAGGAAAACATAATACATAATGAGTTGGTTATTATTGAGTGCGAGCAATTGGCTTAGGGAAATTTTAATGGGTTATTTATTGTTGGCTAAATGGAATATTGGAACTATTGAATTAGCTTTAATTTTAATTTTAGGATGAATTATCTCAAAGCGATTTATAAATGATAAATTAGTCGATTTGCAATTGTAGATTGAACGAAAAAACATTAGATTATTCAGAAAAGTTGAAATAATTTTTTGGTGATAATGGTTTGTATTTTAATTTAAAAGATTGAAGATTCTCTGCAAAAAAAATTTTCAATTCAATTTTCGATTCCATTCAAATTGACAAATATTCCATTACAGTAATAAAAATTTGAGGGAAATTTCACCGATAAAAATCACCGCATAATTTTTGGATTTTAGATCGATTTAGCTGCGGGAAGTGTAGATTTAAAATTTCTGGAAGCATCTATAAAATACGATTCTACGATTAGTTTTGAAGACTAATTTAATAAATGCGTTACGCGCAAATAAAATGCCATCCTTTTCATTACTTTGTCAAATTCTTATTTTAAAAAACCAATTTTTTAGACTAATTATTTAACACGTAAAATTCATTCAAATACACTCAAAAATTCATGAACTATTTCAATGTTCATCAAATTGGATCTCAGTGGATCGCTGCGATCGAAGCACCGATGCTTATTGCAGACCTGTTTTCAAAAAAAAAAAACCAGATGATACTCCTCTCGCTATTCAATAAGGCGGACGATCCTAATCAGAAGCTATCAGCGTTCTTAGAAAAAAAAGCACTCTCAAAATCCGACATAAACTTTTCATCGATATAATAAAATATCATTTTAAAATATTTCAAATGGATTAATAATTTTTATTTAATAATCAATCAATAATCAATCTTTTTTCATAAAATTTCGTAAATAAAATTAAATAAAAATCCTTTTGCCAAGATTGCTAGAGAATTGGCAAAATAGAACTGCTTCATCTAAATTATCATTTTTATTATTTATTTATTTATTGTTAATAATTTGCAACAATAATTATATAATGCATTACCATTCATTAAAAAATCATCAATTTTTTGTAAATATTTATTTATTTATTTAAATTCAATTAATGGAAAAAAATACGAAAATAAATCGTGTAAATTTCTTTAATTCATATATTTTAATTAAAATTATTTATTCATAATTTTAATTGATTATTTGACAAAAAATTCGCAAAATTTTCCAGTTATTAATAATATATTATAATTCTTTTAGAAATTTTTTAAAGTTTATAGAAATATCTTTTCATTTTTAATAATTTTTCTAAAGGAAAATTTAGTTTTCTTCTGAGAACATTTTTTTTCTGTTTACATTTTCAGCAAATAAATTTTTTTAAAAAATATATATTCTTCGATTTGTACTATATTGCTAAATTAAATTAAAAATATTCGACATATATCTTTTATTTATACAACAAATTTCCTTTATTACGGTTGTTTAGTTGCTTGTTTGAAATGAAAAAGATTTATTCCTGTCTTTTTCTAAAATAGTTTATTATTTCTGGCTAAACTCGCTGTGTTACCGACTTAAACGCATAAATTTATCTTGACGATTCATTTAGCAAAACTAAAGATTTCCTTATCAAAATAACAAAGCGTTCGTTCGGCCACTTCTTGACTACATTTCTACATGCTACTCCCCGAGATATCGTAAATCAAGTAAAATAATTGAAGGACTCCAAAAATACTTTATACGGCGCCTCTCTCCTAATTGCAATTTTAATTATAAAAGAAAACTTCTACAGTATAACCTGGATTCTCTGTTAGTTCGTCGTATTAAACAAGATTTAATTTGTACTTATAAGATTTTGTATGGTTATGTTAAACTAGATTGTTCAAAATATTATAATTTTAGGTTAAATTTAAATTTAAATCCAACAAGAACTAATGGGCTAAAATTACTAAAACCTATGTGTAAAACTATACTAAGGACTTCTTGCTTTCTTCTTTCTTCCTGATTTCTTTATTCGTAATATTAATTATTGGAATAAACTACCGAACGATATAGCCTATCCCTTAAAAAAAATTAGATAATATCATTTATAATATTATTTAAAAAATTCTCATCATGCAGAAAGTATGAAATCTCATTTACCATCCGATTATAGTTATTTCGAATTGTACTATATTATTTTATTTTGCAATATCCTCCTTATTTCACCTTTAAATTGTTTATTTTATTATTTTTTTTGCCATTAATTCTTATTATTATTTGTTATTTATTTTAACTGTTGTTATTAATACAAGCACATGGTGTTCGCGCCCTCCTTGGCTGGTTTTCAATAAATAAATAAATTTAGCGACAAAAGTACAAATGGATCGCCAACATCACTCGGATTTTTATAGATTTGCTCCTATCGGGATTCGCAAAGTGGTTGCAGCTCAATGAACCATTCTATCCCTATGGTAATTTTAAAAAATCTCTTTCTCATCAGCTGTGTGGATGGCAATATAATGGTCATCCACAACCTTGGGTTATCCACCAGAGGCCTGGAAGATCAAGGGTTTTGCGCAATATCTTAACTGTTCCTAATAATGCGATCTTCTAGAAAAAGATCTCTGAATTCTTCCACTTCCTGGATTCTACCATTTTTCTAGTTTACGGTTTGCAATTCCAACTTCTCCAATTATCATTGGAATTACTTTGGCTTTCACTTCCACATCCTCTCAAGTTCCGCTTATAAATTAAAAAGTGAAAAACTGAAGTTAAAATGGATAAAATAATTTATACAATATGATTTATTAAGGATTCATTTCTTCAATTACTACTTTCCTTTTTCTAACTTACATTATTATCACTTGGTATTGCTATATCTATCATCAGTGCTGATTGCTGTGTAAATTATCATATATATATATATATATTTATATTTATATTTATATAATTTTTACGTCTGGAACCAATGTTTTGCCGTTATATCTGTTGTTAATTTTAACTTATTTTGCTTAATTTTTTTCAAAATTTCAGAAAATGAACGAAACACCACATATATTCATTTGCAGCAAACCTGCACGGTCGCATTGCTTGCTTGTATAATTTTTGATAGCGAAAATAACCCATAAAAAGTAACGGTAAAAATAGTAGCAAATAAGTAAGCAAACGTTATAATGAATTAAATGAAAACGATGGATATAATAAAAACAAAAACATTAAACATCTATAACATTCAAGTTTATTTCTTCAGAAAGGATATCCAACATGCTTATTGAAAGTAATCATGGAAATGTTTCCATTCGTTTATAATTGTTTGTAAAAAGTAAATATTTTATAAATATAAAAGTAAATTTCTATCGTAAATTGAATTTCATTAAACTAATTTATATAAATTGTAAGTGATGTGAAAGATGAATGACTTCACGAAACAGCTCAGTATGCCGTTATTTTCGCTTCAGAGCGCTGGTGGTGAAATTCTACTTCTCGAATGAGTGAATCCGTCTTTTAAAAACCTCAGTGATAGTAATAATCCGTCCCAAATTTATCTGATCCGACAAGTCAATCGAGCGAGCCTAACCAGAAATGGGTGGAAAAAAGTCAAGAAATTCTGCAAATTAGGTCTCCAAAGATGAATTGAATTATTTAAATGAAAGATTAGAAATTATCGAAATATTACTGCAAAGCTACCTTTCCTTTCCTTTGCTGCTTTGTGAAGTGCTTTCACCATATTTCTAAATGACATTTCCCTTCTTGTAGGGCATCGACTGCCTGTATGGCCTTGAACGCTTGCTCATTCCCCTTTAATCATTTCCTCCTTGGCATTTTAAAATTCCCTGGTTTCTCTGTCAAACACCAAAGTGTCACCACCTAGCGGTAGAAATATTATCCATTAATTGGGA
Source organism: Dracunculus medinensis (assembly GCA_900625125.1). NCBI lineage: Eukaryota > Metazoa > Nematoda > Chromadorea > Rhabditida > Dracunculidae > Dracunculus > Dracunculus medinensis. The sequence goes on along the minus strand of UYYG01001190.1, from coordinate 205,995 downwards.
ATCTCTATGGTAAAAGAAGAATAAGTGGTTAACGTTCATCACTTTTAATTGGCTCCACTGGCTGTTTTTTTCCAGAGAATTATTTGTCGTTAGAAGCACAAGTGGATCGCTGGCACCATCCGAATTTTTCAAAAATAGATTAGATTTATTCCTGCCGAGTGCGAGAGCTGAACCTTTACGCTTCTACAAACTGCACTATTATCCAATTGTTGCAACTTAATAAAAATTTTTATTCATCATTGAAATTATTATATTCTTATAAGCAGCTTGATTGGAAGTAACAATGATAAAACCTTTCAAAATCAAAGAGATAATCACAGAGATTATCAATCACATTCGATTTTTATTTCCATTATAAAATTTCAATTTCTGATGGTGCGGATCATCCAAAAATATTTATTCTCATCGAAGTGAGCTACTGAATTTTAACCATATATTTAGCTGGAAAACTTGTTCCAATCAAGCAAATGGTAAAATAATATATATATCCATATACTTGGACTTATACAGCGATTTCCCAGCAGCTACTCGCCAGATTTGTGCAGAAATAACCGGCCAAGCACGTGCAATCACACGCATTTTGATGACTACGCCAATGAAAAATAATTTATTTTATTTAAGTATAAGTATATATATTAGCGAACTGCATTCTTTGAAATTCTAAATTCTCGATTTATTTTATATATTTCCTCCGATTCTAATTTTTCAGAATAGTAAAATGATCATTACTTCGAAATACATTCGAATCCTTATAAAAGAATTTTAGCAATTGAGTGGAATATTATTCGATAAATTTGCTCTATTGCTTATTTCAAGAATATAAAAGGTAAAAGTATATAAAGATAGAGGTAAAAACAGAGGTGAATTTTTAATATATATATAAATTTGCAGTCAGAAACGAAGTAATTGTCTGCGAAGTATTATCAGAAACGAAACGCGTTGTTCGAAGAAGGACATTTTCGCAATCATGCGATTCCATTTAAATATAAATGTTATATCGCAAAATAGAGAGAAAAATGGTAATTTTTCATGCTTTCACGGGCAATTTATCCTTTAAAATGCTTCAATAGATGAGAATTTTTTGAAGAATTTAAAATTATTTTATTATATCGGCGATTTATCAAATAAGATAGTCGAATCTAATAAATAATATTGAAAATGATTGGAAATCGAAATGAAAATTGGCATGTTCATCCATGCGGAACAACCAGTTTAAGAAAAAATTCTTTAAAAAATTAAATTTAAAAAAATGAAAATTAATTGATGAAATTTCTTTATAAAAAATTTCCCTAATCATTACATGAGATTATTTGAACGCATTGATGGCGCAACTTTAGATGAGCTTAGAACGATGGAAAAAGAAATGGTTTCAGTTATTCTCAAGAATCGTATTGGATCAAAAGCCTTGAAAATCCTAGTCGACAATTAAGTGAGCCAAGTGAGGGAATGAATCGGCGATCTAATAGAAGAAAAAAGCTTATCACAAGTGACAAGAAGATAATTACAAAATTGAAGTTCTAACTTTTCAAATTTTTTTGAAACTATTCATTTTCTCATTAATCAAAAAATTCAGGTAGTTGATATGTTCCGAAGCAAAAAAAAAATTTATTTCTTGTTTGTTTGATCACTACTTATTGTTTTTTATTCTAACCGCAGTGTATGGTAATAAACTGGTAAAAAGGCTCAGTGGGGTTGCTCCTCTCATTTTGGAGAGCATTAGGATTTTAATCTCGCCAGGAGTCTTTCAGGCATGCTCTTCTGTCAGCTGACAGAAATCCTTACAGCTCGCCTATATCAGCCTCCGAATCCGACAAGCTAGTGGAACGACTTCATCCAAAAATGGTGAGTACTCTTGGAAAACATGATTTGCAAAATAAGTCAAAGTATGTATTCATATGACACTGTTGGTTTGGCGAAAATGATATTTTCAAGAAAAAAAAGCAATAGACGCTTAAGTCTTTTTTTTCTAAGAAGGAAAAAATTTTGGACGACTATTTGAACTTAAAATACTTTCTTCCTTTTCTCTTTTCAATTTTCCCTTCATCAATTTTCCTTTCATTTCATTCATTTATAGCCATTCATCTGTCCTTTTATTTATCCATCTGTTCATCCATCTTTCCCAGTTGCCATCCATCTGTTTCATTTCTCCAACTATCCTCCTTCTCTCCCTCAATAGCTCATTTGTTCATTACTTTTCCTTTGCATTTCTGAGAATATATTTCAGGTTTGGCTTCATTCCTCTCATTTCATAGTCGAGCAAGTTTTGTTCGGAATTTTTTTGGTGCCGTTGAAGTGCAATAAGCTGGTAAAATAGCCGATCGGGAAAGTACAAGTGAGTCGCCCGCAGCATCGTCCGGAATTCTGAGAAACAAATTCGCTCTTCCCGGGTCCAAGCATTAAGGCTCCGAAATTAGAGCAACAATACTTTTCTTTCCATAAAAATTTTCGCATTTTTGTTTCTTCGTTTTTTTTCTGTTTCAAAATCGTTTTAATAATTAATTTTATCGGTCAAATTTTTTAAACATCTGTCGGCCATTTTATTTATTCGTATTAAATTTTTTCGATCTTTTCAACTGATTTTTTATTTTTTTAAAAAAAATTAATTCTTCAGAAGCATTAGATTAAGTTCGATTATATATAAAGTATTAGATTATATATAAAAAGATAAAATAAACTATGAAAAAGTTAGTTTTCAACGACAAATTTTGTGATAATTTTATGATAATCGAAAGGCAATAAATTTATCAACGCTAATAAATTTTTTTTTCAAATTATTTCTTTGAGAGTCCAAACCAATAAACATTGATTTCATCAGTATTTTCTTCTCTTTAAAAAATAAAATATCGAATTTTTAGAAAAGAAATTTTATTGTTATTGCTTTTTTTATTTAAATATATATTTATTATATTTATTATAAATATATATTTATTATCATTTATCAATAATAGTGCTAATCGTTCCAATATTCTTATCAGTTCACTCAATAATTGAATATCGATAAGAAAATATTTATTTATTTAACGGTTTATTTTTTTTATTGACACAATCGTTAGAGTGGTTCAATGGGTTGTTGCTGCCATTTCGGTACGCTGACACTCCTGACATTCCACCCTCGACAGTAAACTTGTTTATCAAAAATTCGTGTGGTACTGGCTATTGGCGCCCACTCTTTTCATTATTATTGGTTTCATTTTCATTATCATTATCTCCACTTTTATCATTCATTAAATATCTTTTCCTAGCAAAATCTGTATGGTGTAATAAGTTGAAGCCGAAGCGAATCCATCTATAAATTGGTGAGCGCTTTTCCAAAAATCGTTAAATGATAGATAATAGATAAATTTCTAGATATTTATTTATTTAAACAAATCAAGGCAATAGCTATGCGCTTCAATTTATAGAGCTATACAACAGAAGGAACATTAAAGAGAACGGTTATTCCAAAATGCAGGTGAGCCATCCTAAGCATTAAATTATTTCTTTCAGTACCACCACAAAAATCTTTATTTCGGTAGATTATATTATCACTATGATCAATATTATCACTATGCAATGGTAGATCAATATTATCACTATGCAATGGTAGATTTAGTATTTATATGCTTCATATATTTTTGTTATTTACAAAAATAAAAAATTTTACTGAAAATTTATCGAGGAAAAAAATTATTGGCAAATTCTTGTTCTCATAATTCCAAGAATTAATTTGTAAATTTTTTTATTACCGGAAATTAGAAATACCGGTTTTCTTATAAAATCGCTTTTATAATAGTCTAATTTCCGAATTACAATTTTAATTAATTGAAAGAAGGATAAAAGTTATCCATTTATTCATTCATGTGTCACTAACATTAAAAAAATTTTTATTACTTATACTTTATAGTTTGTTTTAGTTTTTATTATTTTTAAAGTTATCTTATTGCTGGTGATTTTGCTTGCTACTGCGTAATTTTGCTTGGCTTGTTTGGCAGACGGGTGATGATTTTCCTTGGCATGGTATATGAACTGGTGATAACTGGTGATTTTGCTTGGCTTGGCATTTGAACTAGCGATTTTGTTTGGCCTGGTATATGAACTGTAAATTTTGCTTAATATTGGATATGGTCTTTGCCTATCATTATCTTTATTTTTATATATCTTTATCATATCTTTAATTTTTTTGCTTTTTATACTTTAATACTAAATTGTACTTCGCGATATTGTTACTTCCTAATTCATTATCCACATTATTTCCACTTATCTGCCTAATTCATTATATCATAATTCATTATCCTTATTGTTTGCGTTATATTATTTTCCATTCTATCCAAAAAAACCACACATCTCATATAAATGAATTACCTCATTAATGGGGCTATGGTGAGATGAATCGATCGATTCATTTTTTCATATCAGTGATATACAAATTGCTTTGCTGCTGATGATAATTTTTTTTGTGATATCTTTGATTGATGTTTGAAGTTAAAATTATTTGTGCGCGCAGTTTTAGCCAACTATATTATTATTATTTGCTGAAATCTCTCACCTATAGCGCCATTTCTGAATGGCTTAGTGCTTCTTTTATTTATTGTTTTATGAGTGAGTGGCAGTTTTATAAATTATTACAATTAAAAATGGTTTTATAAGAAAATCGGTATTTTTAATTTCTAATAATGAATTTTTTCGAATCATTTAGCAAGCAGTGGATCCCTAGAAAAACCGTCTAAATTTCTTTATAAATTTCTTTTTTTGACGAGGAAAAGAAAAAAGTCGAAATGCATTGTTTGCATTGAACAAAGACAATGGGCCAAATTTTTTAGAAGCCAAGATTTTTCGCATATATTTCCCCAATATTGTATGTAAATTAAATTTCGAAATTTCACTTATTATTTTAATTATTATTGAATGAATTTTTCTGCTTTTAAAAGCCATTTTCAAATTTTTATACGATCTTCTTTTGTATTCATTTATTTTTAATCTATTTTTATATATTTTCATTGAAAAAATTGTTTTTCTTTTTTTTCTAGCAAATATTTGTAAATCTCGAATAGAATGATGCTGAGCACCTCTGTCTTCTTCAGGAACTCCCTGGCAAACTTTCTTTCTAATATACACAATTCGCCTAAGAGAAGTGTGAAGTAATGGTGAGCAAAAGTCGCGTACGTGTCTCCTTAATTTATAGTAATTTAAAAAAAAAAAATTACCGTTTCTTTATTTTATATTAAAAATAGCATTAATTAATAAAATAATAAAATTTAAATAAAGGAAAACTGTGAAGTTTGATAGTGGAGAAAAAAGAATTTCGCATAAATTTCAAATTTCACTGTAAAATTTGTTTTCTAATAGCCCTAATAGCCCTCAGCATTTTTGGTTGATTGCCTTGTTCAGACCGAATGGAATTCTACCAAGAAGTCGCTCAGTGAGAGAAATGCAACTATGAGCAGCCACCCGGATTTTTGAAAGATCCCCAGGTGTCGCAAATAAAATGTCAGCGTCGGCGCTCTAAATCCATGAGAAGAACAATCCATTTGAGCCATATTATAAATTTATTATAAATTCATAATTATCGTTTATTTCTTTTTTCTTTACGAATAATGAAAAAAAATTTGCGTAATTATTGTGAATGTAAATTGTAGTATAGTCGGATGAATTTTACACTGGAGGGGACAACTGCACAAATATTACTCGTTTATCTGAGGAAACTATTGAAAGTACCAACAGCTGCTGCACTGCTGCTTTATATGAACCCATTGTCTATTCCAAATATATAAACTATGGTTGGAAAGAAAAGAAATTCGATTGGAATTAAGAATAATTCAAAATATTATTAATAATTAATTTTATATTTTAATAAAAAATTTAGCAGAAAAAATTTATTATTTAAATTTGAAAAAAAGAATTTTAGAATTTGAAAAAAAGAATTTAAGAAAATTTAAGAATTTATTAAAATTCATTGGTTATTGTTCGTCAATCTCTTGAAAACAAATTGCATATTTTATCGTAAAATATAGGTGTGAAGCTTATTAAATTATTATAAAATGTGCGCAAAGTTTATCAATCTTATCAAAAGTGATGATAAGAATGATGATGATGATGATGGTGATAGACTGAATATATTATTTTCGAAAAATTCTTCTAATTGCTAGTTGTTGCTAATTATGATAAGAAAAATGTTAAAATATGAATTAAGATCTTTGATTTCTTTTGATAACAATCTTTTATAAACTCTCTAAATGTGTGTTTTTTTGTCTGCTCGTATTAATCACTCAGATTTCACTTTTAATGACCGGTTTAGTCTTTGATGGTGGCGAATAACTGAACTTTCGCCACTCTCCTAAATTTATTAAATTTTTATTATTTTATATTAAAATGATCAATCGATAATGAATAGAAGCAATAGAAGCATCGAAAGCATTCACATTGTTTAAAAATTTAGGAAAATAGAGAAAAATGGAAGAAATTCATCTATTTTAAATATGAGTGAACGAGCAATATTGCCAGCGAATATTCTTTTATTATTCATTTTTGATTTTTGAGATTTTTTGAAATAAATTTGAAGGAATTTTTAAAGAAATAATTATTTCAATTAATTTTAATTACAAATAGAAAATAGAAATTAAAATAGAAAATTATTGAAAAACGGTAATAAAATAAAATAAAAAATAAATATTAAAATAAATAAAAAAATCTTTTATTAATAAAAAATTTTTATTAAATTTTAATAAAAAATATTTTATTTTCGAATTATTTGTGAAATACAACGATTTTGTATTTTTATTATTAGAATTATAAATTTTTTTATTCGATTCGATTATGCCTTTTGCCCATTTACCGCGAATAAGCTTATCAAATCTAAAAAAATGTGAAATTTCACTCTCCTGCGGATCCATTCAGCACCTCTTCTGCTCTCGTTTTTTCCTGAAACTCTTGTTTTTATTAATCCCGTAGAAAACGAAACGAGGCTCTTGTGGATCCATTCACCTCAACCAATTCTAAAAAAATTAAAGTTCAGGCTCCTATGGTTGCATTTACTTGCACCTTTCTCTATCATGCAGCCATCTTTTTTTTAATAATCTCGAGGTTTATTATTCTTGTAATGCTCGCGAAAAATTTCACTGTCATTTGCACATAAAATATTTAAAAGGATTGAAGAGCAATGAAAGAAACGACTCTGAGAGGTAATTTATCGGATGGCACTGACGAAGACCAAGTCGAAACGCGACTCGAGAATATCGGAATTATCCGTCCACCTGATGGTTTCTTTCTCTTTTGTGATTTTAATAAAATTCCTTATTTTCGTTTTTTTCGTAATAAGCATATTTAAATAATTTTTTATTTCGTAATAGAATTATTTTAGAAAATTGTAAAAAATTGAAAATTGAAGAAAAATTTTAGAAAAAATTTGATTTTAAAGATTTTTTGATTAATGCAAAGATTTACAAAGTATTTTTCATAGAATTTTACCAAATGAATATAAATTTAGAAAATGAATTTCTAAATTAAAGAAATTTTTAAAATTTTTTTAAAAACAAAACATATTTATTCTATTTTATTCTATTTGAATTATTTTTTAATTTTATAAGAAATTTTTAATTTTTTTTCTATCGTCGATAATTTAATTATTATTTGGAAATAATTTATTTGCAAAAAAATAATTTATTCACTTGAAAAATAGAAAAAAAGATTTTTAAAAATAAATTATCATTTATTTAAATAAATTTTTTTAAATTTAAATAACCATAATATCGATAAATGAATGATTTTTTCTACTGGAAAAAGTAACGGCTAATTCATGAAATTTTTCTTTTCATGCGGTTATGGATGGATCATTGTGATTGCATCATTTGCTGCAAATCTGTTAGTTGATGGAATCATATTTACAACTGGGCAAACACTTCTTGGAATATGGGAAAATGATTTTCAAACGACGGCTATGGCAGCTTCTTGGGCGCAGTCGCTTCTTGGCGGCTGCTATTTGCTTGCTGGTCAATTTTTCGAAATTTTTGGTAATTTCCCATGAAGGAAGATTCGGGAAAGTAAGGCCAAAGTGATGATAAAAGCATTCGGAACCGCAAGTCTTAAACTAGAAAAGTGACCGCAACAGATTTGAGTGAAATTTTTGTTGAGGAGGAGGCACTGCGATAGGAGCTGAGATATTGCGGAGCATCCTCGAGCTCCCCTTTGCAGAAAACTCGAAATTGAGAAGTACCACCCACAGAGGATGAAAACGGAATTTTTTTTGCGTGTCATTTTTATTTTAAATTTATTTCACTAATAATCATTTTGAACAATTTATTAAAAATCTGACTAAAATCTATGCGCTAAATTTTAAACTCTAAAATCTATAAATTAATTTTTAAGGGCCATTGGCAAGTGCGTTGGCAAATCACTTTGGCTGTCGATTAGTTTGCATAATCGGCGCTGTACTGGCATTTACTGGATTTACATTATCAGCACTCGTACCCGCACTGCCTATATTATATTTCACTTTTGGAGTACTTGGAGGTTGGTGTTACTGAAATAATAATTTGTTTATATTTGCGACAAAATTGATAAAAATTTAATTTAATTTAATTTTATGTTAAGATTTACTTCAAGATGATATTTTTTGCATATTTGCATGATAAAATATTGGCAAAAATATTAATGGTTTATCCGAATTGATGATTTATGAGTAAGGTTTTACATGTATTTTCGCCTTTAAATAGTCTTTGGTAGTTTAATAGTCACCTGCATTTGATGAAAATCTTTGATTTGCCTAGTGAAAATATTATTGTGAAAATATTAAAAACCTTCTAAGCCTTATGCTTAGATCCTTTAAGAATAGGTCAGATGGTGTTTGATTTAAGATTTTAATTTAAGATTTTACTTGGTTTTATAAATATAATACTTTGTAAATGCTGACTTGTTAAATGCTACCAGAGATGATGGGTTGAAATTGCACAAGCCTATAGGATTTGTACATATTTTTCTATATTTCTTCATTGGAACTATTGATTGCTGGAACAAATTATAATTATAAATACCATTTTGCATTATCCATTTTTAAAAATAAATTTTTTTCTAGTTTGAGCAAATTTAAAAGGGTTTTATCAGTGATATTATTTGAAATCACACCTATGGCGCACTATAAATATCACTAACATTTGTTGAAATATCGAAATATTGGCACCTACTTTTGCTTTGCTTGGTTCTTTTTACAAAAGAGTCTAAAATTCATTGGTCAGACAATAGAGATTTCGATTATAGAAAGGAAACATCGATTGATCATCATCAAGCAGCCCACACCATTGGTTAGGATCGGCTGACTCCGCTGGCTATAAAATTCCAAGCTTCTCGATTTGATGCCGTGCTTGATTGTGGCAGAAGCCATTCCTTTTTCAATCGTCTAGTTTACACATCATTAGGCTTCTGTAAGTTCGAAATTTCTCTCAGCTGTGTCACTCTGAGTCTTGACAGGACTGCCTCGTTTTCCATCGTTCATCGCAGACATGTCACTGCGATATGTGTGTCAATTCCTGTGGTGCGTGGCGAAGAACATAATTTGAACCAGGCTCTATTGTGATGTAGCAAATGATACTGTTCTTCTGATATCTCGCGTTAGTATTAATTTGGCCATCTCCACTGTATACCATCTTTGACGCCATCCTTTGATATTGTGATATTAGTGAATTTGTAATTCCTTTGATGGACGATGAAAAAAAATGGTCTAATCAACGTTGACAATGATTTATAGCGATATTAGTCTTTTCTTCTTTTCTTCTTCTTTATCTTTCACCATTTGCCTTAACCAGCGAAGGCGATGCTCTGTGATAACATTATTTGTGCAAGTGGTATTTGAAGATGGATGCGATCATCTTATAAGATAATTTAAGATCTAGAAAGTATAACTGTGCATTAATACTATTAAAAGTATTATTAAAAGTATTATTGTTTTATAATTTTTATTACCCATATTCAATATAAAATAAAGCGATTCATAATTTCTCCACATATTGCTAAAAATTTTCAAGGTGTTGGCTTTGGTCTCGTTTATCTGCCTGCAATCGTTATTGTTAATCAGTATTTCGAAAAGCGACGGGCACTTGCACTTGGTATCGCTGTTTGTGGTTCAGGTATCGGCACCACTATATTCTCACAGGTTTGTTCATTAAAGCATCCAAATCACATCACTTTTTTCGTCTCATCTTTTAGGTGTAACGTTTTTTATTTTAATTTGCAGACATTATCACTGATATTCCTTAAATGAAACAAAAAAAGATTCGTTGATTTGCGCTGATTATATAAAATTTTTTTAAAATTTTTTCTGAAATATTTCTTATATATTTCTCCAATTTTATAAAAATCTTACAAAATAATTTGCAATTCATTTTTAAATTTTTATAAAAAATCGAATAATTGTCGAATGAAAATGAAAATTGAAAATAAATTTTTAATAAATAATTGATGATTGAATAAATAAATAATTAAATGAATTTTGATTTGTAAATATTAACAATTCAGGTTTTTCCATTTTTATTGCGTTTGAATGGTCAAAATTGGCGAACGTTTCTCGTTAATGTGGCGTTTATAAATTTGCTATGCATACCATGCGGTTTATGTTTTAGAAATTTACAACCAAATGAAATGCAAATTGAGGAGGTTAGTCGATTAAGAAATTCGCTAAGGCGATTAACGAACCTATCAAATAAATAATTATTCGAATATCAAACAAATCAAGCGAACAATTCACTAAATTCTTTATTTCTTTATAATTCTTTATAATTCTTTTATTTTTATTCTAACCGATCAAAACTTAAAATTGTAATAAAATAAAGGAAAAATTCGATTGTTATCAAGAAATTATCACTTAAAATTTTATTCTAAAAGAAATGTTGAATTATATTAAACAAATTAATGACGTTGTTACTATGGTTTCGGAGCGTCGGTGCTAAATTTCTGCACCTGGCAACCTATTTTTCAAAAAATCCGAAAATGACACTAACGGCCGACTATTGCCAGGTGACTCCTGGTGATTCGTTTGCTTCAACGCAGCGAACCTATCCAGAAATGGTGAACGCTCTTTAAACGATTTATGAAGAGCAAATGGCAATCGCCGGAAAACTTATGCATTTAAGAATATCTAAGAAATTGGATATTTCCATTACTATTAAACTAAATATATATTGTACTATATATTGTACTATTGTACTATATACTTGAAACACCTGCATAAAAAAATTCAACGTTCTGAAAAAAAGAGTAACTTTCTGGCGAAAGTACCATTCCGAGGCCCATTAAACAGGCTTTGTCCATCACTGTTTGGCTTTTATTTAAATAAATAAATAAATTAATTGCTGATTAGATTGATTGGAGAGGATTTTTTTTTGAGAGAGAAATCTAAAGGAATATCGATGGAATGTTAATATTTCGTGGCTGCAGATGATCTTCATAGATTCAAATATCGAATTGCAAATCAGTCATTTGCGACTTAAATTGCCATCTTTAAGACTTAATAAGTTGCAGTACGAAATTAAATGCGACAAATTAGTTGCTTTTTTGTTAATCACACTAAAAAGAAGAGGAAGCTCCTTACTTAATCAATGTGCATCTGACAGAACACCAATTTTGTTCTTCTTCAGAACTCAAAAAATATGTGACAGGTATAGTAAAGCTGCAAACCAACCTTTCATATATTATAAATTTTTCGATTAAACTTACTGGATTAAATTTCACCACGGCTTTGGTTTTTTTCAGGTTACAAAAATAGCAATGGCTTATCATGAGTCACATCCAGATGCAAACAAAAAATGCAATTTGGTATGATTTCCAATTCCAAAATCCGAGGATTTTAGGATGTAAATATGTTTTGAAAGAAAATTACGAAAAAAAAATTCGCATCCAACTGATATCTTATCAAATAATGCCATGCATGATTATTGAATAATATGATTACTGAAATATTTGAAACGAAATTAAAAAATGAAATTAAAATATTGCAAAATAATTTTATGATACGATTAATTGTAGACGTCATCAAGTGAACGCTTAAAAAGTCCTCATATTGCTGGTGGTATTCCTATAGAGAGATTTGCCTCAAGCGAGCAAGTTGGAAATAAATATTCATCTCAAAATCGACCTTTTTTGTCGTCGATTGAGCTAAACGCTGCAAAAAGAAGTGTTAGAATTAACAGATCTTATTCGAGAATATCATTTTTTAAAACAAAGAATATTTCTAAAATATTTTTCGGAAATTTCCAGGATAGAAATGTGTGGTCTCAAGAACGATTAGTGAAAACTGTTAGCAAAGAAAGTTTAATGGAAGTTAATAAACCTCTTTCTCGAATGGACATATTTTATTCTGGATCAGTAACCAATCTTTCTCGTAGATTTACGAATTCACGTTCGTTATTGAAGTTGCTAATTAATAAAAGCATTGCACTTATATTTGGCATGGCAAAGATTATTTTCATCTTTACAAATCAAATTTAATATTAAGATGTAAAAAATCAGGACAATGGTGGGAATCGATCACCGTATCTCAGTAACTTAGCTCTTAGCACGGAATGTGTAAGTGGTGGTGGTGTAAAATGGACGCGAGGAGTTCAAATGGTATGTGCTAAAGATTTATAATATTATAAATAGAAGGCTTAAATATTTGATACGAATACTGTTAAATACATGGCTAATAATTCCTTGTCGGAGTGAATGATAAGGCCAAGCTTTGCCTTCAGCCAAGGCAATATATATGACTCCACTTTATCCTTTTAATTTTTATAGTTAGCTTCAGTTGATTGCTTGTTGCTATTTCTATACAAAATTACATTATTTCGTAATATAATTAATTTATTTTGCAGGCACTTAAATCACTGCTTGATTTTTCATTGTTGAAGAGTATCACATTTATTGTGTTGAATATCGGAGGGTTTTTGACAACATGCTGCTTATTTGTACCGTTCTTATATCTTGGTGAAAAGGTGTTTTGCATTTTTTTCTTGACATAATTTATTTTTTGATTATTTAATTAATTTAATTATTATTAAGGTGCATTGGCTTTATTTTTTAGTTGATTCATCGCACTCGTTTATGCTATTATCTTTTATCAGACAGGCAATCTTAGGCCAAATGTGGCCAAATTTTTGCTAAAATCAATATACTGCCTATACTGTGTAAATTTATGGATAATTTTAGTAGACTATTTGATTGCTAAAAATGGATATTTAATAGGCAAAAAAATTTATTCTTCTAGTTTTTTCCTTAATACAGTTGTAAGTCCAATGATGATATATTATTTAAGCCTAGAAAATAATTTGATAATAATAATAATGATAATAATGAAATTATGAGCGAAGAATCCTTTTTATCATATATGTTATACTATCTTTCATTTGTTCATAATATTGAAATTAATTAATTTTTTAATTTCTGGTAACTAGCTAAGATAATTTGTTTTATCTCGTTGATATAATAATTGCAATTTTAAAATTATAGTTTTAGTCGAGTTCAATTGGCACGTCACTGGACGAACAATCATACTTACTTTTATCGCTTGGATTAATTAATATTTTTGCTCGAATACTCTGCGGGTAAATTTTTTGCGATTTTTAATATTTAAAATATTTTATGAAAAAGCTTTCCGTGAAAAAATGAAATTTTATTTTTCAAATTTTATGAATAATAGTTGTTTCTAATTTATAATTCAAAATTATAAAAAAATACCAAATTAAATGAAAAACTTGACGAAACTTGCCGAAATAAATATATTATTTATTTTTTTTATTCAATTTATTTTTTTATGTAATAATGAGAAACCTATATATAAACCTATATAATTCTAGACGGCCAAAGTCAAATCCTTAAAGATCAATTGAAATCTGCTGAAAAGATTTTTTAGGGAGTATTACAGGGAGCTCTTAGAGAGTATTGACGGCTTCAACGAGATTTGGCAGCATGTTAGGGTGCCATAGCGGAGATTCGCTAAAGTTGCAAGTTAAGGTACTATAAGGAGAGAGACTATAAGGGCTATATTTTTATAAAAAAATTTTTATGCACTAAAAAATTGATGAAATTTTATAGTGAATGTCTTACTGCCGTATGATTTTGCAGAATAATATCTGATCTACCGTCAGTCGATCCACTGATGGTTTCAAATCTAGCCGTTATTGCTGGCGGGATCGCAACAATGCTTGTACCTTTATTCACTCACTATTGGATGTATTTGGCTTATACAGTACCGTTTGCCCTCGCGATTGGTTATCATTTAATTTAATTAATTTATGCAAAAAAGAAATTTATTATTATTATTATTAATTATTATTATCATTATTAATTATTATTATCATTATTAATTATTATTATTATTAATTATTATTATTAATTATTATTATTATTAATTATTATTATTATTATTATTATTATTATTATTATTAATTATTATTAATTATTATTAATGACAATATTGTTTCAAAAATGCTATATTCTCTGTGGAAAAAAGCGACGTTTAGGAATCGTAGGAGGAAAATACTGGCATTGTGATGAAATAATGAAAAACCTATATAATATAAAATATATAAAAACCTATAATTCTAGATGGCCAAAGTCAAATCCTTAGACATCAATTAAAATCTGCTGAATAGATTTTTTAGAGAGTAATATTACAGGGAATTCTATAAACCATATCTTCCCAAAATTCATGAAGTTTCATATTCTTTTTTTTTACACGAAAGCGTATTGCTGTCTTTTTACGATGTGCTTTTGTGGTCGCCGAGATAGAAAAAAATTTCAACCAGAATAGGCAAAAAATCCAACGTTTCCTCGCCATGTCCATTTAGGAAATATTAAGGAATGCAAACACACAAATTATTAAAATGGTTCAAAATTATCAATCAATTAATCATAAGGATTTTAGCATGTTTTTCTGCTTTACGATCAGTAATCTGTGTGGAACTTCTCGGTCTTGAACGTCTTTCCAGTGCATTCGGAATAGTATTGTTATTTATGGGTTTTGCAGCGTTAACGGGTCCACCTCTAGCAGGTTAAGTTTTCTTCATGTTTTTTAAAGAATGCGATAAATAGTGAAGCGAATTCGGAAAAGTTATTCAGAAAATTTATTTAGAAAATCGTAAATAAATTGTTTTCAACTAAAAAATTTAGCTGCAATCAAAGATTTCACTGGCGATTTTGATGCTTCATTTTATACAATGGGATCACTAATGGCAATAAGTGGAATTATATGCCTACCGTTACGCCGCCTAAACGCTTATGAAGTGAAACGATCCAATAAAAATTCAAATTTCCATAATGAATCCGAATTACAAATGTTGAATGTAAATTCTGTTAATGCCTCATGATTCCTTAATTTAATCTTATATCAATTGCCGGTGATAAATTATATGGTAAATTTAATAAAATAAAATTTCTAATGTTTCGATTCATTTCGTTTATGATCGCTTCGAATGAATCAGAAACGAATCGACAAAGTCAAATATAATTTCATAAAAAAAGTTCGAACGAAAAATGCTCGAAAATATATTAAATCTGATATATTTATTTATTTGTTCGGTAAAATGGACATGGAACTTCGGTCCTTAAAAATTATGAATATTAGTCTATTATTTTATTCGTCTAAATTGTGCTTTTCTTCGGATGGAAATATGAAGGCATATGATAATGCTTAGGAGAATGGAGTAAATTATTGATAAGCCAAAATTTGCCTAACTTAATAGCGGTATCAGCATCGTATCATGAAGAGACTATGATTTTCTAATATTTTAAAGTAAAAAGTAGAACAAAAAATGAGCTTCATTGACTTTTTATCAATTTTATTAAATTTTATTAAAAATAAAAAAATACAACTATGCAAAATAAAAAGCATATAATTATATTTTCTATCATTAGTGATAGATAAAAAAATATGATAGGTTTCCACTAAAGAGTTCTATATTAATAATATATTTAATATTTATATTAATATTAAAACTGAAAATGTTTATTGCTAAAAGCGACGATGAATTCCATCTTTTCTCCATGGAGATTAAGCGTTCAGATTGTTATCATATTGGAGGCCACAAAGTGTGACTATCTGCTAGCAAAATTTAAAAGTATTCGTCGTCGAGAAAAGAAGGAAAGGAAGTTTTTTGTCTTTTTTCCCAAAATAATAGGCATATAAATGGCAGGCAAAATTAAAAATTTGAAACATTAAAATAATATTTAAAAAAAAAATTGAATATTGAAAATTTTCGAAAAAAATTGACCGATTTCATAAAAATTATTACCCGTCATCAGTCATTTATTTTTTATTATTTTCAGAATAAAAATTATAAAATAAATAAAAATGTATTAAATAGAAGATGAATAATTAATGCTATACGAAGGAAGATTTCAATTTTCCGCATTAATAATAATTTAGCCAAATCTTTTGCATTTATTTTATAGAAATACGACATCGAAATACGATAGACGAGAAGGATGAAAGTTTCGGTGAATGTTAATGAAGCGAATTTCGCTGAAAATTTTTTAATAAGGGGAATAGATTATGTCGAAAAGCCTAATTTTCTTATTTCTCGTTAGACTCGTTTCGGTGGCTTATCGCACCAGAAAAATTTTGCTAGGGAGCCATTTGGCGATACCATATATTAGTAAGTCGTCAATACTACAAGGATTCTTTTTTCGTAGATCAGGTTTTTGCTAAGTATAGAGCCTCAGCTTCGCTATTCAGGAATGAAAGCTACCCGCTGAGCTATTCTTAAAAACGATGAATAGTAAAGTTATTGGGCAAGTTAATAAACAAGTTTTAAACAAGACAAGCTTTAAGTAAGTAAGTTTAGATACTACGACAATTATTGAGGAATCAGCCTATCCGGAAAAATTTTCGCTTCACTTCTGTTGAATAAACTCATGGCAATATGAAGAATGCGTCCTAATTAATTTGGATTCAGACCGGGACACGGTGACCAGATATTTTCGCTAAGAAAAAACATCCAGTAACCTATCGTCACTTGCCCCATCAGTTTTGCAGCTGTCTTCGATTCGCTTGATAGAGCACTGGAAAGTTGAGCACTGAAATGTGATGACGGTGTCCCAGAGAAGATCATTCAGTTCATAAAGGCATTCTATCAGTATATACACTGGCACAGGTCTGTGTATATGGAGAACTGACAAATTCTTTCGAAATAATAAGAACTGGTGTCCGTAAAGGTTGTGTCCTTTCCCCTACAATATTCAACTGTGCGATAGACTGGATAATGGATTAAATATCTTGGATTCACTCTATTACCAAATGGCCAGGCAAAGGATGAAACTGTAACCCGGATAACTGTAACTGTAACCCGAACGGCAACTAGAAACGTGTTTTTCTGGTTCATTGAATCTCTATCGTCGCGAAATGACCATAAAGACGAAATTTTGCTATATGATTGCGAAACATGAGAGTGGAAGATATTAAGAAACTACCAGACCACTCGTGTCTAAGATACATTTCCGTCGAACGGATAAAATCGCGCATGATTGTATCCACCTTTCTCAAATACCACTTGTATTAATAATGTTATCACAGAACGTCGTCCACCATAGGAGTTGAAGCATATTTCGTTGTTTGCTGAACCTTGTGATGGTTGGCGTCAAAAACAAGGAGGGCCAGTCAACACCTACACTGATACAGTTAGGAAAGATTTTGAACGTATAAGGAGACCAGCAATATATGGACTTAGACGATGGAAAAAAAATGGTTTCTAGCGATGGCGTCGCACCGAGCAGCTTGGAGACGTCTTATTTTTGTAACCGTTGGAGCCAGTTTAACCAGTAATGCACTGAGAGCTGTTAGAAGAAGAAGGAGATGCAGGTTTGCAGAGATCTTATTAGTAATTAATCTATATTTATTATACTTATAATTAGCAATAATGGCGAAAAAGTAAATTACCACAGAGTGGCGAATGTAATTGATTTGGAGGTATTCGATTAATAATTTGAGTATAAATAATAATTTGCAAAATAAGGCATAACAATAACCAAATTATCGATAATTTAGCAATTTTTATTGTTGAAACCATATAGGATACTCTAAATCTTTTTAAAATATTTATCATAAAAAAATGAGATAATAAAAAATTAAATGAAAATGAAAAGTTAATGAAATATGGATATGTTGTGTTTTCCAAGAGTGCTCATCATTTCTGGTTAAATTGAATAATTTATCAGACAAACAAATTTTGCGGTAGAATCATTTAGTGATAAAACCGATAGGTGGACTTCCAGCATCACAAATTGAGAGAAGAATAACCTAATGAGTCGTTTTAGTTCCATGGATGCTTAAAATATTTGTTAAATATTGAATTCGACATTTTTCTTCATAAAAAACGGTGACCATAAATTATTCTTTTCTTTTGCAATTCTTCGCTTTTTCTGCATTATTTCTAGTTGTTTGGCTCCACTACTAGACTGCTTACCTTATCACCAGTGGTTATATTAAAATGCATATAATAAAACGGGTAAAGGCTTGGCAGTTAGCACTTCATTAGATAATCTTTTTTAAGCCCTCTTTTTCTAAAAAAAAACTTACGTTGTGATACAGAATAATGGCAGTGCAACAGTTAAGATATAATACGAAATTTTTCGTTGAAAATTAATTTCAAAACGGAGAATTGATCGCATAACTTCAGGTTTATCTCTGAATATTAGTATAAATTAAAAAATTTTCGATAATTTTAAAAATTAAATGATGAGGAAACGAAAACTGTACGTTAAAACGAGCTATCCAAAAGTGATAAGAATAATCAAATATGGAGATAATCACAGATCACCAGATCACTCGAAACGCTAAATGTTTCCTCTAAAAGCGATGCTCCTCAACTTAGTTGAGAATCTCAAGCGGATATTCGCCACAGAATTATTTGATAAAAGTAGAGGATCTCCAAAATAACATTGATTACATTTTGTTAAGGGATGGAATCGCTTCTGTGTTATTTCGGCCTTAGCTGAAACAAAACACTACGTGCTTAATCATAGTTTTCATTAATCCTTTTGATGTCAAGGAATGGCAATAATAATAATTAATAATAATAAATAATAATAATAAAACAATGTACAGTGATTCGTTTGCAGTTATTCGACCAAAAGGTAAAATATAAAGTGGTTGAACAGACGAATTAACGACAATGAATTCTCCGGAACGTATATTTTGCTTTGCAGGAACCGTACTTCCAAAAATATCATTTCGTTGAGTAAGTGAGCTCCATCGAGAAAATTTCAATCTGCCAGTAGATTTTTCTGATTATTTGCAGGTTATTTGCACTGGAAACTCAACTAGAAAAATTAACTTGCGAAAAATAAATTAAGATACTAACTATATATAACAATTTGATTAATACGAAACTAAACGACTTAATTTCGCTTAAACATACTTTAACAATGATAAGGGCGTGAACATAGTTAACAGACACAGTTGTTGATCATGTGGATAGTCTGAGAAATCAAATGTGCAAGTTGTTTTAAGTGATAAACTGACCTAAATTTTAATTCTTTAATGGGTATTTTCTGGATTAATGCTGGCAACTCACCTGTACTTTCATCACCCAGCTTTGCTTGGACTGATAAGTCAGTGAAACTAACCCAGGCAAAAATGATCTCTTCGGTTTAAAAAAAGTATTCAGGATTATTGCTAAATGGTCCCTTTCTTTACAATTTAAAAGATTCGACATTCGAAAATGCGATAATTTTTGTCTTATTACCATTACTGGCATGGTAAGCTTACTGATCTTACTGATTGAACGAACAAAAACCAGAGTAGCATGGAATAAAAGTACAGATAATCCACACTACCATCTTCATTTTAATGATTATTGGCTATTTCATCGGTCGGTACTAAGGAACCCTTGATGTTCACCCCATACTGGAGGAAGGTGCCACTCGACAATCGCATTATCCAATTAATTTATTAAATGAAATTAAATTTATTAATTTTATTATATATGTAGTATAAAAGAAATTATTTTTTATTTTTCGTCTTTCGTGTTTTTATATCGAATTTCCTTCAGGCAGAAGGCTCGAGGCAATTTCTCCTCCTTGTGAATTAGACACTACATAGAATACATCTTTCACTGGCAATAAAATAATTTACATCTTATATTGGTTTAAGAAAGAAAAACCAAAATGCCCAAAATGACGAAGGCCCATCTCAATGAACCATTTGATAATATTCAAAGCCTTTTATAGCTTACAAATTTTCTAAAATCCCAATAAATACCATACTGAAATCCCTAAATTCCATTACTTGCAGTCCCTTTATCGACCTTTGCAACTACTGACCCTTACCTTTACTGTTCCTTTGTTATCAAAACATAACTTCATTTACTCTGCCATAACCAATAATTAATAACGTTCTTTTAAGCCTCTTTATACCACTTTAACGTCTTCAGACCCACTTAATCCTCAAAATCAACCCTTCTCAAGTTGTGTATATTTGTGTATTTTTTAATATGGATAAAGATAAGATTTCATCTTATGAAGCTGAGGAACATCTCATATCTCTGAGATACAAATTATGAAATCACGAATGGCAATAGTGGACACTTGGAGTATTGAGAAGTAAAGGAGAATCAAAGATTTTAAAGGAATGAAAGCATAAGGCGTAATAGGAAGAAAGGAGATTTCGAGACGATAAAGAAGTTTTAGAAATGATTCTGAATCTTTAATCAATCACTGATAAAAACTTGCATGGGCAAAAATAGCGCCGTTGAACATTAACGTGACATCCGTATTATAATACTGCATCGCTTGATCACTTCTTAGTCTCCTAAATATGATTTTTGGGAAATTTTCTTATTTCACAATATTAAATACCAATATTCCATGGCGAAAAATTTAAACAACTGTCGAATGACGCTCGTGTATTCCGACACTCACGATATATATCTCTAATCCGGTAATAATGCCATAAATATGATGATAGGACTTGGAACTGGAATATAGCCATGTAAGTTTCTTGCCAGGTCGAGGGGATTGTTGTAACCTAATTAATAAAATCGGATAAATATTAATCGCATACGTCGAGATTTTGAGCGTTTTCAAGCGAGGGAATGTTCAGAAGGAAAGTAGAGTTGTTGAGATGAGATTGTACTGCTAGGCTGAAGATTGTGGATTGCCTTGTCGAATATTTATATTCTTATAATTTATTAAATTTTTACATAAAAATTAAAAATAATAAGTTTCTTATGATGTTTTTTTGCAAAATTATAGCTGAATTAACTTGCATTTCGGTGAAATGAATCGGCGGAAACCACATTGCTGGTAATTCACCTTTCATACGCGAAATTTTACGAACATTTCCATAATCCTTTGGTTCCCAAACGATTCGATTATCTTTCCAGTGCTGAAAATTTTTGAATATTTCTTCAAATTCGCCGTCGAAAATTCTGTTGAAATACGAACGATATAAACGATGAACTTCATAAAATTTTCGAGGAGATTTCAGTTGACAACGAAGCCAATAAATATTTGTCGAATAAAACTTACAAATACAAATAGAATGCAACTTACAAATAGAATGCTGCAATGCATATTCATAATTTGTTCCTTTTCATTCTGAAATTCATATTTTAAAATATAAAAGATTTTTAAAAAATCTTTTGATATAGTTGTTTTATCATTTATGAAATGAGTCAAGTTGATAAGACAATGAAATCTAAACTGGATGAGGGAAGTGATAAAATCCTAAAACGCCTGCTAGAACGGGAAGAGCGCTTCAATCTGCATTATTTTTGGAAGATAATTAGTTAATTTGGGAATTGTCGCCTCTCCCGTCGCAATTTAGCAGGATTTTCACTTTTAATAATTCTCCGTTAATAAGAAATCGAATATAAATGAACAATTTTTTAGCAAAGTAATAATATTTTTCATTAGGAATACGAAGGATTTAAGAGATTTCAAATAATTTCATGATTTCATGATAAGTTTTTTTAAATAAAAATTATTTAAAAATATAAAAATGGTTGGAAAACTTGCTGAGAAAAAATGAAACAAACCAATTGTTCAATATGGTCAATGAACATAAATGATAAAACAGTTGTGGGTAACTGTGATGGCTGAGTGTTATCATAAATATTTGTCACGAATATTTTTTTTAGGATTATTTTTTCATTTTCCACTAAACGCTGAAATTTATTATTTTAAGAAGATAAGCATATATTATAGACGATGTATATAAGATTCCAATATAAAATTTCTCTTTTTTCCTTTCAAAAAGCGTTCGTTGTTAGGTCCGCTGGATCCTCAAATTCCGCCAAGGAATCACTTGGCGACAGAAATTATAGGCATTCTAAGCATGCGATTTTCGAAAGGCATATTTAATCTCACCGGGAGTAGAGCCTCAGCATTTGTGTCGAAACGAGTATAGCAGGAATCCACATTCTATTCACCAACATTTCGCCTTATGCAATACGATTAAGGCAAAAAATGAGCGAGAAATAAAAAGAATAGAATTGAATCAAAAGGATTTTTAAAATATTTGTCGTAAAAATCTTATCTTCGAACATTTAACACTGATAAATATTCTGTGATATCAGTGATAAAGCAGTGATTATTATGGAAAGCAATAAAATAATTCATCCAATCTTATTCGAATTAAACAACATTACAAACGATAATAATTTAGAGTTGGCGCAAATTTGGAGTCACCGCCAACGAGAAGACCGCAACCGCTGCAAATTTAGCCAGTTTTGCTGACTTACTTTTATATCGTTCGTTTGTTCACTCGCTGATGGAAGTGTCATTAAATACAAAAGATTCATAAAATTTACACCATTCGCCATTCCAATTAAAATTATTTTGTAAATATTAACAGAGCTGGTAAATGAATGATTGGAATGCTTTGATTTTTATAGTGAAATGTTTAAACTATTTGATGAGAGATAATATTTCATTTAATAAAATAAAATAAACTATCGTTCACTATGAAAATTGTATAAGCTAGCAATAACCGAAGTTTCAGTACGTCAACAAATTTCCTTCTGCCTTCCTCGCACCAAAGCACCTTTTTTATTTCGCTCCACCGCTTAGTATCACTCTGGTGAGCATCACTTTAATCAGACTCTCATAATGTATCAGCAACTCTTCATTCAGTAAACATGCATAAACTTTAATGTTAATTGCTATATATTGTAGATTTTTCTTCTATAAAAATACAATGAATTTGTTCATGTTAATTTACTAATTTATTTTTAAATAAAATAGAAAAATAAGAATATAAATAAAAATTTATTCCGATAAAATTTTAATAAAAAATCAAAGCAAATAAAAAATCTTCGAATATTCGCGCAAATACTATACTAATTTGATGGATTTTCAATTAAAATACCTGGAAAACTCGAAATATATTTATATGAAAAAAATTGAGGCAATTCGTATTCATATAACATAAAAAAATGCAAAAAAATGAATTTTTGAAAAAATGGAATCATTTGATAAATTAGTGTGAGATTATAAAAAGAAAAAAAATTCACAACTGTCTAAGAATAAAATAATAAATACAAAATCAAATTTAAAATCTGATAATCTTCTAAATGAAAAAAAAATATTATGCAAAAAATAACTCACAAAATTCATAAAACCAAGTATATATAAATAATATATAAAATAAAAAATTACAATCGATGAAAATAAATATACAATGTGCCTCATATGTTTTAATAAAAAAAAATGTAAAAAAAAATTATATTCCTAATGCAATCAGTTCTTTTTTACTTGATGAATAATTAATAAACAAAAAATTAAACAAGGATGATCTACTGGATAACGTTGACGGCTAACTAATATAAATGCAATAAACTAGGAAATAACATAAAAAATTTTGCAACTGCATCAACTAACCATTATTACAATTGGAAATATAATGAAAAAAAAGATTAACAAAAATCTATAAATGAACCCATGCATAGCATTAACACTGCGGTTACTAAAACAAATTATAAAAGAGATTTTTTACATCGGTTAAAAAAATATGAGGCACAATAAAACGAGAAAAAAGCCCAAAAAATAAATAAATACTCAAAAAAATAGCGCCACAGTCGAGGATCATAAATCACGTAATAATAAAATTATTGTTTCGTTTCAATCAAAAGCAATAAATAATACAAGAAAACGAGCAATGTTTATTGCAATATGCATAAATTTCGCTTAACATTACCAAAAAATATTTTTGGAACAAAAGAAAATTAAGAAGAAGGACCGCAAGAGGTAACAGAATTATTATTACCGATTGGTGTATTAACGCACGTTGACGACGGTGGAAGTGAAGAAGACTGCTGATTTGTTGTTCCAACACTTCCCCAACCACCAATGGAAGATAATTCAAAATCATTCAGATATACTAAATGATTTAAAATGATTAAAAGGAAATCCTTCTGATATTGCCTTTTTTAAAGAAATATGGAAAAAACGAGCAACCGTGGTTAAAATTTTTTCTTCTATTCAGCACAAAAAATTCAGTAACATAGAATTAAACACTAAAAGTGGTATGCCGTTAAGTAAATTAATAAAGGAAAAATCACCCTGTGGTGCAGGACCTCCTAAAGGCATAGATGCTGCCGACATAGGTTGATTCATACTCGGAATCTGATTCTGTAACGCATTCGGGTCAAATTGAGTATTTTCTACACGAGAAATGGTCCTTTCATCTTCTTCACCATATTCACCACCCATCATAGATGGTTCGCCAACAACCATTACATCTTGATATTGAATCGGGAACTAAAAAATATTTTTCTGAATTAAAATAATTTTTTCAAGAAATTCATTTTGAAAAACTATTTTTAAAAAATTCAAAAAATATCAAAATTAAACCGAAAAAACTAAATACACTAATGAAATATTTTATTTAGATCAAATAAAAAGAAAGGAAATAT
Source organism: Dracunculus medinensis (assembly GCA_900625125.1). Lineage (NCBI taxonomy): Eukaryota > Metazoa > Nematoda > Chromadorea > Rhabditida > Dracunculidae > Dracunculus > Dracunculus medinensis. Next base: position 181,144 of record UYYG01001190.1, on the reverse strand, counting down.
GGAAATACATGTGAACTAATAGGAAATGCCGGAGCGTTAGGAGCTGGTGGAGAACTATTTTTCTTTTTTGCACCAGCATTGGCAGAATTGCCTGCAGCTGCTTTTCGAGTCCGCTTTCTTGGTTTTTTAGAAATTGGTTCTTCGATGGAAGCCTGAGGCATGACATGCGGTCCATTCATCCCGCCTGAAACGAAAAAAATCAAATAAATTCAAAAAGAAAACTACTTCCCATGTTGCTAACAAACAAAAAGCATGAAGATAAAAATAACGACAATAAATAAAGATAAAAATAAAAATAAGATAAACGTCATCAAAAACAGTGAAATCCAAAAAAATTCAAAAAAAAATTATTTTGCTAGATTAAATAGCTTAATAACTTACCAATAGAATTCATAGCCATTTGCTGCTGCTGCTGTTGTTGCTGATGTTGAAATTGTTGAAGTTTCGCATGAGCTTGAAATAAAGTCTGCTTAAGCGTTTCACGAGGTGTTATCTTAATTTTATTTACAATATTAGTCTGTAAAATTAAAAGAAAACAATCGAAAATAAATTGTTTAATAAATTCTGTAAGAAGTAGATAAATTATAATTTTTTTGGTATGGCGGTGACGAATTGGTTAACAAGTACATATTGGCAAAAATTGATAATCTCACATTTAAAAAAAAAAAAAAACCAGAATTTAAGCCATAAATTTGATGACGTTAATAAACAATTCAGAATAAATTTAAAAAACTGAATGATTAAAATAAAAAACCAACATTATGCGATTTGCTCGAGCTCATAAGTATTTGCATTGGTTCCAAAATTGCACAAAGTTTTAAATAATTTAAAGTGATTTGTGTCATGCCTGATCGTGTAATGCTAATCTTTAATTTTTCTTGCATTTCACTATCTTGTAACTGAAAAATATTATTAATAAAAAACTGAACAAAAAAGTATGAAAAAAAGTGGAAATGGAAAATTCAATCACTTTAATTACGCTAAAACGAAGTATAATAATTAAAATGATTAAAAATATAATAAAAGAAATACCATATTAATATCTCTTATTACGAATTCTTGACAATGTCGAAATTCGATATTCCACTGACGAATTCGATAACCATAGGTCTCATCGAAAACAAATTCACATAATAATTTACATTCAGTATGAACCTAAAATAATACACATATATATATATATATATATAAATCTACAAAATTCTACGAAAATTTTCCACTTCTCATCCTATTTCGAAAAAATAATAAGGTACCTCAGAAGGAACAGGTTTATCATGTTTTGATACCAATAATATATTATCACATTCAAGTAACATTGACCATGGTGCCGCAACTTGTTCACGAGTCGGTGTTCGTATAACGTAAAACATTTCTTTAACACCACTTTCAAATATGGAGCGATAATATCGCGGTATTAACATTCGACCAATTGCTGAAAAAATAAAATCAAAATTAAAATCAAATTATGGGGAAAAAGTGTCAAAAAAATAATCTAAAATTTAACACCATTTTATTAATGCTAACAAAACTGATTTTAAAAAATTACTTTTAATAAATTTAAAAAAAATATAATAGTATTCTTCGCAAAAAATATAATAGCATCACTATGAGGATGTCGTTTGAATCTAAAAGTGAAATGAAGACATTTCTAATATCTCCATTTTTTACAATACCTACAATAACTTTGATGCATATGACGGCTATTTTTCAGTAGCTATGATTCTTATCTCCAGCCTTGTACATTTCTAAGTATTCTGGATATTTCGACATTTTAGGTTTAAAACGAATATTTTTTTTGACTGAAAACATAAAAGATATACAGATTAAAGGATTAAAGATTAAAGGAAGTATATGCCTTCAATCGTTCAAACTTATAATGAAGTTCATGTATATTTTATTAGGGAAAAAATAGAAAAGATTTGAATTTAGATTTAAATATGCAAGAAAAGCCAATAATAGCCAATAAACAAATATTATAAATATTTTTGACCTACAATGTGATTATATCATAAAAATGAAATGCACATGTTACATCTAAAAATATAACAGCTAGGAAAATAAAGATGAAAAAAAGAAACAAACAGAAACGATGATGAGAAGGATTTTGATCATCGAAAATTAAAAAATTCATTTTAGCATCGTCATCAAAGAATTCATGTGTATACGCGTCCCACCACTGTGCATAATCTTTTTCTTGAATCTTAAAAAGTTTTGAAATTTTATTCGCCTAAATTCGATATTTGTCGAAATAAAAAAAAACAAAGTAAAATAAAAGAAAATCAGATGGTTTAGTCTTTTCCATAGCATGTTCCACCATTAGAATGAGACTCGTTTACCTGAGACCGATAAGGAAATAGAGTTATAGGTAGACCCATAGCATTAAAAGGATTTTAATGATAAGTTCACTTCTAACAGGCAGAAAAAGCCAAACCATGATCTTTAAAATAACAACATAACCATTCAGTATGCTACGGATATATAAGTAATGCGTGAATATAAAACGATAAAATTATCCCTACACTGATTTATTTTTTAAAAGACGATTTAAAAAGCACGAACCCCACTATTACTGAAGATGAATAACCTTCGATTCATTTCATGCAACCTAAATTCAAGTTGAGCTTGCGGTCCCATAGGTGGTTGGTGTGGTCCTGCTGGCCCCAGTGGTGTGACATGCCTGTACCTTAAATACATATTACCATTGCTATTTTAAAATAAATAAATTTAGAAATTTAAAAATATAAATTTAATAAAAAATAAAGCGAATTTTTAGATTTACAATGAATTTTCTCCAATAACAAACAAATGAGAAAATAAATAACAAATACACTGAATAATTTGAAAATGTTTGAGGTAATGCAAGGCCAAGTCAAAGGTAAAACTATAAGTAACCTCATAATAACATGATTGTGTTGCGATGGTGGTGGTGGTGGTGGTGGCTGTCCTGCTGCAGCTGACATATGCTGCGGTGCTTGTCCAATATAAGGACTATTTGGTGCATCAGCCTCCATAAACTGTGATGCATTATTATGTACTTGTTGTTGATAAGCTGGTGCCATACTCTGATAATATTCTGATAAAGATGCTTGTTGCTGCTGTGCTGCTGTCATATTCATATTAGACGATGGTTGATGTGGACCAGCATGATGGTGTTGTTGTTGCTGGTGGTGTTGCTGATGATGGTGATGAGGAGGAGGAGGAGGATGAGAAGGATGAGCATGAGCGTGATGATGATTATAAATATGATGAGCATGAAGGTTTGACGGTAAATCATCATGAATATTCATATTGAGGATATTCGCACCACCATTGTGCATCACTGATAGGCCTGCATTTGACTGGTTATCATAGATTGCAGCATTTGGTAGCATATCAATTTTACCTTCCAAATTAGCACCGTTACTACTATTATTAGCATTACTATTATTATTGTTATTATTAGAATTATTAATATTAGCATTGCTGCTGCTACTATTATTATTGATAACATCCTTTTTCGCACGTCTTGTACGAGTTGCTTTTGCTGTAGTCGTTGCAATCGCAGAAGTTGCACTTGTTGCACTTGTCGCAGTTGTCGAAATAATTGCCGCTGCATTAATTGCGGAAATATTCCCATTTTCAATACCTTTACGTCGCGGCATTTCATTACCGCACATATATTTATTTACTTCTACTTATTATTTTTTGGACAATACTTTTATCATCTATAACACATTTATTAATTTATACGAATTACCCAATTATTACCAAAGAAAAAAGAAACATGGAAAAAACAAAAAGCGAACGGCGCAATAAGTATTTTTCGACAAGTTTATTTACATATTTACCTACACATCAGTGATCGCCAAATCACCCTCTATGCATCCCCTGGAGTCCGCGGCGACTCCCAGAAGATGAGGGTGTGGCAGATCGTTATTATTTATTATTATTTTATTTGATTGGTAACAAATCACTGCACAAGAAATTTTAGATGGAAATATTTACATAATACTTTAAAATCTCAGAACTTTAAAACGTTGTACTGGAGACGATGGATTTTTTCTGTACCTTCGAACGAGTCCATGAAAAAAGTTTGACGACCGATGAATTTACTAAAAAAATATGCATAAAAATAAGCTCTCGGGAAAAAAAATCCCGCATACTCCAAGCACCCACCACATTTACGAAGACTTTTCCCAATTCTCATTCAATATTCCTCTCATAGATTGTGATTTCCTCGATTACAGCAAAAGCAACTAGCACAAGACGTACTTTTAAAAAGACAAATGTTTTCTTTTACCCTGGCCGGTTAGTGATATCCTCTTGGAATTCGTCATAATTGCCCAAGTTCACTCGGAAATTACTATTCGTCCTCCCTAACAAGTTTTGAAAAAAAACCTGTTATATTTCCTTAGCGCACCATCAAATCCCGTTTTATTCTTTTTTCATACCCCAATTTTGCCATCTAAACGCGTCAAACACCATTAAAATCTCTCGGGCAAGTTCCTCTCAAGTTCCTCAGATCCTACCAGAACGCTCTATTCAACGCAATCCCCTAAATCCCCTTAAATATCTCCTCATGTCGCCAATCGTATCGTGCGTTCATCGCATCCTCCTGCTAGCCTACAATGAAATTTCCTTAAGCATTCCTCACGTTATGTTAGTCCTAACCAGACTCCGCCCCCACTCCTTCCTCACACCAGTCTCATTTTTATCGCTTGGTTACACTCATTGCCTCCCAAATCCGGACCTATGCGCTAGAGACCTCTCTCCCCGTCCGCGATCCCGAAGAACCTCCCCACTGGCACAGTCCACCAACGACATAAACTGCTGGTACTTAGTCCGTGAGGGCGCCCCATTCTCCGCGCCGTCCGCGCCCACGTCCGCGATCTGCAAAGTGCGGGAAGATTGCGGAAAAAATAAATCGGCGTTCGATGAAATGTTAGGGGAATATAACGAATCTCGTTCAAAGTATCAATTCAATTCACTTTTCAGGTATCATTAAACGACGCTATTTTAAACATTAAAAACACTATTTATTGGTCAGTTTGCTTTAAAATACAAACCGTAAACCGCGATGTAAACAAGGAAGCCAAAAAATCATGAGAGTAGAATCCTGCAACGAAAAACCAATCAATGATTTTGCGCTGCAAAATGATATCAACTTATAAGAGCAACCAAAAAATCCGATACCTACGACTAAGATAAAGACGAGTTGAGAAGAGGGAGGGGGGCGAACGCCAACGATGAGGACCGACGAGGTTTCGCCCTAGGGTGGGGACGTCGAATTGGCCTCCACGGCGACTCTTAACGGCGCATTCTTATTTCACTTGAATAATAAATAGTAAAAAATAATTGTTTCAATGATTATTTTTATGTAATTCACCAATTCCATTCAGAATTTTTGGATGAAAAAAAATTTAATATTTTAGAATATTGAAATATGAAATTTGAAAATGTTGCATTGAGTCCGCGGATTTTTTTGGTATTAACGAGGAGGAACGGTGGGAAAAACGATTTACGACCAATGTTCGAAACTAATAAATAAAATTTTATTTAAAATGAATAAATGATTTAAAAGATTTTTTGTTTATTGCTTTTTAAATCGTTTTAAAAAAATTTTAGAAAATTGCAAACTTTTAATTAAAAAATAGTAAAAAGGAAAAATAATAAATGAAATACTTCAATTCATTTCATTTAGATATATTTTTATTTTTTATTAATAACAATCAAAAACAATAATATTTAAAATAATAATAATACAATAATAAATAATAAGTAATAATGACGAAAAATTATTATTGTTATTAATAACAATAAAATTAATAATAATAATAATAATGAAAATAATAATTTGAACAATGTCCGACCTTCGTTCGAATAAACAAATTAAACGTAATTGGTGATAATAACTGTGACAATACTCTTGTAATAAAGTCTAATAGACCAGCACTCACTATTTTTAACTGAGCTTATTTCATTGATAACCAATATAAGAGAGACAAGGGGGACGTTGGAGGAGAGAAAAACTATTTTCTTTGCCAGCACTGATATTATTCTGGCCGTATTTTCCACCTCTCTCCACACATTCAGCGTTTTTTTGAATAACGCTCGTCATATTTTACCAGAGCATCACTTAGCGACACTTAGGTGAATCGGATTTATGAAAAGACAACGTTTAACCGAGAGTAAAAAACCTCAGTATCAACGCTTCGAAAGCAAAAACTCACTAATCAGCGTTCTACTAATTAGCTGTTTACTGATAATAGGTGAATTACTAAGCCATAACAATAAATAAAAATTAAATAAAAAAATAATTATCAATGAAAAAAAATTACCGATGAAAACAATTATAACAATTGATAATCGGTAATGATTTATAAAATGATAAAAGATAAAAGAGAAAATGCGAACGCAAACAAAAAAAAAAGTTTTGGGACATTAAGAACGCATAAATATTAATGATGACTGACTTAAACAATTTATCACTTAAACAGAGAAAAATATTTAAAAAAAGGACGATTCGGAAGAGGAAAAACCAAATATTTAGGGGAAACACGAGATGTAGGAGGGGAGGAAATGATCGCCTTGCTTATCTGTAAAAATATGAGGTCGAGCAGTATGAATATTTTGAGTTATTTCGCTAACGGCCACCGACTAATCGCCTCTACATATCCGCCAAATGGCAACTGTGCCATAGAAAGAATGAAGAAGAAAAGGTGAGGAGAGGCTGAAGGAAAGAGAGAGGAATAGGAATGGATGTCGATGATAAGATAGATTAAAGAGGAAACCGTCAGAAATAAGAGGAAGAAAAAAGCTGAAGGAAGGAGACAAAGATCGGAACCAGTACTTCGAGTTAAGAGAATAGAAAAGATGATAATTGCAAAAGAAAAAATTCCCCTCAAAAAACATATAATTAAAAGTAGTCAAAAAATGAATGCAACAAAGATAAATTAGCCAAATATAAGCGCGAATGAAGCGTCAAACGATACGAAGAGAGATAATAGGAAAAAAAATGCTAAAAAGTGGAGGAAAAGGAAATGAAATGGAGAGGCGAATGTGAAGGATGAGGAGGAACAGAGCGAAGGAAGAAAAGCAGGAGAAATGCTTGATAATTGACGGTTAAAGAACAAAAGTAATGATTATTTGACTGGGGAGGGGGATGCGACGACTGGCAAAAATAAAACGCGTTTCGCGTTTCTCGATCGATCATCGATCGAGCGTTTTTCTTTTTCTCCAACAAAACTAATATTTTATAAAATTTCTCTAGAATACTCATCTCTGCCTAAATCGCGTACACAATCAATTCGTTATAGCACCAAACAACAATTGCATTTTCACCGGCGCGGTGCACCGTTGTCACCACACTCACTGTCGTTCATCCATCCACCTCTATTCTTCTTTCTGTCTATTTCACTCCTTGCACAAATGCCAGTAACCAGTAATGCCAATCACCAACGCTATTCTCTTTTCTTCATTTCTTTTCCTTTCTCTCTTCTCTTCTTTCTCTTCCTTCTTTTCCATATTCTCTTTTAAGATTCAATATAATATTATAATAAATGACTGAGCGAAGGAATGAATGAGGAAATGAACGAAGAAGGAATGAATGAATGACTTACTAAGTTACTAGTAAAGGTACACTAAAGTCATGGTACTCATAGCTATCATAATATTTCTTCTAAGCTCATTATATTCCCTCAGCACCCTCTTCGAATTTCTTTGCTTCAAATACCCATAATTTATCCCCATTTGTGTTCACCAAATTTCACCAACCACAACCAACGTATCTATTGCAATTTTATAACTCGTAATTAATGGCTGCCATAAAATTGCACTGCCAAGTACGACGTTGTTTTAAGGTGGTTTTGAGAGCAACAAATGGGCTTTGGAGTGGACCTAGTGCTCCATCTCGAACAGCGCAAAGGAGTATTTTATTGCCACAAAACACGACAAGTTTTTAAAAGATATCGGACGGCAACAATACGATAGGTCGAGTTTTCGCAGATAAAGTTTTCGAGAGTGGTAGTAAGTCACAACAAAATGAGAATGGGCTTCTGACGAAAGTGAGGCTCGGTGGGATTTGAGGATTCTGGAAGTATTATAACTAGGAGAGTTGTCCGGTGATTGCAGTGTAATATTTAAAATAAGGAGACTTGTGGCAATGGATAAAAGAGTACAGCGAGAATTGAAGGAGCTTATAGGGAGATACGAGATTTCTAGAGATATCCGAGAGCATAACAGATCTCGAGGAAATAATCTGATAGATAAAGTCTGGTGTAAAAGGTAAATGTGGGGATTAAGATGATACAGCTAACAAATGAGGGCAAAAGGGAACACTGGAGACAGGATTGTGGTGTGGAAACGGCTCAGATTACCGTCTTAAGAGTCCTATCAGAGTCGCTGCAAAATTACACTGTGTTTAGGAAAATATTATGAGGATAGGTGATCTTAAGGAGGTTCTAAGGAGAGGTAAATATACAATTAAGCTCAAACCCCTCAAACGAACATGAATTTGCATCTCTCACTTTTCATGACTTCTTATATTCCTTTATCACTGCCTCAGATCACTTCTTTTTCTATTTCCCAGAAACTCTCTTCGCTATATCCTCCATATAGTTCCAAAACTTCACTCAAGCCCCTCTCTTTACTATAACTCCCCCTCAAACTGCATATCCTCCAAATGTATTTGTCTATCTATATGTATGTGATTGAGGTTAATTATCACGCTTCTCTTGCTCTTTGAACTCTCTAAAAATTCTGTCCATTTTTTATCAGTTTATTAGTTTATATAACAAAATGCTACGGTACTTTCTCAGGTCACTGTGATCCATTTATGTAAACGAGTGTAAAACATGTTAATTTTTATTTTTTCGCTAATAAATTTTAAGTAATTTTTTATTTGAATTTATTTTCTCAATGCTGAAAAAAATTCAAAGAATCAATATATGTATTTTGAATCAATATATGTATGCATTTTCTGATATAGAAGATAAATTATTATGAGTGATAACCGATCATCGCCGGTAGCATATAAGACCTATAAAAGTTTAGGGATTCCGCAGCCGAACACCTGGCAAATACTTTCGTTCTTCGTGATGAGGAATAGTATAAGAGAAAGAGATTTTATAATGAGTTTTTGAAAAATTCAGGCTATAAATTTTTTCTCTAATCAGCATGCTGTGATATGATTATCTGCAAAATCACTGTAATAAAGAATCGTCAATAATGGAATGACGTAATATGCTACGCATATTACCTACATGAACTTTGGGCAATAAATATGAAAATATTTATTGAGAAATCCATCCGAAATTACTAGTGATAAGGAGAAGGTGGAGTGTGGAACTTAGCCTGTTCAAGGCTATTCAACCCAGAGCACATAACTTACAACGATAAATAACAGTCATAATGACAAACATATCAGCAAAATAGTTATCCCTCTAAGTATTTGCATATCACAAATTCACGAGCTAATTGTGGCGTTATGGTCAAAATTTTTGAAGGGTTTCCGACACCAGCTTTAGAGTTTCTTTAATGACACCAGGGCCGCGAGCCTATGGTACTCGAGAGAGGCGAATCTAGGCAACCCATACCATTAGATGTTCTCTGCTCCCACACCTGTCTGCATAAAACAGAAAATAGACAAATAAAGGACTTCGATAAAAATCGCAAAACTCGAAAGGAACTTTTTCAGCAAATTTTACACTTTACTGGCAAACTAATTGGATTCAGTGATTCACCAGCAATAGACTGGTTGAAATTAAAATAAAAATGGAAAGCGATAAAACAATTCGCTACTCTTTCGAAATAAGAGAATTCGAAGAAGTGATAACGTTCTTAAGTCGAAATGGAGGACAGAATGGCCGAGTGGGTTGTTGCTCTCATTTCGGAGCGCCGATATTTGGATTTCACTATCGGTTGGAATAAACTTGTCTTCGAAAAATCCAGTGATGCTACTCACTTCTCTGTGCCCTTCTAATCGTCAAATCCGTGGCAAAATTTGTCTAATCCGATAAAACCAACACTTTTAAGGAGGAAGCGCTATGGAGATTCGAACCCCCCTACACTCCCATTTGCTTCTTCTCATAATTTGCACTAAACCAAAAAATAGAATATCAAAAAATCGAGGAAAAAGGGGCGCAGATGAGTCAAGCACCGCAACGATGTGGTCGCCACAACAATAAATTAATTAATTAACTTTAATATTACTGATTAAATTAAAATTAGAAACAAGTAAAAAATTTGCCAATTAAAAAAAGTAGGATTTTTACCAAAAATGTCCAAATTTTATGATAAAAATACTGATAAATGATAAATAAGGAATTTATTTGAAAAAATTTCTGTGAAATGCCGCGAAATACGAATAAATTTAAGACTTTTAAGGTCAAATTTGAATTTGACCTTTGTCAATCGAACTAATTCGCATTTCGTGACAAACAGTTCAATTGGTTATTTAATGAAACACAAAAAAGGTTTCCTTTTAACGACAATTATAAACAAAAAAAGAAAACATTGAAAAAACATTAAATAATATCAAAAAATAAATAAAATCAATTTAATGGGAAATAATGGGAAATGAAAAAAAAGAAACGTAAAAAATGCATAAAAATATAATTTTAAAAAATAAATAAATCTAAAATTTAATAAATTAAAATATTTGAATAAAAAAATTTTTTTCCAAATATTTTTATAAAATTTTAAAATAATAATACTCACCCATCAGAGAATGAATGATTGGGAATCATTGTTTGCATGCGAACTACTGAATGAAGGACTCTTTGTGGTACTGAATTAAGTGTACTTGATACATCATCGGCGGCAAATGGTGACATAGGAAAATTATCTTAAAAAAATCCAATTCATCATAGCCATTCAATAGGGAGAAATTATTGTAGATTAGATTACCATATTTATCAATGAAATCACTAATTAGCAGCAATTAATTAACGATATAACTAAAGTACCATAGTACCAAATTGCACAACAAACTACAAGTGAAGCTGAAAAATGTGGAGCAGTTGTTGTATGAATTTCGCTTATTTTATTGAATTGTATATGGAAACGTTGATTGTCAAAATGTTTAGTGTTTAGGAGCGGTCACCATTGCTGATTAGCCCGAACTCGTTGGCTTGCCCGATCAGATAAATTTTGCTGAGGAGTCACTTGTAATAAAAGTACAAGTGAGTTGTTAGCATCATCAGGACAACTTCACATACAATTCTGCCAGGTCATTTGGGCACAGAAGCACCAGGCAACATCCGACTCCCAGTACCTTCGTTGTGCCCCATTACTGTTACTGAGCAAAAATTTCTTTCGATGAGATGAATATTCTGTTCGCTTTATTTTTACATTTTAAAATTCTGAGAATCCAGAATGCTAAATGTTTTCCAAAACAAATCATTTTGACAATAAAAATTCTTATCACAACTTTTGATAAAATTATGCGACAAATGAGCGATGAAACTTCGACTGTCCTTTCAGCTATTAAATTTAATCAGTTATTCCAGCGAGATTAGCTCACTGATGTTCCTCACGACGACTCGCCACCGTGGAATTAAGTTCGTCTGAGCTAATAGTTCCACGATCTATTTAAAGATCGTTGATTGTAAAAATCCAAAAATTTAATATTGTTTTGCCAAGATTGTTTCGCTTGGGACTTCGTGACGAATTAGCTGCATTTATGAACGAGACAACTGCGAAAAAAACAACGAGAGGGGGGAAGAGGGGATATTGATTTAGTTACTGGAATCATTCTGACATCGTTAAAAAACTAAAAATATTTGGCATTATCAGCAAAAGGTGTACCATGTGAGCGATTTTTTAGCGCACTGGGACACTATTATAAAACGATCTTTCTTGCCCAAAAATGTAGAAATGTCCAAAATTTTTCCTACAGTTAAATAAAAAATGTTTTGTCCATGATTTCGTTCTTGTCTTTAATTTTGACTTTATTCCCAATCATTTATTAAAATATTATTTCATGTTTTACTGCTATATTTCTTAATAAGATCTTCAGGCATTGGCTTTTGTCTTCGATATTTTAAGCCAATCGATTTCAGATTTCAGACCAAAGGATGAAATTTGTCCACTGGATGCATCCAAATGTAATGCACTGGCCATAAGTGCTAAGCTAATTTTAACTCAAGTCGACCTCTCTACCTCTACTTTTTTCTTTCAATTAGACTCTCTAGCGATTTCAGATTTCTAAAATTGTGAAACCGAATCAGAAACGGTGCTTCTAATGGACGAAGAATGGACCATTCATAAAATGACCAGCAGCATATCAGAGAAAATTTTCATTTTCATATCACTTGAAATTTCGAAAAGATTTATAATAATGAAATTAGAGTGACAATTGGTGTTAAATGCATGAAAACACATTTTCCATTATGAAAACCAGTATCGAGAAATTTATTCAACAAAATTGGCTTTCACAATTAAATACGTTTTTAAACCCCTTCGACATTCCTTCGAATCTCGCAAATTCGCTGTCTTCGAACGCTTTTAACGCATCAAATCCCCGTTAAACTTGCTTAACATCCTCAAATTCCCGCTGCCCTCTCCTAGTACCACTAATCTACAACAAAAAAATTAGGAATGAATTAGAATCAGATCGTAATAGCGAATAGAAAGGTGAAAATAAAAGAAGCGTTAACTCGAAAAAAAATAAATTAAAAATAAATAAAAAATAAGCGAAAATAAATAAGGAAAAATAAAAGAAAAATATTGAAATGGACTTTAATATGGTCCTAAGGGAATCCAAAAAAAGATTAGGGGGAAGTTTGAGCTGATGCTAAGAAATTTAAATAGGACTTGAAGAAAGAAGTAATTTAAGGCACTATTAACAAAGGAATTGGAGGTGATAAGGGGAAGAAAGATTGAAGAATAATTTGCGGCAGAGCAATTTAATTCAAAGGAGTGGCTGGACATAAAATGGTGCAGGAAGGTCCAATGGGGCATGAAAGGAGTAAAGTCATGAAAACTATGGCCATGTTTTCCAGACATACACGTAACCGCTTTTAACCAGGTATTCTAAGGTATTAAATAAATGAGAAAAATTGGTTCCAAGGTCGATTCGAAAGGTCTTCACCAGGGTCTACCATCTGATTTTTAAAAACTTTTTGTTCCAGCGATATCCTTTAACTGCCTCCAGCTGTTTTTAACTGTTTTCATACTCGTCGAATAGCCGTTATTCTCTTTTAACATGCATTAACCTCCTCTTCCACTGCTTTCCACTAGCCCCTCAATTTCTCTACTATTTCCTCGATACTTCCATCCATCGTCGCGATTTAATTTATGAGTGCGAAAGCGGTAAAAGTGCAAAGGGCATTAAGAGCATAATGGGAAGAGTATTAAAGAGACTACAGGGGGGCTTCAGGAAATCAAAACGAATAAAGAGATGGATTATAGTAAAAGAGCACGGCGAAGCTTTGGGAAGTTGCGGGCATTTAGGAGTTTAGGGTTTTTCACAAAGTAAACGAGAAAGCAATTTTGTTGTTCGACACATTTTAAATTATTTTAAAGGGAAATAACACGATTCCGAGGATTAAACAGGGTTTTTACAAAGAATGACAGTTATGAATGAATTTTCTCCAGCTATACACATATATTAACATAAAAAATTAAAAAACTACTAGTAAAGTGACGTGGTTATTTCCACGGCTATGGATCTAACGGCCTGGAAATGCCTCAACGTTATAGCCAGCGGAGTCAGTCTAACCACTAACAGCGCCACCCTAGAAATGCCTTATTGCTGTAGCCAGCTGAGTCAGTCTAACCACTAACAGCGCCGCCCTAGAAATGCCTTATTGCTGTAGCCAGCGGAGTCAGTCTAACCACTAACAGCGCCGCCCTAGAAATGCCTTATTGCTGTAGCCAGCGGAGTCAGTCTAACCACTAACAATGCGAACTATTTAAAAAATAAAAATGAAAAAAATAATGTAAAATTTTTCTCATATAAAATCAGGAACGAACTGAATAGAAATTTGCATTTTAAATTAGCGAAATTATCATTAACATGAAATGTTAGATGAATTTAAGTGACAAACCTGACACGTGGTACCAATCGCTGATAAATCAGTTAGATCGGATGATTTCTATTTTCACTTTTGTAGAATTATTGTACTAACTTTCGCGTGATATAAAGGCAACCGATGCAATGAGATTTCGAATATTATTGGTGAACGACGATGGACGACTACGTGAACATTGTAGTAGCAATCACTGTAATCGGTTGATGCATTAAAATTCGCTGAGGAATATACGAGGAGAAAACGCGAGCACTACTAAATTATGAAATTTCAGACATTTTGAGACTCTTTGATGTTTCCTATAACATTGATATTGCATTTTGTGTAAAACCCGGGCAAATCTTCTTTAGCTCAGCTTCTATAAGTAATACGTTGGATCCCTTCCTATGCCCTAATTCAGTAACACCTGGTTATGGTTCCCTAGTGCTACACCCCCTACCCCCTTTCCATCATCTAATACAACAAAACTAACGAATATATAAACCTTTAAAAATGGTTCTTACAAATTTTTTTAATAGTTGTTAAATAAAAAAACAGTATAGTTTAACAGTAAAAACAGTTTAAATAAATAACTTTAATAAATAACTTTAATAACTTATAAATAACTTTTTGAGAAGAAAATGAGAAAAAAGATGATAAATGCATGATAATTGAAGATGATCGCTTATGATGGCCGATGATAGTGCTGCTGATAAAAACAAAAAAGGAAATGTACAACACTTTTTTTTTAAAGAGCGCTCACTATTTTTGGTCGTATAGATTCTACAGGGAAGTTATTTGGCGAAAATAGAGATGAACCGCCGGCATGCCCCAGATTTTTGAAAGGTAAGATTACCCCCGCCAGGGAGAAAACTCTTGCAACTGCGTTTCGAAATGAGAGCAACAAATCAACGAGCCATTTCTGCGCATAATAATAAGTTGGCCTTAGAAATCATAAAAGAATGAGATTTAAAAAAAAAAAAAACAAATTTATTCATTGTACATAAACTTTTTGTCTCGCCCTCTCCCCTGTGGGCTGTCATGATGATCGATAACCACGGATTCCCTACCAGAGGCCTGGAAGATTGAATGAGCGGTCTGCGCGATATCTTGGCTGCTCCTAGTAGTGCGCTCTTCGGGACAGAGACCTCTATATATATTTAAAATATATTTCAAAGGTTTTTTAAAATTCGTATAAGATGACGAATAAGATATGGCCAAGAGACCCTATAAGAGTTCGATCAGCTCTGATCTCCGCGCTGCTCCGTGGCCCTCTTCTAAGTTGGCGACTGCCGGAAATTCCGAAATAATTGTATTACAAAATTATTCAAAAATAATTGTACCATAAGATTATAAATTATAAAGTTTTTATCGTTCGCTGGGTCAGTCATTGCTTCGTTGGGTCAATTTATTGCTTGCTCAAGTCAATTTTTCATTACTTTGCTCCATTTTGTCATATTTTAGGGCCATTCTTTCATCTGTTTACTAAATCGTATTTAGTGTTCGATAATGGCTTAAGCGATCTCATAACTCTGCTTTTTCTCGCTAAATTTTAATTTACTAAATTTGTATGTATTGTTTCGCACGTCGTTTTATTCGTATTATTGTTTGGATCGTAATAAAGGTTCCAACTGGTTGTAAATGCAAAACAATTCGTGAAACCATCGATGAGTACGTAAGTCAGTCTTTTCAAGCATTTTTCTAACTGAATTTAATCAAAACTTTTCACGACATAAAATTTTTGGTGCCCGAGGTGAAGCAACCTCCACAATAATAGAAAGTACTAAACTTGTAAAGGAGAGACTGGAAACACTCCTTCAGGATTAGTAGCGGGATTAGACATCAGCATTCCGGAATTAAGTTTGATAAAAAGGAACGTCTTAATTGTGCGAAACCAAAGGACAACTACTCGAAAAAATCTTCCGATTGCAAATGTGCGTCAATCGAATCAACGAACGAATGGATTGAATACACATACAGAAATCTCTCAATGTCGCAAAAAGAAAGGAGGAGGAAGAAAAATATGAAGAAGTAACAAAAGGGGAAAAAGGAATCATCAAGTTGAAGCGAATGAAGCAATCATTACGTTAATCATGTATAAAAAAAAGATGGATAATGAAATGGAGAAATTGACACTAAACTCGAGTCCAATCCAAATGTCAACTAAGGAATCATCGAAGACAATTCCTTACCCAAATGTCAATCTCCCTCAATTGTCCTTACTTCCACGACACTGAAGAGCATTCTGGAGCAGCTTTAATACCGCTTGTTCACTCCCAAGCTATTCCAGAAATGCAAAAATTGAACTATTTAATTTCTAAAAGGAATAGCATTGCAAGCCGCAAGGGGTTATGATAATAGCCCCAGAAAATTATAAAAATCGTACGAAAAATGCCGACTGAGAAATATGGCGATTCATCGACTATTACCAAATAACTATACAACGAATTACAATCGATCAAACGAAATGGAAAAGGAATGGACTGAAGCAGTAGAGAAAATGGAAAATATTATCCGACACCGTGGCCCCTCTGGCGTTTCCTGTGGTCTCTTATTACACCAAATTTTTCCTGCATTTCAGAAACCTTCCATCCCCGTCCTCCATCGAGAACGCCAATTAAAATCGGTTGAAGAACGCCAAAGAACGCCAGAAGTTTGAAAGAAATAAAAATTGAAATTTTTGTAATTCAAATAAATAAAATGAAATTCATTTTAATAACACATTAAAAGAATTAAAAATTTCTTTCTTTCTAATTCAATTTTCATTTCAAAAAAATGCGAATTATTATAATTTTAAAAAATTCTATTTTACTAAAAAATTTTATGGAAAAAAGCAAAGCCAAGCAAAAACGATTAAGCTAAGCCGTCGATATTTATTTTAAAAAAACAAATATAAAGTAATAAAATCAAAAATGGCGAATGCAGTGCGAATGCTGGCGACTCACCTTCTGTCACCAAGTTCTGTCGCCAAAGGACTCCCTCGGACGCATCCGCAGAAATGCAGTGCGAATGCTGGCTGGCGGCGACTCACCTTCTGTCACCAAGTTCTGTCGCCAAAGGACTCCCAACCAGTGGTTGCAAATGGTGACTGCAAAGCTGAAGTCCAAACATTCATTTGATTCATTTGACTTTTATCTGCACAATGAGTTAATTTATTCGAGTAATTAATAGCGAAAAAATGATTTTAAGGGCCTTAATTTTGTTTCGTAAATAATAGAATTTACGAAAATCGATCTCCTTTTTATGGCATTTGAGATTTAAGAAGAAATAAAAACCGTTAAATTATTTATTTTAAAGAATTTTGGATTAAACGAAATCCAATAATATATTTAAGTTCAAATCAGTTTTTTTTCTTTTAATTCTTATAGAAATTTATTAAAAAATAGAAATTTAATTTAGAAAAACTTTGCATAATTTTTAATATTTTAATTAATTTTTAACATTTTAATTATTTAAATAATTATTAAAATTATTTTCACTTTATTAATTTTAATTATTATATTTTATTATTTAAATATTTCCTAATTTGAAGCAAAAAAAAATTTTTTTATTCAAAAAAAGATAAAAAAAGAAATAAAAATGAAAATATTTTTAATTAAAATAATTCTTAATAATAAAGATATATTTTTATAATTTTGGAAGCTGAATTCGCTATAATAATCATTCGTAAAACATTATTTTGTATTTTATTGATGAATATTTATTCAAAAAAATGCATTGCGAATGCAATTTATATGCAACACATATCGTTTATAAGCACTTAAAAGAAGAATTTATTAATTTTTTCGATAGGAAAGAAGCGATTTTTGGAGAATTCTTATAAAAATTTCCATAAAGAATGTCAATATTATCTCAGTTGTGGAATCGAAGAAAATTTATCGTTCATTTTTGAATGCATTAGTTGAGAATTAGTTCGACGGAAAATGCTTTCCAAATGCCTTAAAAATTCGACGGAAAATGCCTTCCAAATTTCAGCGGAAAACATTTTCCATTCAGAGAGAAAAATCAAATGCATTTATCTGCTAAAAAATTTTTCATTCCTATCTCAATCAAATATTTAATTTTCTTTTTAATTTTCATTCTTTAAATAATCAAAAAATTCAAAGAAATATTAATTTTCTCCATGTTTAAAAATTTTTTTCTCGATATTTCAATTTATAAAATGGAAATAAAAAATAAAAAATTCTTTGTTTAAAAACAAAAACGAAAAATGTAGAAAGTGATTTTTTATTCTTAAAATTATGAGAAGTAAAGTTGAATTTTACTTTTTTTAAATTAAAATAATACTTTTTTTTTGAATTTGCGTACTTTTTTGAAATTTTGACATTAATAATAATAATAAATAAAAGCAAAAATCTAGCAATAACACACTTTATTTCTCAAAAGAATGTCAAAAATTATCCGCAAAAGAATATTTGGAAAATGCAACTAAAAGAATTTCACGAATATAATTTAATGAATGAATTATATAAATGAAATCGAACAATAATTTACAGCTGCGATGAAATGGTGAAATGGTACCCGGAAAATACATAATTTATGGGTGGTCGAAAATTACGGTGATTAAATGATAGGTTTTGCGATTCAGTTCGCGTAAAGAAGAGTTCAAAAGCATTTCATTAGCACGATTAGTAATATTGTAATTTGGCGGAAACGAACGACTAGGACTTTTATCGTTTATCCTAGAGAAATGCCCTTCCCAGAGCTTAGCAAAACTAAAGCAAAACTGGTGTGCGATAATAATTTGACCACTACTGGTTTATCGGTGGAATAGCACTACCAGTGAGTGACCAGAGAAATAATCGACCATTCGCAATTCAATGAAGATTAGTCTATGAGTGGATGAATGAGTGATGGAAGAACGACAGACGAACGACAACGACAGCGGTAAGCCTTCCATCCATCCTTTTATCCATCCACTCGTCCATCCATCCGTCCCGCCGTCCGTCCTTCCGCCCATCCGTCCATCCATCCGTCCGTCCATCTGTCCACCAAACCATCTATCTATTTATTCGTCCGTCCCTCCGTCCATCCATCTATCCAATGTCATCCATCTATACTATCATCCATCTATTTATCTATCTAAACAGGGCAATGTGCTCAAATGAATCGATCGATTTCTATCTCTAAAATATATGAATGTCATCGTTTTCTGCGTTAGATCCCTTCCTTCTTCAACTGTTTTCTTCCAAATTCTTCTGCGACCGAAATTTTCTTTCTTAAAGAACACTCAGTCGTAACAATGGTTTTAGTAAATAATAATAATTAATAATAATAATGATAGAAGTAATAATTTTATTGATATTTATTAGTGATAACAATTAATAAATTAATATCAGTGATTAACAACAGTGATAATAAATAACCATATTTCGCAACTTGCTAAACTTTGTAATAGATGGCGTCAAAAGCGAGGAGGGCCAGTCAAGAATTGGACTGATACAGTTAGGAAAGACTTTGAGCAGTCAACGGAAAACGACTAATGATAAGAATAAGTTGATTAATTTGATATTGAATATTTCTTATTACTCATTTAGCCACTCAGTAACATTTGAGAATACCGAACGATCTCAGTTCGCTTCAGATGGTTTATCAAAGAGAAGTTCGTTAAAATTATCAGTCAGCTGCGATACTCGCTAGTTTACAAATTTATTCGTGAGGTAGCAGAAGACACATTGGTTATTAATTTGTATCAGACGGTTCAGAGAAACTCTTAGTCGTTTATAGGCGAATCGGTGACATACGCCATGCAAACTCGCGTCTAAGTCGTTTATGGCATTGCAGTTGCTGTGAACAGTATTTTCAGATTATTATAGGATAATTCTTCAAAAGCCTCTTTTATAATAATAATGGTAATAATTATAATAAATTTAATATAGCTAGATAGTTCATTGGGTTGGGGCACTGATGGTACTACTCTACTCCTAACAGGCTCCAAACCTGCATTCAAAAATCATGATGATATTAGTCATTGTAATTCTATTTCTATTACAATTTTATTGCCAACCACTGCAAAATTTGGCCGGTGAAGTGGATCTAACCAGAAATAGTGAATATTTTCAGAAAAAAAAATATTGATAAACAGTAATAATAATGGTAATAAATACTAATAAAAAATACTGATTAATAAATAATAATAACAATCAAATAATTTTTAATATTTTTAATATTAATAAATAACAGTAAATAAATAACAATTAATAATTATTACTATTATTACTACTTACATTAACAGTACCATTACAGAGCGCTTCGCATTCGTTGGTTAGGGCACATTCTTCGTTGTCCATCATAGGAGTTGGCGCATATTTTATTGCTTCCTAAATTTTGTATCATTCGGATGGTATCAAAATGAAATGGACTAATCAAAACCTGAACTGATACAGTCAGGAAAGATTTTGAATGTATAGGAGGACCAGTGATATATGGACTTGGATGATGGAAAAAAAAATGACTTCTATAACTGTCGACCATGGCATCGGACCGCGCCGCTTGGAAGCGTCTTACCCTTGTTGCCAGTGGAACCAGCCTAACCAGTAATAGTGAGAACTAGAAGAATTAATAATAATTAATAAATGATCAATAAACAGTAATGAAAAAAAAAATAATGGTAATATAACGATTATAAATAGTAGTAATTTTAAAGATTTTATCTCAACCTAAACTTTTCTAGTATGACGACTTCAGCTTGAACTTTAACACTACCAAGGGGCAATGAATTGATTAAATTGCTCAGATTGGACCAATTTTTCCGCTCGAAGTATAAACTGCTGCAATTTTAATATTGTTCTCTCTCCATCTCTCTTTAAACCTCAGTCTCAACAAATAAGATTATCTACGAGATATTGTGGAAAAAAATTTCCAGCGAAAAAAATTTCCAGCCTCGATCCAATATTTTATTAGTTTTTCGCTTTTCTTTATCTAATTATTTCGTTCTACTCACTTCTATTACCACTGATCTAACTTGCAATCTAATCATTTGTTATCATCGATTACAGCATTCGGCTTTATCCTCTGCTCGATTTACAAATGAATAGTTTAAGGAAATAAACAAATAAATAAAATATCAATAAAATATTTGTATTTAGACAAGTAAATATGTGAATAAACAAATAAATAAATTTTTTTGTTGATGAATAATTTAATAAATAAATTATTAAATAACGAAAACATAAATTTTTTTGATAGAAACAGTGGAGTGATTTGTAAAAATAATAATTTAGAAAATAATTTTCCTTATTTTAAATAAATTTGGATAAATAAATTATAAAATATTTTTATGTTTTAAAAGTTTGAGAAAATAAAGATACAGTGATGATGAAAATTGGAAGTGATTTGAAGAAAAGGCTGAAGTCGAAAAAAAGAAAAGAAGCTGGTGATTGAACGAGCCCTCACGACTGGTTATACTCGCTTCGCTGGTTGTCGAAATATGCCAGGGAGTCCCTTGGCGAGAGAGATACAGGTGAGTCATCCGGATCTTTGGACGGGGTCTTGCTGTAGAACGTCATCAGCAACAAAATTATACCGAATACCGAACCATTCTATATTTCCCACTATGTTCATTTAATGCAAGACCCGTAGTTTGTCAAGACCCGTAGTTTTGAAGGATTTTTGGACAGGCTTATTCCTGCCAGGATAGAATTTCAACATCTGCGCTCCACTGAATCGAGCAATTCGTTAAGCCATTCTGAATATCCTTTAGTTTTCGTCCTAATGTTCTTTAGGAGATAGTGCAGCCGGATGAAGAGGAACAATGGCGGATTCAAGAGCATTTATTAATTCGATTAAATTTCACAGATTTTCAAAGATTAGTGAAATATCATGCTGGCTAATTGCTTGTCGTCTACTAGATATTTTTTTCAATGGAATTTCCTTCCCGGTATCATTAACAATTCTGTTCTTCGTTCGGGTCTCACTTCCGACATAAATACATTATAATATTATAGTTAATCAGTGTAATCTATAATTTGCTGGTGGTTCACGCATGTTTTCGTGCTCGGGAAAAGTTCATCTATTGTCTCCAAAATATACCTAATTTTTTCTTCCCCATCCCTCGCAAATTAGGGTCTTCGACCCTTTAAAGCGAATTATTCTTCGTATGTCTTTTTCCTCCAAAGTGTTTCCTTTTTTCCCGTTAATTTCCTTTTAATCCTTCCACGAAACCCCTCAAATCGTTTAAACTTTACTTTGCTTCGTTTACACCTTCCTCGGCATTTGCTTCGTTTCCATTAATACACGTCAAAACTCCGTTAAGCTTTGTTCCGTTTTCGCTGTACTGCTTTACCATACCACATCAGTAACATTCTCCCTTAACTCTCCCTTGTATTCAAAAGAAAGTAAAGATATCTCTATTATCATCCATAATCTTGCCAATCTTCTGAAATTGGCGATGCTTTATTCACTGGCATTGGTGGTTTTCATGAAATTATTCATTTTTAAAACTTTTGCGTGTGAATTTTCTTGACGGATGATGCAATGATATTTCATCAAATATGAGTTAGCGGTGGCAATTGCACCATCCATTAGTTTTGTAAATCTTTTATCAACCATCGGAGTACCATCGATATCCACACCAAATCTCATCGTAAAATAATGAAATAATGAAAGTGGCATTTACTCGTTTTATATTTATCCTTCAATCTAAATTCTTATCAAAAGCAAAGTGATAGCAAAGATTTTAGATATTTTTATCATTATATGAAATAAATGCAATTAATGGCAACAAAAAAAATGCTTAAAATTGCTAATGGCAAATTATAATCGCATAAAATAGTTCTCTTATAATTTTACTTAAATTTTCAGTTCTAATTTGCTTACAAATCTCGTTTTTTATTTGCTTATTTTTTCGCATTTGCTGGCATTCACAAAACAAAGAGTTGAGTTTATTCATTACGGAAATCTATTTGCAGCTTTTCATTAACGATCGCATCTCTTTTTTTGCTTTTGTTTTTTTGGAAATTACAAATGATTTTACTAATTTTACGAAAATTGACATAAAAATTTTGCAAATGAATATGATAAAATGAATTAAAATGTGATAAAATGTAAAATTATATTTATAAAAAAAAACTTTAAAAGATTTCATTTCAGAAGAAATTTTGAAAATTTTAAAAGAAAATTTGTTAACGAAAACATTTTATATGTGAATATTTGATTAAAATATTAATTTATTCATTAATAAAATTAAAAAAACCTATGACGAAAAATCTATAAAAGATAAAAAACGGTAAACATTTTTAGGTACTTCTTTTTTTCAAAAGTGGATTACCGTTTGTGAAAGCTGAAACTCCGCTACGCTAACCTGTCGAATTTGAAAATTGCCAGAGGGCTACATGGCGACTGAACTATAGATATAGGGTCGTCAGCAATACTTGGATTTTTAAAAGATAGATTTACTTCAGTCAGCAGTGGAACATCGATGCTGCGAAATGGATATATGTATATATACATAACACAGTGGGTTACTGAATTCTCTTATAAATTAAGAGCTGATTTATTTCATAATAATATGATTTTCATGAAACATTTGGCAAACGATAGTAATCAATGTACATTGCTAAAAGTGAATAAAATTGATAAAACTGATAAAATTGATAAAAAAATTGGTAAAATTGATAAAAACTGATATAAGTAAATAAAATAAAATGACAAAATATAAGGAGACTTAAATATAAAAAGAAAAAAAATTAAAAATAAAAAAGCGAAAATTTGCGTAAATAACGTTAGCAAACGTCCCATGCAAATGCAAATATTGACATGAATTTGACGCTCAAAACTGGATATTAAAATAAAATTCTGGACGAAAAAAAATTTCTGGAATAGTTTTGGACTGAACGAGAGAAATAGAGATGGAATGCTTGGTGAATGTTTTGTTGCTCTTATTTTGAGGCGTCTACGCTGAAATTCTCTCCCCTGCCTGAAATAAACCTGAAAACCTTTCAAAAATCTGGGTGACGCTGGTGACTCACTCTCCACTTCTATCCAAGTAATTCCCTGGGAAAATTTACTTGGAAATTCCGACTAGCCTGGAAGCAAATCGAATTAGAAATGATGAGCACTCTTATAATACGAGAAGTATTGTTTGAATATTGAGAATAGCAATATCAGTGGAGTGCCAAGTTTTTATTCATACCATTGAAAAAATAGCAAAAGTAGTGATAGGGCACAGCCGGATTAACCGACCCTCTATAATCGTATGAATAATAAACAGCAAATAGATATGCCTGGTGGCAGATAGTGGAGGATTAGATGTTTTATTAAATAAATAATGTACGTTGTGATAATTTTCTCCAATCATTGTGCAAGGGATTTATCCAGAGGATGTTGTAATCGATAAGTGTTATTTGCAGAGTCCAGGTGGCGCTGTGTGATGCCCTTCTTCAACTGCACTGCTTGCAAAATAACCAAGTAATAACCAAGTAATATGTGCTGAGCTTTTTCGCTTTTTGCGAGATAATTTGCAAAATAATGCAAACCCATAAGTATATTTGGTTTTAATTGGTGCTAGTTGGTTATTTTAAGGGGCAACAGGTGTCGAAATGCTAAACTTAGAGCGAAAACTCTCCTCCACATGCATTCATCAGTTTTTTTTGATTTTACTTTTAAATTTTCTGCTCCTCCTTTTGTTTTTAATTTTTATGAATATTTCTATAGCGTTTTTTCTTTCACAAAAAAATTTAGAATTTTTTTATTTTTCTCAGTTTTTTTCATTTTTTTTTTGAAAATAAAATCAATTTTGAAATATTTTTGCTAATTTGCACAGATTATAATTCAGAAAATTTTCCTTAAACGCAGAATAATTTTTAATTTTATTAACTATTAAATTAAATTTAAAAAGCTAAATTATATTCGTAATCAATCGTATATAATTTGCAATAAATCAATAGTGTATTCTATGAAATTTCCCTTAAAAGTATAAGAACATATATATATATATATATAATATAATATAATACAAAATATATAAAATATAAAAAAATATAAAATATATAGAAAAATGCAAAAAAAATATAAAAAAAATATAAAAAAAATTTAAGAAAAAAAATATAAAATATAAGAGATTGCGAGACATGTCTTTTGACTGTTCCACGAAAATTAACTGATCTGCCTGCTACGGATTTAATTTTTTCTGATTCCTAATGAATTATTGTATGAAATTTTTTCGAATTTTATTAAATTTTATTAAATTTAAAAAGGAAAAATGTTAATTTGCAAAATTTGCAAACTTTTAGATTTGCTTTAGAGTTGATTTGTTTTTATAATTAAAGAGATGAGATAAATTAATGAGTGGAAAATTATCAAAAATTAGTAGCTATTTTAATTATCATAGATTCAAATGAATCTCTAAGAAGGGGGAAAAAAATCAGCTATTATAATCAGTTATTTTTTATTTATACAGAATGGGAATGTTCCACCCTCATCGTCTCTATTGACGCTATCAATAATAAATCGATTCTTCCATGAAAATCAGCCATGAAATTTAGAAACTTTCGAACTAACCACAAATTTTATCATTAAATCAAATTGGTAGTTAAATAAAAAATATTATTAAGATGATTTTCGCTTAAGATAAATTCCACTTTCTAGAAATTCACTGCTTGTGATCTTAGTGGGAAAAATAACTAATTGTAATCACTAGCAGACTATTTCCGAAGCAAAGTTCTTAAACTGGGCACAAATTGAAGAAATTTTGTTGATGATACGACCATTATACTAAGTAATCAGGTGTGCCATTAGCATCTTTGTTCTGCTTTTATTATTCCAGATGTTCTCGATAATTAGCTCGATAATTAAATCGCAAACTATATTTCTTCTTATTTATATATGCTAATTCAAGGTCGTTCTTCCTTTTCCTGTTTAGTTGTTTTCTTGCTAAGCCCTTCCTTTATCGCTTTGGCTAATAGAGAGGACTTGTACAGATAGAAATTTAGGGTGAATCGCTTGATCGCTTTTTGTCTTAGCGAAATCTGAATCACATAAATTGTAGTTAATAAATGGCTCTCCTACGTTTAACAATTCTGCTCACATGAGCTACTGAAATGCTTGTGGCAGCTGCTAAACTTTCATTCTGCTTGCAAAAAATTTTATTTCTCTATAATTTTTACTTCACTAAAATTTAAACCAAAAGTTGTGGTAGTCGGATGCACTGCGCGCACGTTTCACTCAAATAAGTAATTCGTGATAAACAAGGTTATCACAAAAACAAAAAAACAAAACAACAACAAATGATAATATGATAATGATAAAAATAATAATAAATAATAACCAAATGCAATGGATTTTCGTAATCGAAGCTTTCTTTTGAATTTTCCATTAAAATTCGCACTTCTTTTCTTTCAAATAAATTGTGACTGCTTATAGAAGTCGTTAAAATTAAAATAAAATTGAAATTTTATTAAAAAATTTGAATTAATTTGTAATTTAAACAAATAAACAATTAAGAAAAATTTCAATGAAAATTTTAAAAAATTTAATCAAAAAGGTTTTGAGGGCAAAAAATCGCCTTTATCGCTAAAATTTGGTATATTTTGAGAGAAATTAATGTGAATAATAAATGATAAGATAAAGAGTCGCTATGATGGAGAATTAAAAGTCCATCGCCGACTGATTTTGAAATATCACTAAGGTCCAATCGCAATTCATTGGCAGAAAGGTTCAATAAATAGCTGTAAACATCATTATTTTTAACTTTTTGGAAATTTTTACATTTACAATGTCTTTCCAATAGCCTCAACTCTCAGTGGGTTCTGAAACTATTAACGATGAAGGGAAGTGGCGATCGTCCGATACAACTGAACCAGAAAAGAACCGATTTAAGAAAAGAAAAGAAGCTTTTCATAAATAAAGGAATTTTTCCGAGCAATTATGGAAATTGATGGAAATTTGGCAGTGAATTGAGACCAAAACAATTGGCATCTCTAAAGATTAAGGAAAATAAAAATTAATGAAAATATTAAATACTATAAATACTATAAGTGATAAAAAGTATAGAGAAAATATCAAAGAAAACAAAAAAATTTTTTTAAAAATTTTTGCATAAAAAAATGAAAAAATTTTTATATATAAAATTATTTTTATATAAAAAATTTTTTTTTAAAATTGTAATAAAAATGGCGAAGTTTAAAGAAAAAAATATAAAATACAAAATTAGATACTCATTTGTGTACTAATCAATTGTTTTATTTCAGATAAACAGCGACAAATTCTAAAATAAAATTGGATAAATGAAAGAAAACTGTGGAAAAAAAAACTTTTAGATTTGTTTAAACATATTGTTGATCGAAATATCAGTGGAATTTGTTGGTTTCTAATTATTCCATAACTGAAAAAGGAGAAGAATAATAATTTGACGATATGCAGCTGAATTAATTGATATAACTATGACGAACTGATAAAAAGCAAATAAATATGCCGAATGGATGATAAGATCAACAGTCAAATGATCAAATGATCTGGCGAAAGGCGGTTATTGCCCAGGTACTTCTCCGAAATGTGCCGCGTAGGTGGCTGTCGCTGGTTGCAACGATACTAATATAGAGCGCAATTGCATGCAACATTAATTCATGTTCATGTAGATTTTGCCAAATTTTCCAGTAACATTTTTTTTTCATTAGAGTGAGTTTGAATTATTGAATTATAAATTCTTTGATGCAGCTTTGACTGTACAATTTTATTTCGACGATTTTTTTAAAATCTATTTACTGGCTTTCTACTTAAGCGCTCTGATAGCTTATGCAGACTTATTTAATAGAAATACAGGTGAGTCGGCAGCGCCGCTGGCGATAAGCTGAATATTCGAATAGGATTTAAAGACTTTCTCGCTAATATTTAATCGCTAAGTTTATAATCAATTTATTTAAATTTAGCTACGAGAGGACCATTTGTTTCGACATATTCTGACAATCGAGCAAACTGAGCGATTGCAATGCTTTTGTACTGTGGAACCATTCGCTGTAAGAATAAGAGAACAGTGCAGAAAGATATTTTAATCGCGAAATGCGATGTTTTAATTCAAAATTATTATTATTTCAAAATGGTGACTCCGATACGCCAAATGAAACCTTTCATTAACATGCAATTCTTTATCTTCACATATTTCAATAAAAGATAAGGGTCAATTTATATACATTTTCTTATTTAACATCCCTTACATTGATTAAGAATTTCTTATTTGTTTTGAAATAGTTATCTCTCGATTTAATTCATATCAGATATTATTTTTCTGTCCACATATTAATTGGTTTAATTACACAAGTTTGAGACGGCGAATAAAGATTTTTATCAATTCATGCGGTGATCAGTTTTTATTCCGGCTTTCTACTTAAGCGCTGAGAAAGCAGCTGCATTGAGGTTATCTAATATAATTAACGCGTGGCAAGCGAGCAAAATTGCACCGCTTCCAATCAATAATTTATTAATCTATTTTTTAAGATATCTCCCATTTGTACACAAAAATTTGGTCAGTCCGATTTATAAGGTGGAATTTTATATTAAAAATAAATGCATTAAACTGAATTCTCCCGTTTTCTACTCCCTCTTAATTTAATTTATCGTCCTCGGCGCATTTGCAAAGATTACTTCATTACTTTTATTATTTTATTACTCAATTGACGATGGTCATTCAAAATAATTTTCGGCAGTTTTCGTTACCTCGTCAAATCGTTTTTATTTATTTAAATAGGACAAACACGGTTATCACAAAACACCGAAAATCTGAATGAATAAGAAACATAGAATTTTCCTAATCGAAGCGTTTTTTTGATTTTTCATTAAAAATCATATTTTTTTTCCCTTTCAAAATAAATAAATTACGATCGTTTGTAGAAATCGTTAATGATTTAAAATTAAAATTTTATTAAATAATTTAAATTATTTGCTAAACAATTAGAAAATAAAACTAAAAAATAAAAGATGAATGATCAAATAAGTGAAAATAAGTGAAAAATTACATTTAAATAGTCAACGCAAAATAGCATTTTTTTTCAATAAAATATTTAATAAAGCGACAATAATTTAATTTAAATGATGTTAAATCGCTGAAATTTGGCACATTTTCTGAAAATTAATAATTCTACCATTCAACAGTGATAAAAAGTGCAGAGAAAATGTCAAAAAATAAAAAAATATCTAAAAATTGTAATAAATGGCTTAAAGCTTAGAGGGGAGAAATATGAAATTAAGATAATGCATTTGTATCAGCGATTATACCGTTGAGTAGCGAATAGCGACAGATATTAAAATTGGATAACGAAGATAAAATTGTGGACTGAAAAATTATTTGGACTTATTTTGGAATGGATAGTCTTCTCGAATACTGTTGGATGATAATGATAATCAGTGGAGTTCGTCCGTTTCAAATTATTCCACATATGAAAAAAGAGAAGAGCAATAACGATTTGGCGATATGCAGCTGAATTAACTGATGCACTCCACTATCATCTATGAACTGATAGAATAGAAACACAGGTGAATCAGCAGTAACACCACACTATATTGAGATACATAAGATCAAAAGGAAAGGCTGTCTCAATATAACCATATATTTTTTGAATAAATTCATTCCAATGGTATTTGCTAATTGCAACAATTCATAAAAAACTTGCTGGTGAAATTGCTGAATTTTTAATTGCTGAATTATCAAAATTAACAAAATAAATGAAAATCATAAAAATTTAATTATTAAAATTCTTCTGATCAAAATCTAAATTTAGAAATTTTATAATAACGACAATTAATAAAAATAATAACGACAATAATAATAATCAATAACAATAAATTAATTAATAATAATAACTCATAAATTAGAAAAAATTATCATTTACAGGCTTCTCAAAATAATACATGCATTACCCGCTGTTATCCACACTATGTTATGATCATGATCTTCCTCTATACCGTTTTACAAATTTTGCCCTGAATAAATAAATTTTTTCAATCATGTCATTTACAGATAAAATAATAAACAAACTATTTTACAAGATCATTTTTATAATCGTTCAAATAATCCTATGTTCAGCCCACCAAATATTTCTCGTCTAACCCACAGAATTGGTGCTTATAAGATAAAAATCTTAATAAAATATCCAACCAGCGGATGATATAATCAACCATTAGCATTTGAGTGAGTGAAAAAAATAATACAAAATACAATATTTAAAATTGGCTAATTTAAGGATAATAAAAGATTAGGATTATTTAATCACAATTAATTATTCCTTCTGTTAGACATAGCAGATGATGCTCCTTGTAATTGTCTCATCATATTCTGCAAACCTCCCATGCCACCCATATGCTGTAATACGCGAGGATCCATCATTTTTGCCATTTGTTGATTCAATTTTTGCAATTGTGATGGATTGATGTTTTTAGTATTCATATCGCCATTCTAAAACTTATTAGCAGTTTAGATTTTATCTTGAAATTAAAGCAAGTAATCGCATATAATTGAAAATTTATACAATAAGCACACCTTAAATAAGCCTTTCATACTTCCCATCTTCTTAACCATATCAGCAAATTTTTTATATTGCATCAAAAGTTCTTTGACTTCACTGACTGCAGTTCCACTACCTCTAGCTACACGCTGAATGCGACCTGACTCTTTTGAAAACAAATCATTTGCCTTAGGATGATCCAGCTCTAAATTTTATTAAATTTTAGAAATAAGTTTGGAAAAAAAATTTTAATACTAAATCTAATAAGAGTCTAATATTAAAATCTAATATTAAAAACAATTTTAAATTTTAGGATTTTTATTTTACTTAGATATTTAAATAAACGGCAAAAAATAATTTTTGCACAAAAGGTGGTCAACAAATTAAAAATTTTATAAATTATATATGAAATTTTATGACCTGCATCTGACATACTGTCCATTATTGTCATTAATTTTTTTAATCGTGACTGTGACTCTTGCTCATTTCCTTTAGACATGAAATCAGGACCAAAGCCAGGAATCATACTCTATAAATGAACAATACGAAATAAATAAAATTCAGAAAGAACAAGAATCATATTTAAATGAGATAAAATATATTAAAATAAGATGTCAAAGAAAAATTCAAATAAAAAGTAGATAAACGATTTAAATTTTACGAAATTAAAGAAAAATAAAAAATAAATAATAACAAAAAAATGAAAAATAAAAACAGTATATTTCTTCGGAATGAAAATGAACTGCATCAAATAATCAAATTATTATCCGTGCTATAACGATAAGAAAACAAATAAACATCTTAAAAAGAAATTAGCAGGAAAATGCAAAAATAACCATAATTTGATTAAAAGGTCCCATTTTCAGAATATTCTGGAACTGCTCGTACATATCGCGTAAGGTAAACATTCCTAGAAAGTACGCAAATATGTGATAAGATAAAATAAAAACTTCAATATAGTAAAAATAACAAAAAATTTTGATGCGACTAACCATGTTTTAATCGTTTGATCAATTCTTCATTATCTTCAATACCTATTTCATTCACTTTTTTCACCAAACCTTCAATATCACCCATTCCAAGTAATTTCTGAACGAACGCTTTTACCTCAAAAGCCTCAAAGTCATCAATATGTTCACCAGTACCAATAAAAATGACTGGAGACTTCGTTGCCGCTACACTTAAATAGCAGATGTAAATGAAAGTTATTAAATATACATGAGAAGGCAAGCATTTCTTTCCTCTTCAACATAAAACTTTTGTATTTATTGAAATAGCTGAATTTCTTTTGGCCATTAGAGATGATTACCAATATGGCATCCTTGTGCCATGCAAGTGAAAAATAAGAAAATATCACAAATAAGAAAATTCAGTGAAATTCTAATCCTTTACAAATTTTTTAGGATAAAAAGTCTCAGATAGAGAAATGAGACTAAAATAAAAATAAAAATTAAAACAAAAATTAAAAAAGTAAAGTGAATGACTAACGCTGATAATGCTCCGCCACCTTTTGCATGACTGTCCAATTTAGTAATGATTACTGAACCGACATCGACTGTTTCACTAAATGCTTTGGCTTGTGCTTCACAAGCTTGACCTATTGAAGCATCCATAACAAATACAACATTATTTGGATTCTAAAAACAACTAATTAAAAAACAATAAAGAAATATTGTTACAAAAAAAATAATCGATATTAAATATTTTCCTTCAATACAAATATGAACCTATTATTTTCTAACAAAATATCTTACCACTGCATTAGACACTTGAAGCATTTCTTCGAATAGTGAGGTCTCTTGCTTATGACGACCTGATGTATCAACAATTATAATTTCAAACCCATCTTCTTTGAACTTTGCAACACCATTAGTCGCAATCACCACCGGATCCATCTCAGTGTAACTAAAAAATAAAAATTTACCTGAAATTTAATGATATACAAACCAAAAAAATACCCATGAAGTAAATTTACGGTAATGTATACAAATAGGTTTATAACAACCTCCCATAAAAAGGTATCCGAGCTTTTGTAGCATTCTGCTTTAATTGGTCAAAGGCACCTGCACGAAACGTATCTGCACAAATTAGGCAAGTTTTCCATCCTTTTCGCTGATAGTAGTAAGCTAACTAAAATTTATGTAGATCTTTAATGCCACCATAGAAAAAAACCTTACATTCATAGTAGAATGATATTCTTAGGATTTAAATTAAAATATTTATTGGCTTGATTAAGAAAATAAAAATATGAGTATAAATAAAAGCGAGTTGAAAGTTGAAATGAGATACTTTAGTACAAGTGGTAGTTTTCCCAGAACCTTGCAAACCAACAAACATGAAGACATTTGGCTTTCCTTTAACTGGTTGAAAAGCTTTAACGTCCGGATCCACTAATTTGA
Source organism: Dracunculus medinensis (assembly GCA_900625125.1). Taxonomy (NCBI): domain Eukaryota; kingdom Metazoa; phylum Nematoda; class Chromadorea; order Rhabditida; family Dracunculidae; genus Dracunculus; species Dracunculus medinensis. The sequence continues at coordinate 148,324 of UYYG01001190.1, read as the reverse complement.
CAAGTTCAGTAAAAACGCAACGCTGAATGAGACGCCTTTTATTAACACCACCAGGCATTTCATCGAAATCAAGTGTTTTTCTTTAAGTAATAAATTTTTTTAAGATTCGAATAAAGCAATTTGAATACCTCTAATCAAATTTTTCTAAATTTTTACAAAATTTCAAAAGATTAATAACCAGATAGGAATATTAAAAAAAATATTAGAAAATGGATATTTTTAAACGAAAAAGAAATATTATTGAAAATTCTTGCGATTCAGTTTGGAAAACTATAAAATAATGGAAATTCTTTTTATTGATCAGCTCTAGCTGCTATGCGTATAGTTTCTGGTGGACTACCTTGATACTATAATTGTATTATAACTCTTGCTGCAGAAGTTTTTAAAAATGATGAGGGACCAATCCAGCAAAGAACTCCTAAATAATCACAGTCTCCTTCAAGTGCAATTCGATTTTGGTATATGCCAAGAGGTTCATATTTAGCCAAACCACTGTAATAACTCTTTCAAATTGTGGTAAGAAATCCCGCCATCGTCAAAAATAAGGATCCGAAGAAAAGAACGTTTGTCTACTATAAAGACATATTTATCTCCAAATATTTGATATTGACGTTCAGCCGATTCATAAATAGATTCAGCCGATAAATTTTTTGCTTATCAGTGGGAATTACCCAAAAAGCTCTTATGCTAAGTATGTGCAGTTTTTTCTACAATTTTCCCTCATCATCTCTTCCAAAAAACCGCCTATAAGACCTGCTATCTTCGATAACCATACCTTCAGTCCTTCGCGAATTAATTTTCCTTAAATTGTTCGCAAAGGCTGTATATATAATTCGAGCTATATCTGTCGGTCGATGTTCGGTCGAAATTTGGACTTAAAAAATGCCGCATAATAAAATAATGCCAAATAATCAAATAATTAATGAAATGAAAATTTATATCGACCTACTTCACATTATCTTTCAGTTGTTTCACAAGACGAATATTAACATCAGCCTCGAGAAGAGCTGTACAAACATCTTTCAGCATACTATTCAGTTCTTCTTCATTAATTACTGTTGCCTGGCCTAATTTCCCGATGGCATTTCGGATTTTCCGGCCTAAATCGGCCAACACCATATTCGTAAGTCTGAAAACACTCGACATATCAATAAAAAATTCAAAAAACCTATAGAAAACAAAAATTTCACCGTTAAACAATAGTTTTTCGTAAGAAAAAAATAAAATGTGCCACAACGTGTCAGGTTGACGGCTGAAGAGGCTCCCCACAACGCATCAGGCTGACGGCTGAAGAGGCTCCGCCACAACGCGTCAGGCTGACGGCTGAAGAGGCTCCGCCACAACGCGTCAGGCTGACGGTTACTGCGCCGACACCACATCCGAGCACCGCGCGGCCCACTCGCCCCACAAATATTGGCCAACACGGTTTTAATTTGTAAAATAAAAACAATCATATATAAATAAAAAAAGGAAGAAAAGTCGCAAATTCAAAATAAAATTAGTAAAATATTAAAAGAAAAATTTTCATTAAAAAAAATACACAAAAAATAACAAAAACCAGCCACACCACTTTCAATCAAACTGCGAAATTTTAATTCTCCGAATTCTAAATCTCAGATTTTATACTAACTATCAAATTATTTTCGACCTATAGTTCCACACTTTGATAAGCTGAACTATAGTAAAGCCTTACTCGATCTATGTGATAAAAATTTGGCAGTGTGGTTTAAGGGAAGGTTTCGGTGAGCGGTGAACTTTGGAACCGAGTTGAGGTTGGATTTTCGGTTATTTGTGGGGGTATTTATAGACTTATGCGCTATGTTGATATAAAATTTTTATATAAAATTTTAATTTTAAATTACTTAATTTCAAATTTTAATTAAATTTTAATTTTAATTCAATTTGGTTTTAAATTTTAATTCGATGAGAAAATGAAGAAAAAAGGGAAAAATGTTTTTAAAGCGCATTTTTATAAAAAGCCTGCGTAGATGTTTTTAAAGACGGTTATGCATACAAGAATTTATGGATCAATAGTTTGCCACTTTTTATAAACTCATTGGTGATTGGTGAAGCAAAGTGGAAGTATCCGATTTTAAACCTCAGACCTCGGACCCAGTCTAATGCCGAATGGCCAGGCAAAAAATGAAATTACAGTGTGAATAAATACTGGATGCCTTTCCTGTTGGTGAAATCTTTATGGAGCTGTTGCGAGTCACCATACAAAGCCGCGATTCGATTTCCATCTTGCTATATGGCTGCGTGACATGGCCAATGAGAATGGAGGATATTGAGAAGTTATCTGCCTTTGAATCATGTCTAAGATACATTTTACTTGGAGTGGATAAAATGGTCTCATCCACTTTCATTCAAATACCACTTCCATTAGGTATCATCAAAAAGTCTTTGCTACTTAGGGCACGTTCTTCAGATTATCGCTGGTTGGTTATTATTTCCGATGCTGGGACTTCAGATGCAGGGTTCAAAGAGTCCAGGTGTGATGGTGGCTATTTATTTATTTATTTCCCCGCTACTTATAACGCTAAATGATTCCTTGGTAGAATTTATGTGATTCGAGAAACCGGTAGAGACTAATGATAAGCGTAATTAGAAAGAACATAATTTATAAAATTTGTTCTGAAAATATTTATGATGTGTTGGTGTATCACAAAAAATATCTCAATATTTTCAAAAATTTGCCATTTTAACTCTTCTGTTCTTCTTCTAATAACCTAAGCCATTATTGTTCGGGCTGGCTGCTCCGTTAATGAGGCTTTTCCAACCTCATAATTCGATGTCTTATCTGAAAGCAGTAGAAGCCATTTTTCTTTCGTTTCCTTCACTATCCCCATTTATATACTTTTTGATTAGTTTTTTAAAAAGATCTTCAAGGTTAACTGCTCGAACTTTTTAAAAGCGATTAAATTTATTTAAATCAAAAGCGAAAATTAATAAAATATAGGAAGGAAAATGCATAATAATTTAGTAATATAGTAGAATTGAGTGGTTTCCCCAAAGGTTCGGTTATCTGCCACGTGGGTTTCATTCGCTGTCGCTATGCCATCTCTCCGAATTCTTAGTAAAATGCTAATGGCAATGCAATACCCTGAAACCTATGGTTAATTAAATTTTTATTCAAAATTATAATAATGATAAGAAAAGTAATACGAAAAAAGGAATAAAGCTTATAAAGAAGGTAGTAAAGATAGAGTTGTTGGAACGAAACCATACAAATCCCTGCAATTTCCATGTTACTGATACTGATAAGTTGTTTGCATATTTATTTAGTTAGTGACAAATTAGTTTGGACGATTTCAATTTTGACCTTTGCAATGATAAAAATTAGTAAAAATTGATATCGAAAAATAAATGAAATGACAATAATATTATTCTCATTTCGCCACAACATTAGTTTGGTTAATCTATGAAAACCATCAAAATTTATGAATTTTTATCGCATCGTCTTCATTGGCACTATTTAACAAAAAACCAGATAAAAAAAAAAGGAAAGTTAGAAATTTTAATTAAAATTGTTGTTAAAAAAATTGTAAAAATTGTTATATAAATTATTTCTATTCTTATTAAACTCATAAATTATAAATTAAAAAATCCAAATTATTGTCGCAACAATTAAATAATAATCATTTAATAATTTCATTTAGTATTCTAATAAACAGGAAATACAATTGGGATGAGCAAGTAGCTCAAGAAGCGCATTTAATATTACAGTGAAATATCGAAAAAAATTATTTATCTTTATAATAATTATTGCTTGGATTTTATTGAAAACCAGCCAAGAGGACGACAAATTAATTTGTCGCTAACTAAATAAATATAATACAAACAAATTATCAGTAACATGGAAGTTGCGGGGATTTGTATGGCTTCGTTCCAACAACTCTATCTTTACTACCTTCTTTATAAGCTTTATTCCTTTTTTCGCATTACTTTTCTTGCTTGTGTTAATAACAACAGGTAAAATAACAAATAATAATTAATGATAAAAAAAAGAAAAAGAAAATATGAAAAAAATTAATTTAAATAGGATAATTATAAAGAGAAAACTATAATATTATGTAATATTGTACAATTTGAAGTAAATGCATTATAAATAATCAAATGGCAAAAATCGAGATTTATAATTATTAATAATTATTATTATTACTATTATTATCAATTACTATGGTTAAATTTGTATAGGTGAAAGATTGCTTTGATTGAGCAAGCAACGAGTTCAAGCGCTTTATTCGATTTATTTATCAAATGGCACGAATCATTAAAAAGTGAAAAGTTCGATTTCTTTGTTATTATTGATAACTCGAAATCAACAAATTTTAAACTTCGATTTCTTAATTTAGTTATTTAGTTCTTTCATTAATTATTATTTTCAAATTTATTTTTTAACTCTCTGGGAGATCATTTTAAACTTCGTTTTAAATCATTGATAGAACGGTGCAATGGATTGTTGTTCGCATTTTGGAGCACTGCTGCTGGGGTTCTTTTATTTCCGGTGCGAGCAAAAAACAAACTTTCGAAAATTCGGATGGTGCTGTGGCGGTTTACACGTAACGTAATGCTGTAGCGAAGTGATTCCTTGGAAAGCGATTTGTCTTATCCAACAAGTCAGCGGAACCAGAAACGGTGAACACTATTAGAAATTTCAAAAGTCCTTTTATCTTCACTTCGTTCATTTTATATTAATTCTGTTGTAAAATGTAATGTTTAATTTTATATGTTAATATTAATGTTTCATTGCATTGTATTGTGTTTTTATTTATGCATCTCCGAGGAAAACATTCCGTTGAAAACATGAACGGCATTTCCCGACTGTTCTGTAAGTTAAACAACTTGGTCAGCAAACAGTATTCTTTTAAACCTCGTCGCAGTATTTTTTTTGGAACTTCGCGGGAACCTGTTACACCACTTAACATCCCTCAGTACCATTAAAGATCACTGCATTCCTGCTATACGCTATTAGTCCTTTTATAGCAAGTAGCCATAAGGCCTTTTACCACCTTTATTCTTTTGAATACCCACTCAGATCCTGTCGGATTTTTTTGCCAAAATTGACTAGTGGAAACACCACTTATACTATGCCAAATCACTCGGAAGTCCGTGTCTCTACTCCTCAAAGATATAGTCAAACTGCGATTTGCCCATTTGTTCCAAAAAAGCCGTTATCTCGTCATCAAATCCTTTCAAATCTCATTGTATTTCTTTAGCATCGTCCTCATATTCCATCATTTTCCCTTCATCCTTTCTCATAACCCTTTAATAGTTTCAGTTTAAATTCCATTACGATTCCATGAGCCCTCCACAGGGATCTTTTAATTCCCATTAATTTCTACCATTAATATCCTTCCATCCTACTCGAATCCCCGCAAAAAAATTGCATTAAATCTAAATTTACACCATTTTATTCTCTAAACTACTATATTATTTTCTTTAAATAGTTTAATATGCATGCGCGTTGTTAAGCATTTTACTCCGCTGAAACTGCGTTGTTTCCTTAATACTCCACCGAATCTTGCCATATGCCATAAGTAACATTGCATTAAATTCTCGTAGATCTTCACTAAGGGTGAACGATGAGATATTCGAGTTGAAAGCGTCGTTTCGATAGGATGTACATCCAGTTAAAAACAATTTTTAAATGCTTAAGTGGGGTCGCAAAAAGGAAATTAACAATTTAAGACGGTTGAAAACAAATCGTATAAATATGAGGATTGGGTGCTGCGAATAAATTTTGGAATAAACTAACGAGCAGATTAGAATAAACCAAAAAGTAGGGAAATAAACAAGAATTATGTAATACCTAACTGCCTAAGGCTTAATGCCTAAACGAATTGGAAAATAAATTATTCTCGCGTAAAGAAATTCGTTTATAACAAATAAGTTGTTTAGTTTATGTTTAGCTAATTTCATCCACAATTATTTTTAAAATTGAACTTTATAAGGGCTTTATTCATTTATCTTCTGTACACTGCACTCATCATTTTTACTTTGGCTGGCCACGCTGACTTTTAGGTTAGCCTGGCGACAGAATTGCAAATGCATTTCTATCAATCACTTAGATCGAGCGATTTAGAATAAAAATTTATTCTATCTACAAAAAATGGCGTCTTTATAGATATTTCTTAAATATATTGAAGATATCTATTGAAAAATGTATTCGTTGCCTAATTTTGGCTCTAATAAGTAAATAAAGCCATAGGCTGATTAATTTAAAAAGCCTATCATTTATGATCTATTTTGCTAAACCGTGTGATGGTTGGCGTCAAAAGTGAGGTGGGCCAATCAGGACCTGGACTGATACGGTGAGAAAAGATTTTGAACGTATAGGTGGACCAGCAATATATGGACTTAGACGATTGTGTAATACCTAACTGCCAGTTAAATCCTAAATTAGTGATTGGTGATTGGTGAAGAAAGAATGGCTTCCATTACTGTCGACGATATCATCAGACTATGCCGCTTACTACACTTGTAGCCAGCCTAACCAGTAATGAAGAGCTGTTAGAAGAAGAAGATTTGAAGATCTGTCACTGACTAAAATGCATGTGCATGTAATTAAACTCGTTAATTATTCATTTTATTATTTATCACTAAAAATTTCATTATTAAATATCAATTAGATCTATTAAAGATTTTAAGCATAGGTGCCCAAGCGGTATGCAAAATTAGTGGAAAAAGTACTGATTTCGATTAATTTTAGGCGTAGCATGTGGGAAGGGGGATGAGCTCGAAAACATCATTCTGTACTTCCCAGTGGAACCAGTCGAACTACTAATGGTACGAGTTGTTAAAAGAAATTCTATTCACCCAGCGATCGAAAAAATAAAAAATTCGGAGTTTTCGGAGATTCGAATTTCTTTAAATGATAATTGCTGAATTTTGAGAAATATTTTCCCAAAATCTCAAAATGAAATTATTTTTAGGAGCAACAAAACGAAATGAAATTCAAATCAATTGTATTGACGAAATGCAAAAAAACAATTTTAATACTTTTTTAATGCAAATTTTCTGTTTCAATTCTTTTTTTTCCATGCTTCGCTTGTACTTCACATGTATTTGTATTACTTGTATTTATCACTTATTTATCATTTGCATTCACATTATTCGCTTATCGATAGAAGCACAAGTGAGCGATCAGCACAACGCGATTTCGGGCTCGGTTCCGCCGAGAACCGAACGCTAGCATCGGTGCTTCAAAACGAGGATCCACTGAGTTATTCTGAGCCCCTATTCGCATTTACGAGCGAATATTAATATTAATTGCATTAATTTAGGGCGAGAATTTATTTCTTTCCATAATTCGAATTAAAACTGACTAATAGCGAAATGAAGTTTACGCCTTAAGCGTCGCTTGTTAATTCCTTATTTAACCATCTGTTGAATTTTCCGAATTCTCATATTTCGTTGATGTTGAATTTCATAAATGAGGCAACAAGTAAGATTTTGATTTGCCTAAATCATAAATAATTTTAAGGATTTTTATAAATATAAATATTAAATAGACATAAAGCATTTTTATAAATATTTAGCGCAATACGACAGCGCAATAGTTTCATTTCAAAATTTTATTTTTCGTTTTCACGTCTCCGTTGCCAATAAATTTTGTTTATTTTATAATTAAAAATTATTTCTTTAATTTTTAATGAGGTAACGTGGATCGCCTCGTTACTGCTTTATCCTTTACGATGCAACCCCCTTCATTTAAATACAAAATAAATGAAATGTTACAAGAAAAATTAAGAAATAAAGTGAAAAATAAAAATAAAATTTTTATAAAAATAAAAAAATAAAATAAAAAATTATATGGAATATAGCAAGTAAAATAAAAGTAAAATTAAATTAATTTAGTCTGAGGATTTTCCTTTCATAAAATTCCTCGAATTCCTCGTTTGTCTTGAAATTGGAGAGAATTCGAACAACAAACAACATCCCTCAGTAATTTGTTCCTTTAATTAATGCTTTTAATGAAGCAATTATCAAATGATATATTGTGTGCCTATAAACTCGTTTTACAAGTCTTCAATGCATAGCAATAAAGAAGGATAAGATTGCAGTTGAAATTAATGATTTTTGTTAAAGATAAAGATAAAGGTTGATAAAGATTTTTCGCGGTTGTTTCATGTTTATAGCAACAATTAGATTACAATGGTTAAAGGATAGTTTGAAATATAAGATAATTAAGGATGGTGATAACGTGTGGTAGAAGATAAAGGGAAGGAACGCTAATGAATGGAGGAATCAGTTCACTTTAGAGCTGACCGGAAGGTTAAACATTCCGGAGAAGCAGAAGGATAAATTCATATTCATCATAGAACAAAAGGAAAAAAAATTTGATATGGGGATGATTCGAGTGGAGATATCTGATTCTAAAACAAAGACTGTCGAACACTCGCTTAGATAGTGCTCTTGTTGCAAATGTGTCAAATATTCTGAACTGACCTGGCCTGGTTGCATATCGAACTTCCAGTATTTCCGGCACCAATCGTTGTCCTTTATTAAATGGCTCATTCACAATTATTAGCTAGCTTATCTTGAAGCCTACAGTTTTTGCAACCAGCTTAAAGTTTTAATCAACAAATCACATCATTTCGCTTTGAGTCACCATTTGAGTCTTGAAGCCTGAGGAGTCTTTTTTTTGTGACAGTTAATTTTTTAACCGATTAAATTTCAAACAAAACGTGAATTTTATTAGAGGTAATATTAGAAACATAGGAAGGGGAGAAATGGTCTCTAAATCATGGATCCAGTAGCTAAGGAACAGCCTTCATTTCATTTCATTTTAGTGCATAACTTATTGGCTACAACAAGAATCCCCATGCATTACATTAGGGTTGTTCAAACCGAATTAAGCCGAATTTGTTAATTTTTAATTTAATTTGTTAATTAAAATGTTAATTTTTTGATTCTTAACAATATTTATATGAACAAAATTTCAAAAATATTTATATTTATATTTAACAATATTTATATTTATTTATATTTATATTTAGCAATATTTATATTAACAATATTTATATGAACAAAATTTTATCATTTTTGACATAGATACTTAAAAAAAATTCAAACACTAACTGCTTCTTATTCTATAAAAATCTTCGGCTTCGGTGGTATTTGAAGCGAAAACCAAATATGGCACCGAAGCAAAAGCACCGTTGGACCTTTCATTATAACCCTCATTCATGCATTTCATTCTTGGTTAACACATTTTGATCCATCCGTCTAATTTATCTGTCTAATTTATGTTGTATTTGCTGTTGAACTGGCATTATTATAAATAAATTGATATTCATTATCATAAATTGCTAATCCTAAATTAGTTATTGGTGATAATTATATTCCCATCATTTCTTCTTCGTCTAGCAGCATACGTTACCACTGAGTTAGAACAGTTCCACTGAGTACGAGGCTGATTCTACTGTTCGCTTCATTTACTATTTTTATATCTACGTATTTGCATTTCTTCATCGATCAACCATCACAATTAGAAGTTGTTAGAAGTCATATAAATGACCTACGAACGATGGATGATGGATGGATTAAGGAATATTGCTTTTATCAATGATGCTGTCAAATTCATTTTTTTGCATTTCATTTCAATAAACTTTACTTTTTGCGTTATTTTTCTTTCTTGAATTTTAGTTTTTTTCGCATATTTTTTTAGTTATTTTTTCATGGAAAAAATAATTTCCGAAAATACGACATTCAGATCAAAAGGTCTAACGAGGACTTAAAGTTATTTGAGGAAAATTTTCTTGATAAAGAAATTTCAAGTTGCTTTACACTTTTTTCTTATCACTTTAACAATTCTTATTACTTTTCTTATCAAAAAATTCAGTTATACACCATACACCATTCTTCCATTTCAACAAATAGAATCATTGATTAATGAAAGAATTTTTACAATCAAAAGCTTTTTGTTTCTGAAAATTTTACGAAAATTCTAGCTAAAAATAAATGATTAAATCTCAAAAATTTATTGATAAATAGGACAAGACCAAGAAAGAAAATTTGACGATATGTAGTCATAATAAATGACTAACACGCACAATTTATGATTAGCTTGTTCAACTGGTATGATAGAAAATGAGTCCCTAGCATTACTTGGATCTTTTTCAGAATTATCAGAAATACAGACCGAATTATCACGCTTGAATTGATAATCTAAGCAATAAATTCAACTATATTGGCTCTCTGATAAATAAACACACACCAAAAGCCAATTTTAAAACTAATAAATTTTAAAACTAATAAAAATGAAATAGGAGGATAGCGCTCGCCATTTTCTGGTTAAGTTTGGGTCCTGCTGGCTGTATGGTCAGAAATTTTTGTAAGTCTCTTGGCGAGGTATGGACAGATTGCTAGCAAAACGGTGATTTCTTAATAATGAGCTTACTTGTATCGGGAACAGACGAACACTTTCCTCCAAATATGATTAAAAACACGATTTGACAATCGGCTATCCTCCTCATCAGTCAAATGATCATTTTAAAATTTTCATGTAAAAAAGCGATTTTATCATAATCTATCAATTATTAACGAATCATTAAGTTGTTTATAGTGAGGAAAAGAGGAAAGAGGGAGAATGAATAATTGAAGAAAATGATAGATAAAAGTGCAAATGATATAATACCACCTGAATTCCACTTAATTACGGATTCTCAATGAATCGGTCGCATCTCCAAATATCTATGATTAAAATGGATCTCAACGGATGTTTAGGGAGAAGGGGAGTGGGGAGGGGAAAAAGAAGGGAGAGTTTGGGATGAATAATTAGAAAAAAACGATTTACTAACAATTTTCTTATGGTATTGTATTATATAAGATTCCATCCAGTTTATTAAATAGTTATGTGAATAATCTATATTTCCGTATTGTTTGAATGATATTTTTGGAATCAAATATATAGCCTATATAATAATTAATAGGAATGAGGAGGCATTTAGTCGCTGTCGCTAGCGGAGCCAACCAAAACGAATGGTAGAAGAAGAAAGAGGGTAAGTGAGGAATTTATTGGTCCTATACTGCTTGGCCTCTCTGAATAACGATTAAACTGCCTTAAACCAGAAAGAAAATTTATAGGAAATAAGATGGCTGTGTGCTTATATATGAGCCTAGTTATATTCAATAATGTGGTTATTAGTGAGTGATGTAATGGCAAAAGCAAAATTTATGAATGTTTTCAATAAATCTGAGGCCCTTCGTTCCTATTATTTGTGTCGTAAAATTATTGACTCAACTCAAAAAAAAATAAATTTGTTTTTTTCAAATGCAAAATTATTAAACCATTAGTTCTGAACGCATTTTTTCCCTCAAATAGCTCACCACTTGTGAATGGAATTGCTCCACTGGTTTGTTGATTACCAGCCAAATTTTTCCAGGGAATGATGCAAGTGGGTTGCAGCATCACTCGGATTTTCGAAAGACAGTTTACTTCCACGAGGAACAGAACCCCAGCATTAACGCGAAATGAGAGCAAAAATCCACTGAGCCATGCTACCTCTTTCATTTGACTACTAATAAATCACAAGGAAAATTTTTTACTAATTCTAATTCTCATAATTTCAATAATTATTCATAAATATTAAATTTCGCTTTCCTAAATTTTTTACTTTTATTGAAATCTTCTCGTTTATACAAATTTATTTTATCGGTATTTTGCGGGCAGAAGAATGCGGATATATGCGATTTTGCGCGTTTTATTATGGTTAAATATTTTAAAATTTTAAAAATTTTAAAAAATTTTTCACAAAATTTTTGTAAATTTCTTCTAAAAAGTCGCAATGCTATGATGATGGTTGGCGTCAAAAGCATGGCAGCCAGTGGCAGTCAATAAAGAAATGGACCGATACGTTAAGGGGGGAGATTTTGAACGCATAGAGACCCAGTGATGTACTTAATTATTTAAGTAGTCGAGCTAGGTAGAAATTTATAAGCTCAGTTATATTTAATAATGTGGTTATTAGTGAGTGATATAATGGCAAAAACTGAAGGCTTAGGCCATGGAAAAAGGATTCATTCACTTTTAAACTTGGAAATCCTTACCTTAGTCGCCAATGGAGCGAACCAAATCAGCAATGATGTAGGCTATCGGAGGTGCAATACTGGTTCAATTAGATGTTGTGAACATTCCAAGTGAATTCGCTAAGATGGTGAGGATAGAAGAGTTCTGTAGATTGTTGTGGGTTATATTCCGAAGCTTGGATTTTACTTTAGACAGGTTATCGAATCAGCCACACTTCTAATGGCCAATAGAGCTCGAGCTAATGTGCTATTTGATACAAAAATATGAGGAAGGAAGTTTATTTAAAACTCATTCTTTCTTTCACCTAATTTCAGTACTCCTTTCCCAATCCCCCTTTTACTTTACTTCAGTTTTTCTCTAATTCCCCTTTCTCCGATATTTTAGCGCCTTTTTCCTCCTCCTTTCCCCCCTTATCTTCATATTCTTTTCCTTTCTCCTTTATTTCAGGATTCTGTTCCTCTTTTCGTAAACTCCACCTCATTTTTTTTCGTTTTTTTTCCTTCACCATTACCACCCCTTCTTCTCACCTTTCCTCACCGCAAAAATTTCTCTTAACCTTTTTTACGAGTGGTTTTGTGATCAAATGCATAAATCTCTAAAAACTGTATAATTCTCTGGAACACTCCTTTAAAACCACTTTATTTTCAATCTGTATATTTCTTACAATCATAAAAATTTTTAAGCTTTTTCGCATTGGCTTTTCAGTCAAAGCCAAATTCTTCGTGGTGATTGCTTCGTCGTCCAGTTGGGCTTTGTTTAACGCGAATTTTTAGGTAGGGAGAGGGTTTTTCTTTGCACTGCGAATTTAATGTTCTAAAATCGAATTCGTTCGCGAATTTCGAGTTCCACAATCAGATATCTCCGCGAGTCTTCATTTTTAAGCCCATCACTTATTATACTCGCTCCGCTGGCTTGTCGCACTGGACAAATATGCCAAGGAGTCCTTTGGCGATAGAAGTACAGGTGAAGTACAAGTCGCCAGCTTCACCCCGATTTTCCGGCAGGTTTACTCCTGAGGGAACTTCAGCATCAGCGCTCGGAATTGCTCCCAATAATTTCTTTTAACCTTTTTTATTTTGTTTAAATCCTATTTTTGATTTTCGATTTTAAATCTCATTTTAATGATAATTTTTGGTTTTTTGGTTTCACACAATGTCCAGTGGAAATCGTTTTCATGTTTCATCGGTTCATCAGTCACCAAATAAAGGCGATTTACGTCTTCAGTTAACGACAGAAGATTTACAAAATAAACGTTGGTTTAAATTATTCAAAAAAAAAAAAATAATTCCAATTATTTTATTAGAAAAAACTAGAAAAATGGCGGAATTTTTTATTTAATTAATTAATAAATCGGGAAAAGAAATTCTTATTTATTTAATTTTAAAAGGTTTTTTCTTTAACGTTGAAATATTTATTTAAAATATTTTTAAAAAATTATTTTTATTTTTATTTATTATTTACAATTAATGTTTAGTTTTTTTTTAAAGAATTTTAATTGACAACAATGTTTAAATTTTATTTTTTATTCTTTTTTAATAATTTATATTTTTTATTTTTTTTGATAATTTTTCTGGAAGTTGTTATTATTATTGCTTTGAGAGTTTTTCCTTACCATTAAAAGTGAAATCTAGATGAGTAATTGAGGAGGAAGGGAAGGAGGAAGGGAAGGAGGAAGGGGAGAAGGAAGGGACGAGGAGGGTTTACCCTATTACAATCAGAATAATCAGTGACAATGGTAAACTGAACCAGAAATAATGGTCGAAACAACGGGTCTATGTTTTTTCAATCATTAAATTATTAGTTACATTTTTTATACAAAAGAAGAAATAAAAATATTGATTGGATTACTATTTTTCATAACCCTCATTTTTCCTTTTCATTTTCCTTCATTTTTAAATTCTTTGCCATTTTTTTTGCAAATTGTTCTTACGGATCTATTTAGAATCGAATTATGTAAATCCGTCGTTTCAAGTTAATTTTGCTTTTTATTTTTGAGAAAAAAATCTTTTTTCCTCTTCCTCTTTCCTTTCTCAATTCATTTTCATCCTTCGCTCCTTCATTCTTTTTTATCTTCCTTGTTATTCTTATTGATCATTGCTCCTTCATTCCTTGCCTTCGTCCTTTTTTCAAGTTTTGCTCTTCTTCATTAGCATTCTTTTCCATTTTCATTTTTTTCATCTTCAAAAAATATTTACACTAATTTTATTTTTTCTTTACATTTATTAAACGCAAAAATTTTAAAACGTCATAAAAACTTTTCAAAAGAATTCTTTTATTAAGAAATTTAGAAAACAGTCGGTTATCATTTCTTATTTGATCGGCTTTCACAATATTTGAATCATCACTATTCTGCGGCTTATTTATTGTCGGGAAAAAAATAAATTTCAGAATTATTAAAATTTATAGGAGAGAATGAAAATGGGAAAAAATTTAATTTTATTTCTAAAAGTTCAATTTGCTTAAAAAATAGTTTTTTTGATATTATTTTTTATTGTTTATTAATAATACTATTATTAATTATTATTATTATTTATTATTATTATTAAATCTAAAATTGAGAAAATTGCTTATTTAAAATTTCACGAATTTTTAAATTTAATTTGTTGTAAATAGTGATTGAAAACATAATTTTCTTCTCATTTTTTCGCAAAATTTATTAAATGCATTGGTAAATTAAAGATGCGTTTATTTTTTAATATTTTGAGCACAAAAAACTTTTTATGATAAATTTTTTTAAGTTTTAATAAATATTATTTATAAAAATTTATAAATAAAAAATAAGTGATATAAGTGAAAATTTTGATCAGATTTGTCGGATTTATTATTTCGTTAAAAAAATCAATTCGTTGAATAAAAATTGAATTTTTCATATTGCGAAAGGTGGATAATTTGTTTCATTTAAATTGTTTCCTTTTTTTAGTAATAAAACCGATTATCATTTTAATTTAGTAATATTTCTTATAATTATGTTTAGTGTTCTTTTCTTTTATTTTTTCACTTCTAAATCTCCAATAGTAACTTATTTTTGCCTTTAACAGTAATAGTGAATAATATTAAATAAATAATAGCAATTTTAATAATAATTGCAATAATAGATAACAAATCTTAAAATTTTAAATAATTAAGGTTATTAATATAATAAATATAATAAAATAATAAATAAATGTAATATTTAAATAAATAAATATAATTAAATGAAATAATAAATAAATATAACATTTATAATAAATATTTCGTTGACTCTTTTTTTTCGTAAAAAGAGACGAAAAAGGTTTAAGGTTTTTTATAAGATTTTAAATTTTTATTTAAATTTTTATTATTTGTTATTTTACTATTTTTTATTTTTATTCATTTATTATTTTACTATTTTCTATTTTTATTCGTTTATTATTTTATTATTTTACTACTATAATAAATAATAAATATATTTAAATCGATTATCAAATATGTATATATTGTATATTAAAGTATACGATGCCACTATTCCACCGATGAGGAAAATTGCACTTCAAAAATAACATTGTGATGGAAGTCTGTGAAAGTATTATGGCACATCAGAAAGTTTCAAAGTCGCGCTAGAACGAGGTTATTAGGTGAAGGATTTTTAAAGAAAACCGATGCAGGAAAAACTCTTAGAAAATCATTCGAGAATTAAAAAAATATCATTCGCCATTTTTTAGACAGGAATAAGGAATAGTGTCTGACTTATTTAGATTTATTTGATGGCAAACTGGTGAAATTCATCCGTTTCTATAAATTTATGTATACTGTGAATAGTACCAACGAAGCTCGACGTAAAGTTCATCTGATAGGCTGCACGACGAGGTGACCATCGACTGCGGTGAAATAATAGCAAATAAGAGATAAATAATATGTCCGATTGTTACCGTTTGTTATGATACCTACTAATGATTTTTTAATATGTGCATATGTATATGCTTGAAAAAGGCGAATGATTTTCCTTTTTCTGGTCTTTTGGTCTAAAATTAGGAAATTTCGCTTCTTTTCGCTTCTTTGAAAAAAAAAATTATGAACTATGATTTCGCTTTCAACAATTAACACACATCATATCAGTTATCACTCATTACCAATATTTGTATGGTACAATAAGTTAATAATGTAATTAATAGAAATTGTTGGGGAGAAGATAACCTAATGGGTGGCGACCGAGTGTTGATAGGCAGAGATTCCTCGGAGTGGCGAAGTTTGTTTGGAAACGTCAGCCTCAAAATCAGCCTCAAAATGTAAGTCTGATTATCTATGCGCAATCTTACTGTACGGCTGGAAGCGTGGCCAGTGAGAGTGGAAGATATCAGGAATTAGCGTTTATCAAAGTAAAAAGGACCAATCTAGAAAGGTCCTTTAAGTTAATATGGTTTTGAATGCATTGTAGCTGAGCAATATACGGGCTACGGGCTTAGGCAGTGGGAAAAAGTGGCTCCAAGCATTTTCAGACATGATTTCTGAAGCTTGAAACGTCTTACCCATAATCAGCCAAACAAGCAGTGATGTGAGGTATTAAAAAAGATACTGGCGATACTCACCTATTGCCATGTTACTCTCCAATAAGAATTTAATTATCGTCTAACTCGAAATGGCGATAAGCATTCACTTCACGTTTTTTTTGATAATATAAATTATTATTTTATAAACTGCTTTAATAAAGTCTTTGAATAGAATCGTTCTGAGCAAATTATATATAGTCATCACTAAATTAGTTTTAGTTCTCTAGAATGCGAGAGTCATGAAAATTCGAGCATTATTTAAAGTCATATTTAAATACTTATGTGCACATACATGCACATGCACATTTACATATACACACATACATCTATAATTAAGCATTTTATTAATATTTATTCAAATATTTTTTATTTATTATAATAATTCTTTATAATAATTAATTGATATTTAATATTAATGAACAATATAAATTAAATTTTCTTAATTATTTAATTCTTTTTATTATTGTTTGAGAAAATTTAATAAAAAAAGTATTTTGAGAATAAATTGTAGAAATTTGCATTTATTTTATTAAGAAGTATTTAATCAAATGTAGTGCAATACCATTCAATCTTTTATAATAGTGAAGATAGAGTTGAAAAATTAGAAAAGAAAGAAGAAAGGAAAGAAGGAAGGAAGGAGGAAAGGAAAGGAAGGAAACATCTGCCATCTTAATAGTAATGATATTGTGATGTTCTTTAATTCTTGCAATTAAAAACGTAAAAATGACTTCATTCGCTTCATACAAATGATCATTTCCGTGAATTACTGAAGAATGAGTGAATCACTTAGGAATAGAAAAATGTACAGCTTGATGGATATGGGTGCATCCACAGCAGCCCTTAGTTAATTACCTAAATACTTTATATTAAATAGATTTGGCAAATATCTTAGTTTCGATTTCTTTCCGTTGGCCAGAGTAAACTTTTCATTAAAATTGAAATCTCTGGTGGTTCTAGAGATTATACTTCTATTCTCAACCATAACTCTCTGGAGAAGACCTTTCAGTCTAATAGTCCGCCGTTGGAAGAACCAAATTACAAATGGTGAAAGTTGTGAAAAAAGAATAACTGAAATTAAATTGTAGTAAAATAAATTTAAATAAATATATAAATAAATAAAATTATTTGAAAATATATATTTGTCGTGAACTAAATCTTCGTAATGGCCCATAGTGATCATAGTAACCCATTAGGTTATTGCTTTCGAGGCGTCGAGGCGTATTACTGAGGTTCAATTTTTCCCCGTAGAAATAAACGTGCATGTTTTTTACGAATTCGGCGTGACTTGACGCGGCGATCCCTTATTTTATCGGCAAACATTTAAATATTTTATTTAATATATGGATGTATAAAATGAATTATTTTAGATTATTTAGAATTTTACTTAAATTTAGTTTTCATTTAAATAAAAAAATGATTTGAAATAAATATTTGCCTATTTTCTTGTCGATTAACAAATAATTTGCATATTTTTGGCTTATTATTGATCAAATTAAATTTTTTTGATTTCATCATTTTTTATCTTTTTAAAAAATTTTTTCACTAAAAGTTCTTTTTTTTTTCGCTTATATTTCAGTAAAAAAAATTATTTAAAAAATTGTTTGGAATTTAATTTAGTTTGATAAAATTCAAGTTGATAATAAAATTCAATTAATTTTCCTAAATTAGATTTTTTTGTTGAAAAGTTTTTTGGGGTAAATTTCAGTGAATTCAATAACATTAATCCAATCAGCTTAATTATAAAATTCACGAGAAAAAGAAATTTAGCATTCTTTTTTTTTTTTTAAATCGAAAATGATAATTGTAAAGGAATAAAATTGAACCATTTGGGAAAAGTAAAGGGGAAAGGGAGGGGAAAAATAAGAGATGCTTGTTGCTTGATTTCAGTAGAGGTAAGACGAGTTGCTATTCGTTTAATGCGCGTAAGCTTATCATTAAGGAGTGTTCGTGTTGAGGATTAATCTATAATTCTGTCTGGCGACACGGTGTCGTTGAGTTTTGCAAATTGAAATAGGCAAATTTGAAACGATATTAGATGGGGAAAAAAACAAAAAAAAATGTGAATAAAGAATAATAAAAAAAAGATATTGTTGAAAGGTATCAAATAAAAAATATTTAAATATGGAAATATAATGAGAAATAAAATGAAAAATAAAAACATTATTAATAATAAAATTAACATTATTATTATTAACAAAATTCAAAAATTTTAAAATTTTGTTTTATTCACTGTTTATTTTAGAGAAAATCGAAGAGATACCATTATGTGAACAACATAGTCCGAGTCTCGCTCTTTACGAGGTTGTTTTATTGTTTTATTAATTTATTAATTTTTTAAATACCAATTAATTAGCAACTGATTTTCGCTTGTGTCTCTGCGCTCAGTGGGAAGATAAGTGCCACCGAGAATCGTAGGATGGACCACGCTTCGTCACGCAGCAGTGTTGCCTAACGAGAAAAGTATAGATTAGCTCAGTGGGTTAGTACTCAGTGCAGAAGCTCGGTGGTGAATTTCCGTTTTCGGCGAAAATAAATAAGCCTGAAAGTGATGATTGTAGGTCACCTACCTATACTTCTGTCGCCAAAGGATTGTCTGGTATTTTATCTAAGCAGACAAATCAGCGGGGCGAGCCAAACCAGTAGTGGTGAGTGCTGTTAAAAAAACAAAAATAAACAACTAACTCTCATTTCGAATTTTGAATTTTAGGAGGATTATAAAACTCAGGGTCAAAAAATAGGTCAAATGCTTCGATCGATTTCTCTATATCAAACTGTTGTGCCAACTGCTGAAGAAAATGAAATACCTAAAAAGCCAATCAAAAAAGTTTCTCTCTTTAAAATTTCATTTCATTTTTCCTAATCTTATCTTTATATTACTTATATTTTAGGCACAAATGGGTACAATAATGGGTGTTTATTTGCCTTGTATGCAAAATATTTTCGGTGTTTTATTTTTTATTCGTTTAACTTGGATCGTTGGTACTGCCGGAATTGTACAAGCCTTTTTTGTTGTTTTTTTATGTTGTTCAGTTGTAAGTTTTTTCCAAAAAATTTCCAAAAATAGAAAAAATAATCTATTCCCACCGTTACTGATCAGACTGATTCTGACTATAAAGAAAGGCGTTTTTAAATGGCGCACCGAAACAGTGCATGAAAGAAGCCACTCATTTTTCTACATTATATCGCTTCATTATATCACTTGGCTGCGCATTTATGTCAGTCCAGGTCTTGGTTGACTCTGCTCGCTGACGCATCATTGACGTATCTATCATTGATCTTATCAAATAGCGAAATACCCATCAATTACTGCGGCGAAGAACATAGCTCAGCCAGTTTACATGCTTTGAGGCGATATTAGTAAAGATTAAGTATGCATTCATATGCATTCACATGCATTCATGTGAAATCTGTCGCGTAAAGTATCCCTTAGGCATGATTGATTATAGATAAGTCTCTGATATCTTCCGCTCTCATTAGTGATTTTTTATGATTTAAAGGTTTTATCAAACGGAAGAATGTTGTTTCTTGAATGTTATTCCTAGCTTCAGCTATCGGGGATGGAATTTTATTTTTCGCTTGGTTCAAGAATATATTTAAAATATTTAAAATATGCCACTTTTCACAGTTAGTGATGAATTTATAAAAATGGATGAAAAATCAGCTTTTCAGTATCTCGAATTGTAAGATCAGAATTTTAGAATCTTTCATTTCTGTTATCTTTTTTTTTTTTTTTATCTTCTGGCCTTTTCATTGTATTAGAGATTTCTATTTCATCGTGCCAATGTTGTTGAACACATTTGAAGAATCCATCATTTAGGACCTAATAAGTAATGTGATCTGGCAATCTTTTCAGGCACTGCTTTCTTGCGGCACTTATCTAATGATTGGTATGAGCTATGGTGGATTTGACAGACTTTTAATGAACTTGGAATCAGTATTCATTGGTTTCAAAAGTTGTCACTGGAATGTGTGGCTAATTCAGTTTGTAATTCCTAGTGAAAATAGCCAGAATTAATCTTTGAGTTCATGATCCTTGAAAGATTTTGGGAGATATTACGTCATTAATTTCATGTTGATCGTGACTCGTGCTTTAAATTCAACGTTACGATGGAAACGACTATCTAGGAACCCAACGACTATTTGACAGAATCTGATTGGAATACTGATTATCCGGAGAGTTTTTCATGTAATTAGATATCTTTTCCGGCGTTCGTGAAATTCATTCTCCTTGGCGAAAATGGAAAAAGGCTTATTTCCGAGGGGCGAATTGAGTCTTTACGCCATATTTGCCAATGCCAGAACACAATTCACTTGTGATCTACGTTTATATTGCAGTCCTTTCCCTACTATGACCACGTTATCTGTCATCTACGAAATTTGCTATTTGCATTTGAAGTTCCACATAAAAACTATCTCCAGTTATTACAACGAATCTCTTGATGATTGGTGGATGCTGAAGTTAATATTAATAAGAACAGCATAATTAATGCAATTTTCAAATATTAAAGAGGGCATCGAATGGCTTAGTGGTTGTTGTTCAGATTGGAGCGCCTATGCTGAGGTTAGGCAAAAGTGATTTCATCCGTTTGTACGATGGAATAGCTTTAAGGCAAATTTCCTCCTCTATAAGTGCGGAACTATATTTCAATTTTATATATGTGAGAACTGTGGCATGTGCGGGAGATCGTCTCTTATTTCTCTTATTTAAGAATTTTCTTTACTAAAAATCTTTTTAAAATTTTCCTTTTTGCACTCTTTTATTTTATTCGTTATGGATCAACGAATTGACCAGCACAACCGACTATTCTGGAACTGATCTTATAGAATTATAAAACATACATGTTTCCTATAATAACAATCTAAATATAAATATTATCAATTGGAAAAATCCCAAACTATCATTAAACCTAAACGAGTCAACCACCTCCGCCTCCTCCACCATTGCCTGTAAATATTCCAGCATTTGTTCCTCCACCACCAGCTCCTATTGGTGTGGATCCGGCTTCTTATCAGGCGGCTATATCGGTCATCAGTTTTAAAAATTATGCCAAAGAAACGTTTTAGATGTCGTAAAGTCATTTGCTTATAAAATTACATTTCGAAAAAAAATGCAATTATTTTTGGGATTTTGGTTGAATCGTTCTTTTTCACTTTTTCCCTATAAGTAATAAAATTTTAAAGCATAACATAAGCATTTTTTTAACAAACTAATTTTTGCAATTTTTCATTCGTTCAAAGCAAATTTCAGACATTCTTAACTTCAATATCATTGTCTGCAATCGCAACAAATGGTGTGGTGCCGGGCGGTGGACCTTATTACATGATATCTCGTAATTTAGGTCCAGAGCTTGGTGGTGCTGTCGGCATACTTTTTTATCTTGGTACGACAATAGCCGCTTCAATGTATATCACTGGTGCTATTGAAATACTTATTGTAAGAAATATTTTTGTCATTTTCATATCTCCATATAATTCGTATTTCATAAAACCAGTTTTTTCCGTTAAAATTTTTCTTTATTAATATTTAATCTATATTTTGGTGGCTCTTTGAGTTGTTCCTGTTATTACTTGAGTTGCTTTGAGTTGCCGATGTGGGATTCTGCTTCCGGCAAGAGTCAAGTTCTTTTTCAAAAATCCAAGTGCTGTTAGTTCACCTTTAGCCCTAAGTGGCTCTGTGGTAAAGTTAGTATGTTCCTAAATCTGAAATAGAAATAAAATAAACATTTAAAAGAAAAAAAACATTGAAAAAGTTAATTGAATTAATTGAAATCAGATGATTATTATTATCATAGCTTTATCTTCTTCCTCAAGCGAAAATGTTTGAAAATATTTATCATTGCTTTCGAGTGTTGGGCAGTGCTCTTTTGGTTATTCTTGGAATAATTGTACTTGCTGGTGTTAAGGTTCCATTTTATTTAACGAAATTTTTACTCTTTTTCTTTCTCGATTTCAATTTTCGATAAAATTCTTATGTATATTATAAATGCTATTAATTAAATTATAAATTGTTAAATTAATGGTTTTTCTTCCAATAATAAATATAATTTCTCGTTTGGTTTTGCTAGCTTCACTGACTACTTGCATAATAGTTTTGAATCGTATGAGAAGGGAGGTTTTGTTGGATTTGGTTGATTGCATTCAGTAGGCAAATTAATCAGCGTAATTTTATCAATCTTTCACCGCTTTTCCTTTCTTCTATAGGTTTTTTTAGTTCTATTGATTTAGTTCTATTGAAATCTTCTTTCGGTTAACATTAATTTATTTAAAAAGCACTTCTTCGAATGAATTTTAAAGTCATAATTATTCATTTAACGTTCATTTTGCAAAAAAGCCTCTCAATATTTTTTGTTGGAAATCAGTTTTGAAACAATATAAAAATGAAATAAAATAATTAAAAGTGTTTATGTATTTGTTTTATTTTCCTATGCGATATGAAATAAAACTAGCAAATCATATAGGAAAGCAATTTATGCAACCAGCCATGTATATTTAAATGAAGAGATTTATTATAAGCGCTAAAAATGCATGAATGAGTGCTTGAATAAGTAATATATTATCTCTGATAAATAAGCAGCATAGGTTCTTATGATTCTCTTATCATTACGTTGATTCTGTTGTATGGATAGCGAGAGATAATATTCTATGATTTATAACATTAATTTCCCCCACGAATCTCGCAAAAATTAAAGCAAAATTAAAAATATTTTTAGGTTGTAAATAAATTTGCGCTACCAGCAGTTTTTGTTGTGCTCACATGCATTTTATGTACATTTATTGGTGCATTTATCAAATTTAATGGATCTGATTCGCTGAAGTTTGTTGACCTCTTTTTCTGGTTATTGTTAAAAAAGAAAGGAAATTTGGATTAAATTCTTCTTATAAAAAATTTCAAAAAATGATTTGAAATATAGAATGGGTAGAATGACCGAATGAGTTGTTATACTGAGTTATTTCGGAATGCGATGCTGAAGTTCCACTCTCAGTTGGAGTGAATTCGGCTTTGAGGAACCCGAATGATGTTAACCCATATATACGTCGCGTTTATCGCCAAATGATTCCTTAGCAAAAAATCTGTGCGATCCGATAAGCCAACAAAGCGAGCTTAGCGCGCCTAGAAATTTAATTTTGCAATGATAGTTATGTAAAATTTGAAATATTGAATAATTGCCCGTTCTTATTATTTCTTTTATTTCTTAATTTTTTATACTTAAAAATATCGATTCTCGATAATATATGTAAAATTAATAGTGAAAAGTTGTTTTTCGTAAGAATAATCGTCCTTTATCATTTAGCAAAATGAGTTGAATTAGAGCAATAATAAGTAAATAAATAAAGCAATTGAAAAGGAAAGGAGAGGGATGAAATATAATTTTTTAAATCTAAATTTTTTAAATCTAAATTTAAATTTTTTAAATAATTTTATCTTAAAATGAGATAATTTTATCAGTTTTAATCAAATCAAATCAGATATTGTTGCAGGTTTTGCATGGTTGGAGATCGACCAGTTGATCTTGTTTCATTTCATCAAAAATACCATTATGTGCCAAATTGTACAGAACAAGGCCTGCAACCGTTGTTTTGCACGTCTTCTAATGCTACACTTATTTGCGATGAATATTTTATGAGAATGAGCAAGATAATAAGTTGGAAGCGCAAAGATGCTATACGTGAAGAAGTACTTTAATAATTTATTAACCTCCTCCTCGCTTCAAAACTCGGCAAATATACAACTCTTTAAATTTCATTTTGATATTTTCGTTATTATATACGATTAATAATTTTTTGCTCAATTTCAACTTTGCATTTATTAAACTTATAAGAAATATTGCATTTCTACTCAACAAAGTGGTCGAATAAGAGAGAAACGATTATAAGAGGGAAACGATTTCTTTCCATTTCTTTCCCTTATCTAGAGTAAATCACTGAAAGTGGAATCCAGGTGGATTTTAGAGGCTTATGAAAGGAGACTGGCTGACGAATGGGTCTCACGCCCAATGGCAAATAGCTGGCTAGTGATGGGACGTGCTGTGAGAAGAGAAAGGAAGAAGATCGAAGAAGGCCCACCAACCTCTCAAGTCTCCTTTTGCTCGAAACTACTCTTTTATTTCATCATAGGATGGAGCGCATTATTTCAATTTACACCGATGATTTGAATCACACGGTTGATTTTTTGATAGGCAAGTAAATGATGCCTTCAATATTTTTAGATTGCCATCCCGGGTGTTGCGAGTGGTGTATTCTTCGAGAATCTGTGGAGCAAATATCTTGCCTCTGGCGATATTCTTACGAAGGTTTCTTTTGGCACATTATTAATTACAAGCGGATCCAATCCATATCAATTTTAGTTATTATACAATTATTCTTTATTAAATTGACTGTCATTTTCATCTGCAATTTTTTTTTGAAATTTATTAGTGTTCAATACAATCACGTGGATTTATTATATTTTACAATAAAAAGACTCGTACTACGAACGGCCAGAATCGTTTTCAAAACATATTGGCATATATTGGCATATAGTATTTTGTCAAAATCCTTTATATTTCCTTAATAACTTTTATTACTTTAACACACTGCAAATCCTTGATATTCTCTCCAACTATCCTCTAATTTCCGCTATCTCCTTCGATACGCCATTCATATTGATTTTAGTTTTTGTAATTTTATGTGTGACTTTGAAAAAAATGAACTCCAAGCTTTGACAGTGTGTTAAAGTAATAAAATAAGAACATATGGAGGAGCTAAACATGGGCATTTCGAGACGAAAGGAAAGGATTTTAATTTATATAACTAATGAATTGCGGTAGAAACAATTTATGAATTTTGAGGGGATATTTAGTGAAGGTTTCGAAGAATTTTGAGCATTTGAGAATTTCAATATGACGCGAAGAGATTTTGCGAGTTGACTGCTTTTAAGAGGATGTTAGTGGGTTATGAGCGTTTTGCATCCTCTATGATTAGAGGAAATATATCCTGCATTGCTGAATACTAAATATATTGGCGCACTTATTGTAGATTTGCCAGTAGGTTTGGGCTGTGGTATTGAATATCGAGCAATGTTTTGATTTCATCTTTTTTTTTAAAAAACTTGCCATTGCTGGTCTGGTTTGGCTGGCTTTTTTGATGACATCTAGGGTAGGTAAGACATTTCCGTTCCCGACGCCATGCCAGAAAATAATAGAAGCCACTCTTTTCCACTTTGTAAGGGTATATGTAACTGAATCACCTATGCATTTAAAATTTTCCTAGTCGTATCGAAGTCCAAGTCAACCAAATTTTCAGCAAATATTTCCAATTACTGCGAGAAAACAAAGACATTAATAATTATATTATTTGTTTCATGTTCTATAACACTTTCGGCTTCGATTTTTTTGATCGAAAGACGAGTTTTCTTCCGGCATACATATTTGACAAATTATTTATGCCATAATGATTTCAAAATAAATTTAATGGGTTTTTAAAATATAACTGAAGAAATTTTTTAAGGAAAAGAAGTCGAAACGAAGGGTTGCTGTATTATCAACTTCTGGTTATTATATATTTGCCGATCAAGCAACTTCATTCATGATTTTGATTGGAGTTTTCTTCCCATCGGCAACAGGTACTTTTTGGGATTATTGCCAGTATTCGATAATTTATTATTTATTTTATCTAATATCTATGATTTTTAAAGGATCTTCTTATAAAATTATTTAAATCAGTGGTATCAGTGGTATCACTTATATAAGAATACCATTTGCTTTATTAAACATCAATTTAAAAAATTCTAATTGAGGGATAATGGCTGGATCGAATCGATCGGGAAATTTAAAGGATGCTTCACGATCTATACCTCTAGGAACGCTTGGCGCCCAAATCACCACGACTATTGTTTGTTAGTTCATTTTTCTTCCTCCTAACAAGGTTTTTATGAAATAAGAAATAATGGTTCCATTCTATTTAATTTAAAAAAAAATTTTTAATAGAAATTTCTTTTAAATTCAGTTATTTCATATAATTTAAATTATCCATAATTACTTTAAATTATCCATCTTAAATTTTCTTTCCTTAAATTATATTTCATTAAAAGATTTTTTTTTTGAGATTTGAGTGGGGTAATATTATTTGGTTCGTCTGTAGCAGAGATGTTCATTCGCGATAAATTTGGGCAATCAGCAATGAGTAAACTTGTTATCGCTGAACTTGCTGTTCCTCATCCAACTATTATACTCGTTTGTTTATTTCTGTTTTTAAAGAAACAACCTATATGCAAACAGACTCATTTGCATTATAGATTGGTTGTTTCCTTTCAACAGTTGGTGCGGGCATGCAGTCTTTAACAGGCGCTCCTCGTTTACTTCAGGCTATAGCCAGTGATGATGTTATACCATTTTTGTCAATTTTTCAACAAATGGACTCTCGTGGTGAACCAATCTTGGCTATTTTATTAACACTTTTTATTTGTGAATGTGGAATATTAAT
Source organism: Dracunculus medinensis (assembly GCA_900625125.1). NCBI lineage: Eukaryota > Metazoa > Nematoda > Chromadorea > Rhabditida > Dracunculidae > Dracunculus > Dracunculus medinensis. The sequence goes on along the minus strand of UYYG01001190.1, from coordinate 121,324 downwards.
TGCAGTTATTGAAAATATTACTGCACTTATCACTCAGTGAGTTATAATTTTATTCGGTTTTTTTTGCAAATGCAAACTATTTCAAATTTCAAATATTCGGAAAAAATTTACTATATTTCGTGGTTCGTTATAAAATAAATCATGTGAAATATTATTGCATAATGAATTTTACAACAATGAATTTATTTTAGATTCTTCTTAATGTGTTACTTAGGAGTAAATACGGCTTGCGCTCTGCAGAGCATACTGAAAGCACCTGGTTGGAGACCGTCATTTCGATATTTTCATTGGTCGTTGTCTCTTATTGGATCATTCTTGTGTGTTGCTGTTATGTTTATTTCTGCTTGGCATTTTGCTCTTCTTGCTATCTTTATTGGTGCTACTGTTTTCAAAGTAATTTCCGTTTTTTAATGAAAAAAATACCTTTGATATCGATATATTGCATCTTTTTTAATTCGTTCTTCAGTTTTCAACTTTCAAATTTCGTCGCTTTTATTCTATTCTAGTATATTGAATATGCTGGCGCAAAAAAAGAGTGGGGCGATGGTTTACGAGGCCTTGCTTTATCAGCTGCCCGTTATGCGCTTTTAAATATTGATACTAAACCGCAACATACAAAAGTTTTTTTTTGTTTTATTTTAAATATGATTATATTCAAGATATTTCGAAGTGAAATTGTTTTAATATTGAATTCGCGGCTTTTCCTTATTTTTAAATTGTTATAAATGTTGTTAGTGGGAATTACATCATTAGCATATCCGTGATTTTTTTTTATTTTAAGAGCACTCACCAATTACTGGTAAGATTCGCTCTGCTGGCTTGTCGCACTAGACAAATATGCCAAAAAGTCCCTTCGTGATAGAAACACAGGTAAGTCGCCAGTATCACCCGGATTTTTGGACAGATTTATTCCTACCGGGACCCCAGGATCGGTGGGTTAACATCGGTGGGTTGAGCAATTCTACTCCTTGTGCTTGTTCCATTCGACAATACGATGCGTTAACCTGATTTCAAATGCATCGACTCATCGGTAGCAGTTATCTTGCCACTGAACCAATTACGCATAGCAAGTTGATTTGCCCACTTCTTGGACGCCGAAGAATAATATCCATAATCTAGGCTATCGGGAAAAGAAAGCAGCCTAGGATGAAGTTTCGTATGCTCACTCTCTCGTATATGTTGCTAATTAGTTTTTTCTTCAATTACAAGCATGACCCAATTTATCTGTATACAACAGTGATATAGGCTGCACATTTTCTCTAATATACTATAACTTCGAAGTGAAGGTGAGAGTGAGAAAATTTTTCACGAAAGCGATATCCACAATATCTGGATTAAGGACATCAGCTACCAATATTTATAAGCTCTATGGCCAAATTTTTGCACATAGTCCTTTCATCTCTATTGCTTCCTTAATGAATCTAGGACCTTTGTCTAAGTTCCCATGTCTCCAAAAATATTCATTGCACATTACCATCGTCCTTCTATTTCATAAACCCATTTCGCATATTTTTTTCCAAGTATCATTAATATTTGAACTCATTTTGCGTTGGGATGCTTGTTCTTTCAATGGAAAATCCATTCAACGGGAAAGAAACGAGATGGGAATGAGTCCAATCATCCATCTGGATTATAATTTTTCGCCTATATTCGAGAGAAAAAACACGGGAAAAATATTTCTTAACTAGGATGTTATGAATTTATGACGAGTTATGAATTAAATGAATTAGAAAAATCAATTAAAAAATTATAACTATTATAGGTAAATTTGTTTTCAGTCACCATTATTTTTTTCTAAAAATTTTAATTTCAGAATTTCAAAATGTATAATATTTATAGAATTGGCGACCACAGTTGTTAGTTATTGATCCTGATAATAGAGAAGATGAGGATGCAATGTTATCATTTATTTCACAGCTGAAAGCCGGAAAAGGACTTACATTGGTTGCAAAATGTATTCAGGGTGATTTTATCGAAAAAGCAAGTTTGGTTGAGGAGGATAAAAATGTTAGTCGATTTTACTATTAAGGTTTTGACGGCACTTTTTTTCTAAGAGCATTCACTATTTCTGAATGGCTAGTTAGAATTCCTGCCTGTCATCTTGTTGGATCAGGGAGTCAGTTAGCGGTAAAAGTGTATAGGTGGGTCGTAATTGATCACAATCACCCAGTTTTTGAAATGATCAATATGTAAAAAATGACTATAACTATAGCAATAACTCACTGATCCATTGACTTGATGGTATTTTACGTTCTCTGTTATTTCATTACTTTAATGGTATTTTTTTTATTATATTTTATATGTTTTTATATAATTTTATATTTTTCCTTTTTTTCAGAAATTGATTCATCTGATTAAAAAGCACAAGATCAAAGGCTTTTGTGATGTTCTTGTTACAGCCAATACTATCGAAGGTATATCATGCCTCGTTCAAGTCAGTATTTTGCTTCCCATTTTATTTTTTTCATTTAATGAAGCGTTGTTTTCCTTGATGTTATTGATATATCAAGTTATTTCAGACTTCCGGTTTAGGTGGACTTCGGCATAACACTGTGGTTATTGCATGGCCTGATGCTTGGAGATCGCTTAATGATACAGGCGCCTGTAAATTATTCGCTAGCACTCTTCGTGCAGCTGCAGCGGCCAAATGTGCCATACTTGTGCCAAAAAATATACGATTATTTCCGAAATCCCACGAAAAGGTCTGTTTCAGAGATCTATATTCATATGGATATGCTTAACTATTATGTTATTTAGGTCTCTGGTCACGTAGATGTGTGGTGGATAGTACACGACGGTGGCCTTCTAATGTTATTGCCATTCTTATTGAAGAAACACAGAACGTGGAAGAATGTATTATTAAGATTATATACAGTTGCTCAAGTTGGCGATAACAGCGTTCAAATGAAAAGAGACTTGGAAAGTTTTTTGTATCACCTAAGAATCGAAGCTCAAGTTTTCGTAATAGAAATGGTAATTTCTACCGACTTTATCTAACTTCCTTAAAGATTTTTGGAAGAAAAGAAAAAATTGAATGAATGAAAAAAATGGAACAAAAAGAAATAAAATAAAATAAAGAAATGAAATGTTTTGATATGTATCATTCTATTCGTAATTTGACTAAATAATTTATTGGGAAAAAGAATTTCTCCATTAAGTATATTTCGGTCTTAAAGTGAGGAAATATCGTTAAAAAGACGCACTTGTTGATTTAATTTACAAGTGATTTTTTTTTTTCTAAAGCGGGATTCCGATATATCTGAATACACATATGAAAGGACGATGAAAATGGAGGAACGATGCAAATTGCTGAAAGATTTGCAACTAAGTGAAAAGAAATTCGATCTACAGAATGCTGTAACAGAAGCAGCGCGAGAGCGTCGTTTATCAAAGATCAATGAAGAAGAACCATCGAGCCATTTGGTTTATTTGTTTTTTAAACATATTTTTCATTTTTCTCTTTAGTATTTTCATATTTTAGAAATGTGAACAAGAGAGATGATGGTCGAGAAATAAATTTTCAATTTTTTCTACCTTTCAGTTTGAGAAAATCGTCGATAGTGAAACTATTTTGGAGGAAAGCGATATGAGCAATCATTTTATGGATTCCAGCAAAAAAAGTGATGGAATATGCGTGCGATTCAGTGATTCAACACAAGTATCAATGGAATTTATTTTTTCAATTTTTTCAATTATTAATCAAAGTGAATAAATTTAATTGACTATGATAACGGAATTTTTTAAGGAGGAAGAAAATGAGGAAATAATGATTGATTTGGAGCAGCAAAGATACGACAAAATACAATCGTTTAATGTTCGAAAAATGCATACGGCTGTTAAACTGAATGAATTAATGCGTGAAAAAAGTTCGGATGCTCAGTTAATAATATTAAATCTTCCCGGTCCACCTCATGAAAATGATGGACAGTACTGTAAGGTTTTTTATAGTATATTTATTATTTATTTTTTCGATTCGATTAAAATGAAGAAATAGTAATATAGTAACCGAACATAACTAACAGCCTATAATCCAAGCCTGCGTCGTCTTTCAATGACGCTTCGGTAACGTTGCTCAAATCCGCTAGCGACAGAATTGTCGTTGAGAAAGCAATACATTTGTAAAAGAGTTATTAAAAACTATCTTTTTTCGATTATTTTAAAGCCATTAAATTGAGAAATTCAAATTCTCTAATTAATTCGAATCATCTTGTAAATTACAACCGAACCCACTGGATTTTGGCTCGATATTCGAGTTCTGCTAGGGCTTAATTTTTGCAATTCCTTTTTTGCTAAAATGAGTGCATTGAAAATTATTGGAGAATAATAAGTGGAGTGGTAATATAATGGAATCTATATTTTATGATTTTCTGGATTTTATTTTAATTCTAAATTCTTCCATGTTATGCCGAATGCAAAGGGATTTCGAATCGCATTTTTATTTTTAGTTATTCATTAAATATCTGAATTGTTGATGAATATTGTCGGATATTATTTCATCTTTGCGATCTTTTGTTTCTTTGTCTAAGAGCCAAAATTTTAAAAAATATTTGTAATGTCGTAAAAAATTTATAATTTATTATTTATATAAGTTGTCATAAAATAAAAATTTTAGATATGGACTTCATAGATGAATTGACAGAAGGTTTACAAAGAGTTCTTCTAGTGCGTGGTACTGGTGCCGAAGTTGTCACAATATATTCTTAATCATTTTTAAACAGTCATTTATGTTATTGATAGTCGAAGAACAAATATATATCATTGATATTGATATTTCCCATAAGTCATCGATATCTCTTTCGAGCAACGTGTACAGTCGATTATTCTAAATGTTAATTTAAATATTCAAATTATTCAAACATTTTTGAATTTTTCCTTTTGAATATTAATGTATTAAAAATTTTTGTTGTAATGTGTGGTGATGATTATCTTCAATGTTCATTTATTGTTCATTTATTTAGATTTGTCTTTCCAAAAATTATATTAATTATATCAATTTTATTTTTCGGCAAAATTTGTTGTATTTATCGTGTTTTTTGAGAAATTTAACACATTTGGTTTAATTAATTTATAGGATCTCAAAATGTTTGTTTTTTCCATTTTGTGAATTATATGTCCGATAATAAGAATTAGTTCGTTGATCGCGTTTGCGAGTACCAACTCCATTCATTAGAGTTTGTTTAGCGCATGCGAGAGTGTGGTATGTACTCGATAAAGTTGAATGTTGTCTTTATCGCTTTAGCCCGAGAATTAAAATTTTAATCAATCAGATAAACATTTCACTCGAATATAAAAACGATAAAACAAATCGTATAAAGTGACTTAGTCCTAGGCTTAGGCCGAGCCCAACGCTTACTTCGAGGCTTTGTCCATATTCCGCTTTTGGCTCATTAGTTTAGTTTTACTTTTGCTGTTTCATAATTTCACAATTTGTCTCGTTATGGGATAAATGATTTCTCTTTCCATAGCAGTGAATCTGGTTAGCTGTCGAGGATCCTCGAGTAGTTCACTCGCTTGAAGTAAGCACGAGTTCTCTAAGCACGAGTTCCCTTCGACCAATCTCCTTTATTTCGACGTGCCAAAATTCGTTGCGAGAATATGATGGGTAAACTCAGCAAAGCAGCACAGCATTTTCTAAGAAAGTGAATTTCGAAGATTGAACGAAAAATCCTCGTAGCACTTCGCGAACTTCTCGAACGCTGCTTTTGATCTTTCTCATCGAATTTAACGTCGACGAGAAATTTGCGCCAATTTTCTGTATTTATTTTTCGCCTCTACTTTTTATTACTCAAAGAATTGGAAATTATTGAAGAATTGGAAGAATTGAAAAATAAAAAAAAAGTCGTGAAGAACTCGGTTGAAATTTTTTTTCATAAACACGAATAAATTTCGAAATTGTTTAAAACTCAATTTTGATCTAATTTAATTTAATTCAAAATTCATTTAGAATTTAATTTTGGTTTTACACTTTTGTTTAATTTGATTCAGTTTTATATTTGCAAACAACGGCATTTATTTACCAATAAACAAACAAAAAGAGCGATTTAGTTAGTTGATTAACCTTTAGGAGCGAGTAGGGAGGAGGGTGGGGAGGCGGGGAGGGGAGGCAGTTGAGTGGATAGCAAGCAGTCATTCGTCTTTCATTCGCGATAAAAGGCTATGGTTTTGGCAAAATAGTTTAATGTGGCCAGGAATGAACTAAAAATTTATTTAATAGTATTGCTTAAATTACTTATAGAATAGAAATAGCTCGAAAAAGGCAGAAAAATATGTTAGTTGCAATAAAAAAATTAATCTTTGCCGGCTCAGATTTTTCTTTTAGTTGTTATTGATGACGGGTTCTCGAGGCGGACGAGGAGTAGGAATGAATGAAGGTAATGCTGTAGCTGGGATCGTCGACCGATACTCTGCGACAAAACCTTTCTTTTCCTCCGAATCATCTGTATTTAACACTAATAATAACCATCTTCCAGTTGATACAAATGTTGGAGGAAGCTGCAATCATAATTATAATAACGAGAATGAATTCATGATAATTATAAGTTCACGTGTGATAACTTAAGGGATACTATCAAGACAATCTTTCACGAAGACTATAGAAATCCAAACTCTTCGTCAGAATCTGCCCGAGAGTACCATTAGCTTATACTAAATTATCCGCTAAATATCCAACTATCCAATAAGCATTTTCCAAAAATGAGTGGAATACAATTTGTCCCAACTTAAGTTTTAATTCGAGATTTGCGATCTTGATTTTGGAGACGGGTGGGTATATGAGACTATTTTTCTTTAAGCAATACGCTCGATGTTTCAACGCCTCATGTGTCCTTTGTTCCTTGGGGCGAACCTATCGATAAAAGTCCGGATGATTCTCAGTCCAATCACAATTATCAATTTTTAATGATCAATGATCAATTTTCGCCTGTTTATTTAAGGAACTTTCTGGCGACCAGACTTCTAATTGGACCTTTAATTGTGAAAAGATGTTAGATGATAGTGGTTGCGATATGATTTATTAGAGTATGTTTCATTCGCATAAATTTGCCGGATATTATTATCAAAATTATCAGAATTAAATGTTAAATTTTTTCATTTTGAAAAAAATTTCCAGATAATTTGCAATTAATCAATTTATCACCTGATTACCACAAAAACGTGTTATTCGACGTTCTTCATTTCGTTCTTTCCCATCGTATATTTCGATGTAATCAAATCCGCAATTTTTCTCTCTCTCTAGATCAAACTGCATAAATTTAATTTCAACTCCTTGTCCGATACCAGCCAATATACGCCATTCACATCTAAATTAAATTTTACTTTATTAATTAAATCAAATTTTAATCTTTTAATAATAATAACTACTTAGATCAAGAAAATATTCATGAACTCAGTGATTTTTCAAACAATTATTTTTTATTTGTATTTGATCAACTAAAATTAAATCTTTTTGGGTTTAGGCTTAGGCTTAAATTTTTATTATGCAAATCACATCACAAACTTTAATCAAAACATTGGAATTTTCTAAATTCATTCACTAAGAATAAGAGAGTTTTTATATTAAGAGTTTCGCTTCAGAAATTTCCAAGAATATAAAATTTTTATACTCACTGGTTTCGTCTGTCGGTGACAAGATAATTGCCACCGAGAATCGAGGCTTCGATTCGAATCCGGCCAAGGTATAATGCTTCTTCGGACGGCAATGTCAGTCAGTTTCCTAACAGAAAAGCAAAAGAGAGTGGAATGGCTCAATGGGTTATTGCTTAATTTGGAACATTGATGTCGCAGCAGTGAACCTGCCCTCCTTCAAAAAGAGCGATGTTGGCCAGGCCACTCATCTGTACTTCTATCGCCAAGGGACTCCCTGGCATATTAACCCGACAAGCCAGAAGTTGTTAGCTTTGGATATAACCAAAATTATCCTCAAAACATTTCTTACTTCATTTTTTTCTCATATTTATCATCACTGTATCGAGCATGCGAATAAATAAAACCGACCGAACTTTCTGCTTTCAAATTTCCACCGCAAACTAAATATTATTAAAATAAAAAAATAACAACTTAAATTTAAATTTATTAAATATTAAATTTCATTTCAGTGGATATTTTAGTATTTTTGGTTGTCACGTAAAAAAATAGAAAAGTTTATTTTCCCTTCTGCCCTTCCTCAGCCCTTCCTACTTTCTCATCATTGACATTAAAAAATCCTATGTAGGGTTAGAAAAATTGAGAATAGTGAGAAAGGTGAAAACGAAATAATAATTGAGCAACTTTCCAAAATTCACCAATAATTTCAAAAATCACCTGAGGAGTAGAATGCTTTAAAACCACGACGAGTGACGCTAGCATCAGTAATCATGGTTAAGAATAACTGATTTGATGAGGATTGGATATTAGATGGTACTTCGCTTCCACAGAAGATTCCAAGCGATGGAGCGAAAATATCACCACCATCGAATACTTCTATGTGGTCATATTTACAAGCGTTATGTTCTTCAAATAAGAATTCTTCAAACGTCTGGAAAAAAAGCAATTCTAGATTTTCTTGGAATTATGAATTCTAAGAAATCTTTTAAATATTTAGTTAATTCTAATTCTAATTTAAGAAGATTTCAATGCGATTTATGTAAAAATGCATTTTAAAAACTTCTTTGACCAGAAAAATTCAAAAATTTAGAAACAGACAGATTTCCAGCGCTCCACCGGTTTTCAGCATGCCTTTCGCTTGATTTAAACTTGAAAAGTTACAGAAATCGAATTCACACTGATTGCCCAAGTTCGACTGTGTGAATTACTTTTGTCCTTAGCGGTTTTTTTCCAAACTATTATTTTTGTTTAATAAAATGATTTATGCTTTTAATAAGAAAATGAAAAATTCCTCACTAGTGATAGTCTATGACCTGGTGTTGTGACAAAGTGCCAGTTGCAAGATTTTGCTTTAGGATAATCTAAAGGATAATTCGGAGAAGTTATTTCTCCTTCTGGATAGTGTAACTCGGAATGACAACCTCCTTCTTTACAATTGTGCTTATCATCTGCTAAAACATAACCATTTTCACATTCGCATCGATATGAACCTGAAGAACGATTAAAAAAAAGCCGATAAGATAATAAAACTTTAGATAATTTAGATAATACTATCAGTTATGATATTCTTTATATAACAGGACAGCTGTTTAGTTTTTAATTTCGATTCCATAATGATCCTATTTAAAGGCGAAAATAAAAGCTAAATTTCATTATCCAATATCATATATTTTATTATATATTACTGAAATTATCATGGAGGGAATTTTCTAAAAATTCTCGTAAAATTCGCAGATAACACACTAATGTCTGCAGCAAGCTTCGCAAACTTTGCAGATGAATTCGTAATTTGCAAATAATTTAGTGAAAAAATATAAAATATAATCATATTTTTCTAGGAGTTTGCTATCACCAGTTCGACTAACTCATCTGGCTTTATCTGATAAAACGAACTTTCGCAGAGAATCACTTGAGTAAAATAGAATTCCAGATGATTCACCATCTTTGTCCAGGTTTATGAAAAACAGGTTTATTACTACCGAAAGTAGAATTTCTCCTAGCATCTCTCCTCTTAGACGCTCCTAGGTGTTTTGCTTCTTTATTGCATATTATATTGTAATTTCTTGCTATTTTTATTTTTCATTAATACTGATAATTTACTTGATCAAAATATCTTAATATATGTTATTGTAATATAATATTATTATATAATAATATTATTATAATAATGTTACAATATTAGTATTATTGTAATATATCATTAATATTAATATTATTATTATTCATTAAATGGTTGATATTTTCAAGGTAATGGGAAGTAAATTACCTAAATTTAATTATTCAAGTTTCGAATTTGAGATAATTGCCATTAATGAATATTTTAATGTTACTTGTTGTAGGCACAAGCAACGACAATAAAATTAAAAATTCCACGTGGCATGCGAGCTGGTAATTTATAGAAGCAGCAATCATGCACTTCCTTACATGATGAAAAAATTTTTTAAAACATTGTTGTGTGTAGAAAGATTACGAAGCTTTACTGCGCAAACTGCTGAGAAAATCAGAAAAATCATTTCGAAAAAAGAAAAAGAATGAAAGTGAACCAATTGTATTGATGCATACTTGTTGACAACCGCCATTATTTTTCCGGCATTCATCTAAATCAGTGATAAAATATGCCAGAAACCCACTTTTTTCGACCTAAAGATCTATCATAAAATTAATTTGGAAACAAGAAGGAATGTGAAGGAATATGAAGTGAAAATTCTGCTAAAAAAATATCACTGCATCTTCCCTCTCTCTCTCTCTCTCTCTCTCTCTCTCTCTCCAGCTTTCACTCTAACTGGTCAGGCTGGCTCCGCTGGCTGAGGGCAAGACGGCGTCTCCAAGCTGTTCGATTCAACCATCATTAATGGTAAAAGAAGCTGCCTTCCTTTTTCCATCGCCTTAGTCCATATACTGCAGGTCGACTGAATGTATCAGTCCAGTTCATCGCATATTGATGGCTTATAAATAATGTCACATCCTTTTATATTTACTTTCACTTCACTTCACTTTCCAACATTTATCATGTAGCATTTCTGCATTACTTGGCTCTACTGAACACGATAAGACCTCTTCACAAACAAATACAAGTCTCGAATTGTGTTCATAATAAATATATTAACATAAACTTACCGAATTATCGGACACAAACTGAACTTTAATTCGATTTGATGTTGACGTATAAACAAGCGATTGACTATAATCTCCACAGTATCGCTCTCCGCTACCCCCCTCATCTTTAATCAGCAAATAGTCATAAGCACATTCCGTTTTCATACCCTCCACGTTAAAATGAGTAAAATTCACAATAATTTGATATGCTTCGTCGGCTTCGATTTGCCAAATACAGTTTTTTAAAGGAGGATAATTTCGAGGATAGTTTGGACTTTTAAAAGTTCCATTTGACGCTTTAATGACTCCACCGCACGTACCTGTAAATGAAATTCATAACGAAAAGGAGGGAAATTAAGTGCAATAAAAAATTAAAATATTGGAATGGAGTTAAAAGAAGATTCGGTTTTCTGACACAAACGTATGCTTTTGTATTAACGCTTTTCGCGATCTGCAATCTGATGGCACATTCTCGGAATGTTTTGGAAATGTTTGTGGACGTGTTAAAACACCCCTCACCTTGCAACTTATTGAAGTTAAAAGATTTGTTGGGATAGATTATTGGCAAAAAATTATCACTGAAATTGCAAATAAAAAAGCAATAACTTTGACACGTTCGACCATCTTCACGAAGTGAAAATCCTATATTACATTCACATCGAAATCCTCCGATTTCATTAACACAACGATGTTCACAACCATGCATTTCTAACATGCACTCATTCTTTTCTGCAATTTTATTGTACTGTACTTAAACCGAGGGAATACAGTGAACCATATTTCGCCGCCATATAACTTTGCTACTACTAAGCAGTAATATCGAACTGTCCAAAGTGCTAAGAAAAGCTAAAATAAAACAAAAATGTGAAACAAAAAAAAACGAAAATAAATATGCCTTTGGTAAAATCAATATGAAAACCCGATTTTTGCACAGAGCTATCCGATTTGAAACGAAGTAAAACCGTATTACTTTTGGAAACAATTGAATTAACGATAGTCTGAAACCATTGTTAATGCGATGGTGTATAAAAAAAGAAGAAAGAAAAATATATCCACCATAAGGGAGGGGTATAAATTTCAGGTAAAATGTGTGGTAGTATATCATGGATTTTAGATGATACAACGATTCCACCTACAACTAATAAGAAAACTAGATTGGCTAATTTTATCCATCGAAATTATCTTTTTGTCTTGGATTTACCTGGCCACATAACCTGGAAATAAGCAAGGAAGGATCGACTAAAGCACTGTCGTATATTTCCAATCGATCATAAACACAATCTCGATGTGCTTCGAGCTGTAATGTAGAAAATTTTAAAAAGAAAACCGTGAACATGATTCTTTATAAGTCTTCAATTATTTCGTAAATATAGGCTGTGAAGGCAGTTAAGTTAGTAAAATCCAATTTTTTTGGAAGAACGTGCGATGAGCTTTTTGGTTGCGATCGCTCTGCTGACTTGTTGGACCAAAAAGATAATAGCGATAAAAGATGGTTCGCCAGCATCCCGGATTTTTGAAAAAGATTCATGTACCATGAATGGTTTATTCTTGCTAGGAATAAGTAAAACCCTAGTATTAACACTCCGATTCCAATAATAATCCATTGAGCCATTATAGCTCTAAGGAAAAGCCATAAAAAATTTGGCACTTCCTAACAATTCGCTTAATTGATAAATTTGAAAAGCATGAAACCAAATTTAAAAATTAACTGCTAACATTGAAATATTGAAATATGAGTGCAACTTGATAATTTTTTGGCACAGTTACGGTCCATGTACAATCAGCATCGGGAGAATAATTTTCAGGGAAGAGAGGACTTTGTATGGTACCATTGTCACCGACCATGCGACCACCACATATAACTGAACAAACGGTTATTTATGTTTTTTTTTATGCAAATAAGATAAAATGAGAATTGCGAACCAATATAATGGCCAAAAACGGATTTTAATGGTATAGAAATATGCGCTTGTATAAAAAGACGATTTCTCGTTGAGAAGAATGTTCGAAATGATATACCACCACACATTTTACCTGAAATTTATACCTCCCTTATGGTGGATATATTTTTCTTCCTTCTTTTTTTATACACCATCGCACCACTTTTTGCTTAATTATCTCAGTGATTACTGAAGTAAGAAGTCCTAATTAAAGAACCACTAGGAGAAAAACATTCCAGGCTGATTCCAAGCACCATTTGGAGGACTATATTTAACAGATTTTTTCCTGCAAATTTCTTTCCAAAACATTCGTAAAATAGTGATCAGTCATCAGCCATCTTTCTCCATCCCCTTATAACCTTTCTTTTGAATAAATTATCATGTCATGCCTTTTTCTCAAATAAAATCAGAAAACAAAAAGCATAGAACAGCTTGAGTCGTAACAAGCAAAATAATTAACCAAGAATCGACGATCCTATAAAATGCCCATCTCTTACGATCAAATAATTATCACGTTCCGTCGAGCAGTCATCCACAGGTAATGGCCATCCAATTGTTGATACGTTCAAAGCAATCAGTTCGCCCATTGCAGCTATAATCCTCCAATGGCAATTTGAGCCGCCGTTAAGTCGCAATTTGCCATATTCATTTATTAAGGTTTCACCACAATCTGCGAAACTAAGTACATGAAAAATATATCCATCCATTCTATGTATATAAAGAAATTTCGTGAAAAATATATCCATCCATTCTATGTATATAAAGAAATTTCATAGAGAAAAAATCTGGACAAAATTCAAATTTGACCTGGACAGCGATAAAGTTTATTTGTCTGTGAAATATCACCCGGCGACAATTTAATGCGTTGTCCTATTTCAGGTCGTTGCTTAAATTTTCCTTTAGGAAGAATTGTGTCCAAATACATCGCTCTCGAAAATGTATCACGCGCATAGTGCATTATTGATGCATAATCATATGGTTCACCAAGCGAATCTATTTCATCTGCCTTTAGCTTGTCAAAATTATAATCTTGAGCTGAAACTTTTAACAAAGAGTAACTCATCAGTTAATTATCGATAAGCGAAAAAAGGGTTATTAACCAGCCAACATTACATGGCTATTATCTATAACTATTATCTATTATCTATTACTATCAGCGATGATGTCGAACCGAAGCCGAACAGCTTGGAGACGTCTTATCTTCATAGCCATCGGAACCAACCTAACCAGTAATGGTGAGAGCTGTCAGAAGAAGAAGAAAAAAACGCTCGATTTACTATGCTATTATCCTATTCTATTTATTATTTATGTTTTATTTTGTTCATATATTTAGCCATAAACGATGTCTCCAGAATTTGCTGCAATTCTCAAATCTCAAGCGATAAATTCATTAGCAACAAATTTATGAGCTGCTTCAAATTTCGAAAAGCTAAATCTGTAATATCTAAAATCTGACAAGCGATTCTCTTACCTTGTTGTATGCTTTTATAAAAAATATCGACAAAATCATCTCGATCAAGCCTTGTGTGCTCGTGCCAAAATCCTACAACATGACCCAGTTCATGTACAACAATACCAAATTTGTCACAATTCTTCCCAATTGATATCGCTTGAGGACCATCTCCTTTACGACCAACATATGAGCAGCACCTGGAACTTTTTATGCATACGAAACTAGATTTTAGATGATTCTTTAAATTTATTTAAAATGCGCAGATATTTTATGGCTAAATAATTGAAAAAACCAACAACGGTCCAAAACACTATTTCTCACGAAATTCTTCATCATCGAATCTGATATAATTCGATTGGCCACTAAGGTGCGAATCCTTTGGAAGAGAATCATTTGGTACCCAACTAGTGCCACCAGGACTTCACCCAGGACTTCACTTTTGACAAAATATTCATCAAAGATATCCAACCACAAACCGTGCGTTGTAAATTTATCAAGAAAAGCAGTGTGAAAATATTCAGATCACTTTGAAATGTCATATGAAAAATATGTGTGGAAGCACATATTTTTACGAACATAATTTAGCATAAAATGAGGGGAGTTAATCTATTTTTAAAGAAAAAATCTGAATCGATAAGGGAGCTTTCTATTTCTCTGGAAAACGCTGCCAGTATTTGCGAATTTTGCGGATGCAAAATACTTGCACACAGATTTACACGGCTAGGGAAAACCCTCGGACCTTACTCTCGGGTAATATTTATTGCAAATACATTCCCTTTTGCAGAAATTAGCAGAAATTTTTTATTTTTAAAGTAAAAAACTGGCAAATGGTTAACTTTCGTTCCATAGGCTAAAATATATGCCTTCGAGTATAATGCTCTGAAATAATGTTATTCAGTCAGTCACTTACCCACATTTATCAACGGTAAAAATAATATAGTCGTTGTGTTCAGACTGACGGGGCACGAAAGACAAACAGGTGTGATTCTCCCAGTGACGCATTGCTTTCTGAAACAGATACTTATGTTCACCTGCGAAATTAATTGCTGTTCGTTAAAGCTGAGTTACCTGAAAAATTATTCGAGATCTCGTAGGGTATCACTCCGTCTGGCCATATGCGTTCTTTACGAGCCGTTGCTGCTCTTATATTTCGCCTGAAAATGATTAAAACTGAATCATATTGAAACAATTCGATTTCAAACCTCCTGGATTCAAGCAGTTCCGTGCTCATGGATGCAATCTCACGCCATACTTTATGCGAGCTTAGTGAGACGCATAGAGCGCAACATTACATGGATTATCATTTGGCGCAACTGACAGAAATAAAGCTGAAAAATCAGAGCGGTGGGAATGAATGGTGTTCCAATCAAAGATTCGCTGATTTGCCGGCTTATACCGGATAATTCGAGAGATAAATTGGTTGATCATGGATCACCTATGAAGGGCTCGATCGATTCTCGTTCGGATATAAAATTTGAATGAGTCGTTGATTAAGTGAAATGCGCGAAAATGCTAGAGAACAACTGCATTTCTGCGCCAAAGCAACTCTCTGGTGAAAAAGTCTCGGAAGACAAGCAGTGGACAGTGGTAACCCCGAATCAAGCAAGAATGTTTGCAGTAGTTGTGATAACAAATAGAAAGTGGACAGCTAATTATATTCCTATTTCCACTTTCGCTAAATGCTTGAAGTCGGGCGCGCTCCGCCGCCAGGAGCCAACGTCACGGGACTTTCAAAAGACCAGTCCACTGCCGCGAGTGGAACCCCAGCATCAGCGCCTGGAAGTAAGGCCAGAAACCCACTGAGCCATTCCACTTCGTCATTAGTTGGTTCGTTCAGTTTTGCACAATATTAGAAGACGAATAGAAAAAACCTCGTTTGCGACCAACGTTCGCCATTTATTATCGAATAAGCCGTTCCATGATCGGAATTCGGAAAAGACTGAAGCGCGCAGGTATAAACGAGTGCAATAATGGCGATATAATAACAATAACTGCAGAAGGGCTGCATATTCACCGTAGTGGCGAGGGAAAACGCCGAACGGCCAGAAAATCTTTGCATCTTTCGCCATCTACAAAACTATTAAACTATTATTAGCGATTTGCAGTGCACTGATAGCAGAGATCTATGAAAATAATGCGTTGAAGGCAGAAGGCAGTTAGGCAGCAATTCGCTCGTTCTTCCCATCCCATAGAATATTTTTCTCTCCTCGAAAAGCGTTCAGCCGGTATGCGAAAATTGTATTCTACTCTGGCAAATTTTTTTGCGATATTTAATTTTATAGTAAATTTTAAATTTCACCAGTTTTTTTACCTATATTAGAGGGTAAATGAGGTTTGCTTCAATGGCACATTGGATTGTCGGTCTCATCTCGAAACATCGGCATTAGAGTTCTACGGTCCGCATAGGCGAAGCTCTTTTGCAAAATCCTTTGCGGCTGACTGACTGCTCGTCTCATCTGTACTTCCAGCGTGGCTCTCTCACGAAATTTATCTAATACAACTTGCAGTTCAATATACCTAATCGTACTATTTATAAGTGATGCCTCGTATAACACTACGGGCGCCAAATCCTCTAGAAATGGCTCTGATCATTATTTAACCACTACTACTAGTGTGGTTCCACTAGATAAGAGTATTTCCCAGGAGGCCAAGGAACCATTCTTGCACAGCAGTGCACCCTAGGCCCCCTACTATTTGGATTTTGTTTCTAATGACAGGCTTGCTTCCGCCAAATGGCAGCAATCGAGCCCACGATGTTTGTTCAAAGCTGTGATATGATAATTTGTTTTGATTGATATGTGTTTTGAATTGTGAAGTTTCTATTAAAAAAGGCAAATTTTATGAGGCTTTACGATTGTTTAGTGCTTATAAAGCGTTACTTTAGGAATGATAAATGAACTTCGCCAACTCTTCTTTTATTTGCGATGCATTGCGAGAAGTCGCTGGCCAGCCACTGTGATTGATAATGCAGAGGCCTGTGCTGCAGTTGGCTTCCAAGGTTATTCGCTTTTCCTTTAGTTAACTATTTCATTAAAAGTGTCTCGAGGAGTGTTTTAAAACACTCTGCAAACAATTAAATTTATCCTTTTAATCTCTTTTCATATTCCCAAACTCCTTCACTAAAATTCATAGACCGAAGTTTTTCATTCACGTTCACGTTCTTGCACTGCATTCATTTTCCTCCCGAATGTAACGTAGCGTTTTTGGATGATAAAGCGAGTCTGAATAACGTGTCAACGTGTCAACACGTGGCATATCGCACCACCTTCGAGGTTTTAGGCTCATCCACCGATGTGCTGAGTTGACACTCTCTTGTCTGATGATTTATGATTTTGTAAGATTTTTGCTTTGCTTAGCTGCTCATTGTTGCATTTATATTTTGTCACCTGTCAGATTTTTCACGGCATACGAAAGACTCTTAGGCTTAGGCTTAGGTTTGTCTGTTCTTCCTATAACAGTGACATCGAGCAAAATTATCGTACGCAAGATATATAGGTTGCTACCGACTTAGACCTGAAAACATCGTCTGATACGCGTCTAACACCATTATTGCTTAAACTGATTGCATTTTATAGCCCCAGCTATGGCCTTCCAGATTTCTGGAACCAACGCTGTGATGAGCAAAATAGGCGAAAAACAAGGCCCATAGCTCAGTGTAGCAAAGGTTACACTAATCACCTTACGGTGATTGGTACTTAATTTGCTTTCAATTTCATTTCATTTATTTTCTTTTTTTCGTTTCCTATATTATTATTAATTATTATTAATAAATTATTATTATTAATAAATTATTATTATTAATTAATTATTATTATTAATTATTGTTTTTATTTAATTATTATTAATGTTGTATTATTATTTTTATAATAATAATACATAATTTACTGAATTTACTAATTAAATAATTATTATTACCATTGACTGATTAGTTGTTCTCTCGTTCTTTGATACAAATTACGAATGCCCAGCCGTTTCATATTTTATTACTCACAATATCCGACCTGCATTTCCCTCCCCCCCCCCCCCCCCCCCCCCCCCCCCCCCCCCCCCCCCCCCCCACCTCCCTGAGACCTCTTCCACCTTTTTTTAGTTTATCTCACAAAGTGACCGAAAGTTTCCAGGTGATAAGGGAAGTTTACTGTATTTTTTGATTTGACTTTCATGACTTTTATTTCATGGGATGTCATGAGAATTTGCGAGCGACGCGAGAATGTCAAAGATGCATAATAGTATGCTTTCGAAGAGAATTAGAGAAATTTTATATTTATAGAGAGAATTGATAATTTGTGGCATGGAAATTCAGAGAAATAACATGAAAATGACGTCATACGGTCTTTATTCTATTGATTAGCTAAAAATTACTTCGAAAGGTTAAGCACGGTTTAATAAATATTGTGGGAAATATTGAAATATCGTTGTGAGAGAGAGAGGGAAGATTTGAGAGAAAACGGGGAGTAATGAACGAGGAAATAGGCGAGTTGGGCAACGGGGAAGGGAAGGGGACCCGAATTCGCCGAATCGTTCGCCGAGGTGAACGCGGTGAAGGCACCGCGACTGAGTGCCGGTGAGTTCTGCGAAGTGTCCTCGTTGTTTCCCATCATTTTACATAGGATGAGTGGCGTCGGTGTTCTTATTAGCGGAAACCGATGAGGAAATCGAAAGTTCAAAGAATGAATGAACTGGAAAGCTTAAAAGCCAAACCGACGAAAGGTTGACCTCCTCAGAAGTTGCTGGCAGGTTGGAGATCAGGCGTCGGAAGTCGGAGGCTAGGTCATCAGCTTCTGTCAGCTTCTAGACATGGTCTGCCGTTCCTCTCTGGTTGGTTCTCTCTGAGATCCGAGGTCTATCGTTCTTCCAGGGTATTTTATCATTTAGATAACTTCCAAGGTGTTTTATCGTTTTTTGTCGCATGTAATCCACTCTGATAACTTCTTTATCATTGCGCCTTTTATCATTTTTATCTGTCGTTTATATAAAAACTGTCATTCGTGAAAATGAAAATATTTAGATACTCAGAAAATATTTATAATTTTGTAAACCTCGCGCACATTACACTTTTTGTTGGTCATTCAATGTTTCGCCCATTTTCACTGATTTCGTTTGAATTCGATTTCCGGTAGGTTTAACTATTTTTCGTTTGGCTTTAGCAAGTGTTCTTCTGTCGAATTCGCACAGTCTGTTGGGTCTTCCAGGTTGCTAGAAGGACGCTGAAATCAATAATCAATCCAATTAATCCAACCATTTCTTCGCCAATATCTGCCAGTTTGCCTTTAAAGCTTTCCAGTTCATTCTTTAAATTTCCGATTTCTACGTGGCTTCCGAATCTCTTAGCCAGTGCTATGCCCTCCCACCCCTGCTTCTGTCACCAGTTGACTTCTGCTGGAAGGGTCATCTATGTAAATGCATCATTCTAATAATCAAAGATCAAGAGCAAGCCAAACCATAAATGATAAGTAATCTTATCGTTTTCTGCAATAAAATTTGCTGAATTTTTTTGGCATGAAAGTGAATGTCTAAAACTTTTCCTTCTAAACTGGCAACGACTATCTATCAAATATTTGTTTCCAATCTTCAATTTATAAGAATTCGTTTAATCAGAATTATTTAAATTAATTCATTTATATTCTCCATTTGTTTTGCATTCAACAAAAATATTTTTTCGATTAAAAAATAATTGCAAAACAAATATTTTACTAAATTCAATCGATCAAGCGAATAAACCAAAAATTAGGAATGAATTAAGAAACATAGATTTCTCGTTATAAAGAAATGACGATTTCGACTTCAAGTTGATTTCAAAAATGGGCGATTTATTGGCGACTAAGGTATAGGTTAGCTATATTAAGGCATAATTTTATTGAGCAAATGGAGGCACAACTTAGTCGCAGTGGTACACTCTTCTTTCCTTAGCGAAATTTCCAGCCGAGAGGGATCGTAGAAGTCTTTACGCGAAGGCAAATTATTGAATTGTCATTGAGTAAATAATCGTTAATAAGTCGCTTTTCTAAATTTTTTGTTTTAATTAAAGTGAATAAAGAAAATAGCTTTTCATTTATTTAAAATAGAATATAAAATCAGAAAAATTTATTGCAATAAGAAAATGAAAAAAACAATTAACACAAAAAAGAAATTAAGATTTACAGAAAATAATAAAAGAATACTATAAAATACTATTTATTGTAACATTATTAATATATTTGTCAATATTTTCGCTTATCTTAACAAAAAAGCACAGTAATCATTAACAATACACTTTATTAAGGAATTCACGTAAGCGCAGCTATCTTCTCTATAAACTTTTATTCAAGAATTTCTTTTTTTCGTTTGCAAAAATATCCTGGAAAGACAAAATAAAATCCTCTGTAGGATAGATTATAATTTCAGCCAATTCATCCTAACGGATTAACAAAACTAGTTAAAAACTGAAAACAAAATTTTAAAAATAAAGAACGGAAACCATCAGGATTCGAAATAAGCAACTGGACTGATAAAAGACACATTCCTGGAGGACCTTGATGTCTGTAAAATTGAGTCAAGCGACGATTTATTGGTGAAAATTTATTTTTAATAATAAAATAAATTTATAATATTGTAATAAAATAATAAATTCTGCTGAATAAACGACAATTTATTTCCACAATTTAATGGCTAATGCTACAATAGTACTACAGATTGAGTGCATTGAAATTTAGGAAATCAAACGTCCTTCCATTGCTTTAAAAAATTACAAATATATTAATTTCCGAAAAAAACGACATAAATAAAGACCTGGTTGGGATTAGCTTTGAGTATTGAAGCTTTGATAACGACATCAGATAGTATGCTATCATGCGATTTTGACACTTGTGGCGTATTGCCACTACTTAATGAATAAGACGATACTGATTTTTGTTCTCTGTCAATCCTACAAAACAAAACGGAAAGATAAGTTATCATAAGGATAACGACGGAATGTATTTAAATCAATTAAAAGGGAATAATGCGAGTTATCTGGAGAAAAACTGGGACTTCTAAAATTGGGACCAATATTTGTTTAAAAAAAGTTTAACACCATCAAGCCAACTTTTGTTTTTCATTATAATATTCATCAGTATCACATTTTTCGTTATTCTCTGAATTAATATCAGCATGTTCTTGTTCTTCGGCGCTGTTACGAACGGGTAGAGGATTAACGGATAACAGTGAAGATGCATAGTTCAGAAATCCTACCAAAAATCAAAAACTCGGAATAAAAAATAAATACGTGGCTTTTGATCAAGGTCAACATGAACTAGAACTAAGAACATTTAGTAAAAAAATATCAGCATTTCGAGCAGAAACTTTTGAAAATGAAAAAATTTACTAATATACTGCAATAAAAAATACCTTCACAATCGTTTTCAATATCCCACTCAAAAAAACATTCGCTAATTCTGTAGTAGTCAGCCGAAGAATCGCTTTCAACTTCCACTAGTTCAATAGGAATTATTGCAAGATTAGCTTTCAACTGTTCGTATATCTAACAAAAAAAATTAAACATACGGCATATATAGCAAAACACGGATGGCAGTGGAAGTAGCATAAATTATACTCATTAAATGAAAAATACCTGATTGCTTCGTTCTATTACAGTGGAAGGAATGCCAACTTTTCTCGCTGTATAACTACAAAATGACATATCGATGGTTCCGGGAATAAAGCGATATGAAAATTCGAGTTCACCATTCTCCTCAGCTGCTTCCATAGCCTAAAAAAATTGTAATAGAAAATTAAATATTTATTAAATATTTTATGTATGTATGCTGTAAAAAAATGCAAGAAATAGAATGCTTTCAATTTGATCATAAGGTAATAATAAGGAAATTATTGATGATTATAATTATTGATAATAATAAAAGCAATATAAAAACGCACGTAAAATGATAAAATATCACTTCGTAAATCAAGGTACTTATACAAAGAATGGTAATGAGTACTGGCAAAAACGTGTGGACAAACGTCTTTGCCTTTTCTGATCCAGTAATTCAATGAACTTGCTAGTAAAGACAAACCAACTTCCTAAAATATAGCGATTAAGATAAAGAAACAATTTTTTTCCAACACATTTTTCGGTAAGTTCTAAATTTTATACAGATAATATATGGAAATTATATTAAGGCAAAAAAACTTTCACAAATTATAATAATAAATTCAACAACTAACATTAGTAGTTCCTTTGCCAAACTCGTCTATTATTACGAGTGATCTTGAAGTCGCCTTTTGCAAAGAAACGGAAATCTGAAATTAAAAAAAATCTCTGATTAGATCCACTCCGTTAGCGTGTGGGAGAAATTTTGTTCTGCTTATAAAATATTTATAAAATCGAACTATAAATCTTGAAAAGTATATTCGTAACCAGGGGCAAGGACAGAATTAAGAATTAATAATGCTTGAGCTCGTATTCGAAGTGACGCATTGTTTCTTTTTAGTGTAGTGTACGGTAGATCAGATCACGGTACATCCATTTTATTTTATAGAAAATCACATCTAATAAAACTTTCATTCTTCACTATAAGAATTTCATTATCATTAAAATTTCTTCCTCTTCTGATACGCAATATTTCTGTCGCTGGCTTTATTAATTAACATATTTTACCATTTTGGCAGAAAGCCATATGAGGAATGAAAGAATAAATAATCCTCATTTCGACCCATTAGCCAAAAAAAGAATCATTCACAAAAAAATTTAAAGTTGAATTCGATAACCTCAACAATCTTTCCAAGCAATTCATTTTTCTCCACTATATTCAAAATATTCAAAATAATTTAATCTAATGCACAAAATATTAC
Source organism: Dracunculus medinensis (assembly GCA_900625125.1). Lineage (NCBI taxonomy): Eukaryota > Metazoa > Nematoda > Chromadorea > Rhabditida > Dracunculidae > Dracunculus > Dracunculus medinensis. Next base: position 98,446 of record UYYG01001190.1, on the reverse strand, counting down.
ATGAACAACGAATACCTGAGAAATATCTTTTGTGAATGAAGACATTTTATCCTGAACACAGTCCATAACATACATTCTAGAATCAATACGATCAAATAATCCGATTACTGCTTGTTCGGCTGGCACAAAGCTCCCGATATGAGCGAGAAAAATGATTATACCAACCTAAACTTTTGTTGCTAATTTTTTTCAATAAATAACTGGCTTACTGTTTTAGAAATAGTTAATATTTGTAAATGATTTTGTAAACTTGGGGATAGAATGGCTCAGTGGGTTGTTACTCAATTGGGAGCACTGATGCTGAAGTTCTCCGCAGGAGTAAACCCTGTCCGAAAATCAAGGTGATGCTGGCGACTCACCTGTATTTCTATCGCCAAAGGACCCCCTGGCATATTGCCCAATGCGACAAGCCAGTGGAGCGAGTTAATCAGTAATGGGAAGATTTTTTAAAAAAATACCTGTTTTAAATAAACACTTTTGCCTGAAGCATTGGGTCCAACGAATACTTTCACTTTTGTCTGAAGACCACCAGACCTGAGAAAAATCCACGATTAATAAGGAAAAATGTTAATTCGCTTGATCAACCAAATATCAGCCAAAATTTAATTCCTTGAAAAAAATAGCATAAAAACCTTATCGGATTAGAAACGAATTTAGTTGAAGAAAATAATTCAGAAATAGGATGCCTGCTACCATCGATATCAATAACCGATTCATTGACTAATAATGGTCGACACCAGCTGTATTCGCGTGCTGTTAAAGCAAGCGATATCAAACAATCCAGCGTGGCACATGCGCGAAGTGAATGCAATAATGATACGCTATATTCAGATACCATTGACTGGAGTCTAAAAAAATATATTTTGGAAAATTTTAAAGTCTCTAAATGAATAAGTAATCAAGATTTTTTAACAGTCATAATAGTCATTAAATAAATAAATTAAATTAAATTAAATAAACAAATTCTTAAGGAAACGTCCTAATAAAAGCTAGTCAAAGAACGGTTAAGTCGCTATTATGAATCGCAAAATTCTTAATTCTTAACTTAACATTATTGCAGTTTCTGTATCCACAATCTCCATTTTGATATCACCGACTTCAGAGTCCAAATTGCGCATTCCTCTATTTTTCATGAACTTATATCCATCTGCCTCATAAATGAACTCTAAATCATTTATAACTGTTGGATCCAAGGAGGTTTCATTCGACAGTCCCAATAAAAATCCAAACATGGGAACGTATTTCACTGAGCAATAATCTACACCTGAATTACCACAGATCTAAAAAATGTTGGTAATAGTAAATGGAAATAATAACTGGTGAAAAAAAATATGGTAAAAATCAGACAAAATAAATAATTAATAATTAAATAATAAAAAAAAATTATGGCAATAAAATAGGATAAAAATCGAGTATGCAATAAATATATCTAAATATATCTAAAGTTTTATCACCACTAAAGTCAAATTACGAATGAAAAGATAAAAATTAAGTATGAATAAAATAAAATACAGATGGTTATTACAAGTTGTATAAGATTCATAAGAACGATTCATAATATATTAGTTTTTAAATAAAGTTTAAAGTTTTTTAAATAAAGTTCTAAATATGAAAAAAGCAGAGATTAAAAACAAAGAATTTGGAAGGAAGAAAGTAGTCCAAATCAATGAACTTAATAACTTCCAATTTACTATCAACCATCAACACCATATAAAATCGAGATACAGTTAAGAAATTAAATTAAATTAGATTACTTACCAAGAACTTCTGCTTCTTTATTTGCCACTTCTGTTAAAGTTTGCGGCAAATTTGCGTAAATTTTCTTCACTATCAAATAATTATCAAATATAAAAATTAAATAATCTCTTGATTTAGTTGTAAAAAATAAACAAAAAAAGCTATGTAACGGCTAAAAACAATGTAGATCTATGAAAAACTTACAACGATCCAAGTTTGGATCAATATTAGCATTAACTATAAATCGATCTTCAATTTGGGACTCCTCAAAATTTATCTGAAGAAATTTCATAATAGAATTTCATTAAACTGGCGTGGAAAATGTTGGAAATAATTTTAGATGTTTTACGCAAGTAAACGCCAACAATACAACTAACCATTTCTTCCATAATAGCAGTGATTCGAATAATTGCGTCATCAACGTGCTCAAGTTCACTGGCAATTAATTCCAATTTTATGCCATGAACTTCAATATATGTAGTGATTGCCAACATATTTGAACAAGTCTGGAGCCAAAAGACTTCAGAAAATCGAAAAGAAATGTCGAAATAATTTCGAAAACAGAAATGGAAAAAAATTTATAAAATTAGGCATTAAAATTAAAAATTAGATAAATCAGATATTAGATTTTCGCATCAATAAAAAAAATCAAAAATGCGAACCAAATAAAGATTTTTCCAATCGTTGACTGTCATACATCCACTTTTCGCCCTTTTCAGGATTTCCTAAAGGAATAAAATAGAATAAAAACTTTCTTCTAATTGAGAATAGCACAAAATAAACAGCCACCCAAAATATGAAACCTTGAGAGAAAAAATTCGTCTTAATGTTTTTCGTATAAATTCCACTGTCTCAAAATTAACGTCTTGAATAAAATATTCAACTGCGTCTGCACGATTCTTGAGGACTGTTATATTTGAAGTAGGCATTTCAAACCACTGCCTGAAGAAAGTGACAAAAAAAAATGATCTTTACATGGCTAAAATTACAAAATTTACCACATAATTCATGGTATTTGCAGTTCATTTCGTTATTTAAAAAAAAAATAGACCGAAAGATTATATAAAGCGTTTTTTTAACAACGCTTTGGCACCTTTTTGTTCGTTTTGAAATATATATATTAAAGAATCATAGATATAATGGCTCAGTGGGTTATTCCTCAGTTCAGAGCGCTGAAATTTTATTTTCCGCAGTAGTAAACCTGTCTAAAATCCAGATGATGCTAGCGATTCATGTGTATTTTTATCACCAAGAGGCTTCCTGGTATATATTTGTCTAAAACAAGTCAGCGAAAGGAGTCGAACCAGTAATGGTCAGAGTCCTTTAAAAAGAAAAAATTTATCTATTAAATAGTTGATCAATTCAAATCTTTTAACAAATTAGAATAAAACAAATTAGAAATGACAAAATATTTCTAAAAATCCATATATATCTACAAAGATCCTTCTTACTTACCCAGCACAAACTTTTTGTTTTCCTTGACAACTTTCGGTCTATCTTCTTTGAAATTATATGCAAAACCTTAACAAGCCACAGTATTGTGATATTCAAGACAAACTTAAGAAGATTTTTGCCTGGTGACGAGCGACAACGATTGCAAATTTCAAAGATACTGAGTCCTTCACGAGTACCACCGTAAGTGCAAGCCTTGAAAGCAGATGGATGGCGCTCTTCTAGAAATATCTGCAAGGCTTTAAACGTTTCTTTATCGATGTAAACCGCCTGTTCACTAAAAAATGAAATTATATGCCAGATTGGATTAGGAACAAAAGGGGTTAATGAATTGTTCTCCTTTGGAAACGCTTATGCTGAGGTTCAACTCCCTCAGGCAATAAAGCTTTATTTAAAAATTTCAGCTGAGATTAACGATTCATCTGTTACTTCTGTCGTATCTAGCAAAATTTATCCGAAAAATTACCGGAGCGAGCCAAACCAGAAATGGTAAACGCTCTCAGAAAAAAAAAATGTGTTAGATTGGACCCAAATTGCACTTAAGTCAAATAAAAAAATAAAAACTAACAGGGTAAAATTCCTGATACTAGTAATAGGAGTTTTAACTTCATGATCCTCGAATTCAACGCCTAGCCTTATGGCGTCTAAATATTTCAGCAGACTACCCAGTGCCTGAATCTAAGAAAAAAAAAGAAACGTAAAAATGCAACTGGAAAAATATGAAACTGAAATCGAAAAAAATATTCCACCACATAATCTATACAATAATGTAGTGTATGTAACCGGAAAAAAACATCATTTCCTCTAAAATCAGCCAAATTTTATCAAACTTCAATTCCTTAAATAGCGTAATCTAAACCATAAATCCTTTCCCTTTGGAACCATCTCTATACAAAAAGGATTTTTGTCCTAATTTATTATCTTTTTACATTAGGTCCCATAAACCTTTCAAATGTCTTCATACTCCCAACAAATCGGAGCTTGTTATACCCAATTAATGTTCCTCAAAGAACTATGATAGGCTTTATTCCGCTGAATCTACTTTTCCATGCTTCAGTAGCATTGTCTTCAATTTTTTCTTGAACTTACGTTAATTCCTTAGATACCATTATAGCCTCCTGACGAAGACTCAGAATTATAATTAACTTTAATTAGTTCCAACCTTTCACCTTTCCTTTAAATATCATGGTTTTCATTTTTTTAAGAGTAAACATGGTAAACTTCCTTAAATTTTTTCTATATATTGTTAACTTAATGTTAAGTCCATAGATCCCTTGTTGACCTTGAGATGGTAAACTACCACATGTGCAATTCTTTTGTTAAAAGACATTACTCCTGGAAAAAGCTCACAAGATAGGCTATATAATAATAAACCATCGGCTTTTGAAGGGATTAAAGAAAATACAGTGAAAAATACAGTGAGTTTTGTTCAGGAATATAAGGAGATATTTTACTGATATTCCTTGCGAAAAAAATCTTCATACCATGTGTACAGAAGCAAGGTCGATTCTAAAAGCCAACTGAAGATAATATTCTTCTTTATCATCGTTTCCAAGTCCAAATAATGCAGCAATTCGTTTTTTGCCACTTTCATAATCTGCAAAAAATAAGATCCACATAAAATGCATATTTATTTTTATTTACCTTTTAACTCCTTTTTAATAAATTAAATTACCAAATAAATTGTTTAGAATCTATAATTTCCCCGATAAGATGTAAATCGATTAGAAAAATTCAGTAAATTAATGAATCTTCAGTTCTAATTTAATTCAATGAATAAAATAAATCTAACCATATGCCATTTGTGGCATAACATGAAGATTACAGATAACTTCACTAAAATCGGAAAGGTTATCATTATTATCATCACCATTTTTAGCTTCAATCTCATTTCTATAGCGTTTAAGACCTGTTTTTGGCACACTCTTCTGTTTCTTTGTTTCCACATTTTCTTGGCAATGATTCCCATTCAAATTATCCTCTCGTTCCACTTGCCTCGAAAGGCCTAAATTCAGATTAAAAAAATAATGACAATGAAAAAAGAAACAAATATATAAGTACATAAAAACAAATATATAAAAACTTTTAAAAATACTGTTAAAAAAAACCTAAATCTTAACCCAACTACCCTTAAAAAATTAATCAAAGTATAAAATTTCTGTTTGAAAGAAGAAACCTTAAAACAGACCCTAATGCAGTCGGTGGGACCAATGGAAACTTAAAAGGTGCCGACAGATCTCGAAAAATCAATGGAGATTCAGGGATCGATAGTAAAATAAATATTTGTATTTTTTTTAAAATTTCACAAATTTCATTAATTTCATACTACTGAAACTGACTCCTTAAGTTTTTAACATTTCAAAAGGTGCAATTATTATTTATCTTAAAAATACCATTTCATTATTAATTCATTATTAATTCATATGATACAATAGGCCAAATTTTTGCGAATAATGAGAACAAAAATCTTATTGAGTTTATTGATGGAAAAAAATGTTCTTTGTTCAAATGGAAAATGGAAACTCATGTCTAACAATTTTCTTGAAAAATTTCTCAAAATATTAAAAATAGAATTAAGGTAAAAGGGTAACTAAAAAGTAACTAAAAATAAAAATTACAGTGTTGATGGAGATAATTCAAAAGGTCAACATCTTCGTTCTTACTGGTAAGCAAGAGTGTTGGAGAAACTTGATGCAGAACTGAAAAAATATTTATACTGAAATAGAAAAAAAATTCCATAAGTCACATAAATACTTTAGATTACTGAAAGATTTTAAATTGAAAGATTACTGATTTTTTAAGATAGCAATTTCTGATCGTTGTTTTTTGTAGAAATTCCTAAAAGAAGCGATACTATTACAATGCTTATCTTCGAAAAGTTTAATAAATGAATGTACATTTAAAAATCACTGACGAGGAAAAAAGAAAATTAATAAATTTATGACAAAAAATTAATAAAAATTGATGAAAATTATTAAAATTTTAAGGGAAAAAACGAATTTAATCAAGTAGTTCATATGAAATTGACGAAAAAATTAACCATTTCAGTTTTATTAACAAAGGACAAGAAAATCTACTCTTAAATTATAAAAGGACACGATCTGCTAAAGACAAATTGAAGTATTGTAAAAAAAAAACCAAACAATAGGCTTCCGAATATTTGAAGTAAAAGTATTCTTTTGCAGTAAAGTCACATAAACAGGCTAAAAAGGAAGGCAACAAGTCAATGGGTTAGCTGCTCCTCCAGGACACTGGTACTGAAAATCCACGCCCCGGATGAACAAATCTGGGTGGTTTTGGTGGTGAAATTCTTCTGAATTTCTATCGCCAAGTAACTCCTTGCTCTGCAAAAGTTATCTGGCCAACAATGGCAATCCAAAAAGAAATCACCAACCCCATTACAAGAAATTTCCCAACCAAATTCCACTGCTACAACACTTCGCTAATAATTCGTTTTCTTTCACCTTCGTTCACTATCATGTAAAATAATCTTCACAGTCGATATTAGAAGAGAAATTTCGCATGAAAAGAAATTAGTAGCACATTTCCAAGCACATCACATCTGTCAAACCGGAAATGAAGAGCTCTATTTGAAGAAAACAAGGAATGCATATAAAGGCCGAAAACGCGTGAAGAAAATTTCAGAACTCACGTGAACGAATATGACGAAATTCCTTTTCTTCCGGAATGTCAGACATTAAATAGAGTGTTGTAGTTTTTTGTTCATAATATGCACATCCGAGTTTATTTTTTTTGTAATAAATCGAAAGGATTTTTGCTGCCATCGAAACTGAAAACAATTCAAATATATTCAAGCAGGCGATTTGCTCGAAATTATCATATTTTGAAGGGAATTATTTCATAAATGTCGATCAAGCAAAATCATTTACAAAACCGAACACTGTGATCAATCATCAATCTAAGGAGACTCTCCATCATCTGATCCATATTTTCCACTTCGTCCTCAAATAGGCAAAAAAGATTTCCCTTTCGAGTTCCCTCGAAACACAGATTCTCTTAAAATCCCTACTGTACTATCTCTATATTCCTATTTATTTATCGCACCGCTCTACAACTGGCCCATCACTTCCATCTTTCTTTGCTTTTTCTCTAAGACATTCCATTCACCATTTCTAGTTAGACTCGCTCCGTTGCTTGTCGAATAAGATAAATTCGACAACATGGCGAGAAGACGAAGTAGAGCTGAGTCGCCAGCATCTATCACCTGACAGATTCCGCATTACAATTCTTTAATTTGCCACTTGCGACTGCTCTTTGCCAATTCCGATGGAGTTCGAGATCTCCACTTCTATGCTTTTCTCCCAATATTGGATGCTAGAAAGGAGAGAAATCTATGCATTCACACCACCTTGGCTCAAAGCATATACCATTCATTGCAAATGATGGCGTCTCCCTTTATTAAATATTTCAATAGATGAAAATAATATAGAAATAAAATAATGCGCTTGTAAAATTATGTTGAGAAAATGACATCGAAGTATAAAAAATAAAAAAGAGAAAAAGCAAATGAGAAAGAGGGCGATCCCTCCCAACGACTAAGCAAAAAAGTATCGACGACCTTCCCCGGACCTGCTGTGATACGAGACCCACCACACAACCTGACAGCCCACTTATTATCGCTCCATTCATTGGCACTGAACTCAAACTCTTCAAACTCTTGAGGATCACTCGCCAGCTCCCGACACGAAAGTACGTTCTCAGTAGTCTACGATTTAAGAATTTCTTTTCTTAAATTTTTTCATGCAAAACTGAAGAGAATTACACTTACGATATTTTCAAATTTTAATATTAAAACTTGGCGGCTGTCTTTCGCATATTTATAAAAACCATCTGGCTTGCCGCAGCGAGAATTTTCGCTAGCGAGTCAACTGGAGATTGAACAAATGGATGCACCACGCAGATTTCTCTATGACGGTTATCTCTTGTGTTCGGATTCGATCCGAGTGATAAACAGCAGTTATCCCGCTGTGATAAGTGATAAGTGATAGCTGAGGCAAACTCTGACTATTGATGATTGAAGTCAAAACGTGGAATCAAAGTGAAATTTCACGATGAGTCAAATATGAGATCTTCAGACTTTAGTTTGAATGGCGGAAAACGAGATGTTTTTGGTCGGCCAACCACGTCTAATCTTGTCTGCCAGTCGTTTTGCGAGGCCAGTGTTATACACAAATGAATTAGATTTGGTCTGCAGCACGATTTTCGCTCGGACGACTTTTGCTCAGTGGCAATTGTGTCTCATTTCCCAACCAGAAGTGATGAGAGTGATGGGCGAGCTTTCTGTTCTCGTCTTTGTGCCTACTTCCAAACTTTCTTTCATTCGAAAGTGACACTTTACATAGAGGGCAAATCTAATTGTATATAAACGCACAGATCGTATCGGCATTCTTCCTTCTTCTTAGTGAGTCGCACCGTTGTTGGTTTGGGTCGCTGCAATGGTGGGGGAGGGGGAAAGAATTTCCGATGCCGTTCCCGAAACTAACTCTTCTCTACCACTCTTCCCACAGTCTAAGTTTCTATATTTTTGTGTTAAAACCTCTCCCCTAAAGAAAATTTTATTCTTTGATCTACGAGTGGTTCTATAGAAAAAGAGCTTTCATATTAATTGATATTACGTTAGTTTTTTTCTTTAACTTCCATATTGGATAAGTTTCCTTTCTTTAAATAATTATTTGTCTTTGCCTTCGATAGAAGTACATACACCTGTCATCGTATTAAAAATGCGGGCGGCTGTTGGGGACCCACCCGTAACTTTATCTTCAAGTGGCTCTATGGTGAAAGGGTCTCTCAGGTCTCTTTGATATGGTGTCCGCTACCTCGACTCTCATGATATTTGCAGCTTGATAGTACATGCAATAAATATATAATCAATCCGGGAATAGTAAAACCTCAAGGCTTGAGAATATGATGTTTTCACAAGTAATTACTGAAAATCTGTCAGGAGAAACGAAAGAGTTAGCATTTAACACACACGGTGAGGTGTTAGTCGTAGTAGTGTGGAACGTCAGAACGCTTATGGACGTTGCTAGCCAAGCAGTCATTGTCCACACTCTTTCTAAATATCATGTCCCTGCTTTCGGAGGTAAGTTCTTGTATCTGCCTGCGACCTATCTATATATCTATCTATGTAAAATATAATATATTTTAGGGGTTATATGTATAAATAAACATTTTTTCCCACTGCCTTGTTGAGGTAATGGTCATTCTCAATCTCTGGTTCTCTACCAGAGGCCTGGAAGATTTGGGTCTGCACAATATTATATTTTAACTATTTCTAATAATGCGTTGTTCTGGTCAGAGATCTTTGATATTGGAATTTGCTGAAACCACTTTTCTAATGGCTCACAGTTCCAAATGCTCCAGCTATCACTGGAATTACTTTGGCATTTATATCTTCTGAAGTAGTTCCTCTTTCAGCCCTCGGCATTTCTCTAACTTCATATTCTTTCTTTCCTGTCACTTGGTCACCGCAATATCAATCACCAATGCTGGTTTCTGATTCTCTTCTATTATTCGGATAATTTTTGTATAAAGAAGTTCCACAGGATCTTCGCCTAATTATTTTCTACGATTTTTTGGGAAACTCCCATTCAGTCTTTGGTCTCCATATGCCAAGCAAATATTTCTGTAAATGATGCCAGCACATTGGTTACGCCTTTTAGTATATGTTGTTTCTGCTTGCATTTTACATCCCCATACTATATATTGAGTTGTTTTTGGAGTGTCTGTCACAGTATGCATCTTGAGTCCTGTCTAGTGTGGTAAATTCTCGTTTCGATAAATTTGTATATATATATATATATGACCATATGAGCCAGTATGAGTGCAGTTCAAAAAGAAACAAAATCAGAGGCTCCAAACAACAGGTTAGATAAAGCACTACAGCTTGGATTGACTTTAGGGAAGCCTATGACTGAATGTCCCATATATGGACCTGTGAATGTCTGGCTCTATATAAAGTCAACAGGAAATCCTAAAGACGTTTATCGAGAATTCAATGGGACTGTGGAAAAACGACACCTGAAATCAACTCGAGACAACTTGTACAAATAGTTGTCAAGTGATGCATTGTATTTATAAAATAGAACTGAAGGCAGTGGAATGATGCTCGTCTGCCACGCGTTAATATTTCAGAAAACCATGTTTTGGACAGTAGAAGTATTGATCACCGCACGTATCTGTAAAGCTTTTTTTTCCCTTCAACCTCATACTTGGGTAACTAAACCACAGTAATATAAGAATATATAACTGACCTTAGATTGTAGATTGACCTTAGCCTTTTATTGTCATATGAAGTATATATATGCGACTTTATCGTTATTTCTAAAAGTTTGAGGTGTGCGAGGACGGTTTACTTTTTACTTTTTATACTGAAAAGAAACGATATAAACGCTATATCTTTTGAGTCTTCGTCATAGATGCCACGTCTGAAAGTAACGAAAGCAACAACCATTTCTTTTTCCACACCTAAGTCACCTCGCTTACGGTGATTGGTACTTAATTTGCTTTCAATTTCACTTATTTTCGTATTCTTTTGCTATATTTATTATTCAGATATACGAGTTTTTGTAGGATATAACTCTATGCAATGCAGACCTTCACACACTTCGAATGCATTTTATTTAACATTTGCATTTAACATAGCAATTTTACGAAAACAGTTGGCTTATTATCAAATGTGACTTCAGAAGGAAAGATTTTTAGAAACGTCTCATCATCCATAGCAGCCAACTCAGCCAACCTTACTGGCAATGGTGGAAGCAGATAGAACAAAAACGGACGAGCGGGGGGGGGGGCTTAGGCCTAAGCCTAAGCCTAAGCCATAGAGCCATAGACATAGAGACGTATAACGACACTGCCATCACACGTAAAGTGATAGTTCTTGCAGTCATTTGTCTCCCGAACGGTGAACGCCGACGGTCATTCAAAATTCAGACGTAATTACTATTTGTCGGATAAAAATGAAATGCTATCAACTTGTCAAAATATTGGTCGGTCGAGGACAATTTATAAATTTAGAAGCATTTTAAGCATTCGTTGGGTTGCTGTTTTTTTTATTTTCATGGATTTTCATTTCATACAAATTTTTATTGTCTGGAAAAAGAAAAGGCGAAAAACTATAGTTTTGTACAATTAATTTTTTTTAAATCCATTTGATGTATTTTCTTTTGTTATTATTTATTATTATTTTTGTTATTTTTATTTCCTTTATTACTATTATTATCATTTTTCTTTACTGCTATTTTTGTTATTGTTAATATTAATGTTATTATTTAATAACTAACTAATTTACTTTTATTGTTGTTAAATTAATTAATTAGCTGAAAATCACTTAAATTTTATTTTTTCTCTTTGAATTTTCTAGAAATTTTAATGAATGAAAATTCCAGCGAATAAATGAATTTGCGTGTAAAGGCAGATTGACTGGTGTTAAAAATGTCAGAAAGAAGTAATAAAATAACAACGATATCGGAAGAAGAATTTTTCCGCTTGCAAGAGCAGTTAATCGATTTGCGGAATAAGAATTATGAATTGATAGAAGAAAATCAGCGGCAACGAAATTGTATTAATTCATTCGCATCGAAGGGAAATGAAACGTTTTTGTTCGCTTCTAAGGTTACCCATTTTCTACCGCTTTCCGTGTATTTCCCTTCCAGAAATACGCGTTGACTTCTTCGTTTAACTCGTTTCGCCGCCTTGCGGTGCGATACCGTTTTTGCTTCAACTGTACACTTGAAGCTATCTGTGGATTTCCGAGAGAACAGCTTGAATATGAATTTTAATTTTAGATTTCTTCTCTCGTTGAGTGGAAAAATATAGGAATAAAAATACAGAAAAAAGTATAGCTAAGTTTCTTCGTCCAATACTTTCATAAGTTGAACGTGGCGAAATAGTTGCACGAAAATTTCTTCTTTTTTTTCCAGTTAATTGGTCGCCGAAATGATAAATTGGAAAATGACAAATATGAAGAGGAAATATTCACATTGCGAAAGAAACTTTCTCTACAAGAAGAAGAATTTCGATTACAGCAAACAACATTATTATCCGAATTAAATAAAGTCATTTTCATTCATCCTTTCTTTTTTCAAATGCAAGAAATTCTTTGATTACTATTGTTTAGATTTTGCATGCTTGAAAAGAGCGATTCAAATCGCATATTTCGCATACCCTTCAGATAATTCCATCAAAATACGTGCACCACCAATGCAGAATTTTTGAAATATTTATTAAATTTTCTCATTTAATAAATAAACTGCATAAAGTATTCATTAAAAAACGATTTATCACCATTCAACTCAATTCAGTTTAGGCCTCCGTGCACTTTCTGCGAGTCACCGAGAAATAGCACTGAGGCCAGCAGTTAAGCGAGCATTTCTCTAAAATATCATTTAAATAATCTTTCGCTTCATTTATTTTTTATTTCCTTAATTGTCATTTCGATTTTAACTTTTCATTTAAGTAAGTAGTTTTTTTATCTTTTAAATTATTTAGGTGATGAAACGATGTGAAATGCTGGAATCGAAATTAAAAGAATTTGATATTGCCGATGAAAGTAATGTTTAAATTGATTTTTCTTTTTTTTAAAATATGAATTCCAGAAAAATTGCTATTTTATATTTTATAATTTTTATTTGTGTTTTCTTCATGATTTTCAAATTTATTATACAAAAAATTTAAAGGAATTCATTCAGATACAGTCGCTGAAATGAATAGAGAAATAGCTGATCTCAAAGGTTAGATTTTGTTAATATTATTGCCTATTTCGCGAGCAGTTTTAAGTTTTTTCTTCTTTAAAAATTTTAAGCTATGATTGCCGAAAAAGATATGCTTATTGAAGAAATAGCTTTACTAAAAAAAGATTTGCTTCATTCAAAGAGCGTTCAAGACGATAAAATCATTCAGTTGGAACAAAGGTGAATTCTTGGAATGTTTTTTTTTATAGCTTATTTAATTTTTTGATCTAGTCGTAGGTTATAAGTCTGCGCGAGGAATGTGCAAAATCCGGTGGTACCTTCTCAAAACTATGTAAAATCTCCTTATAACTGTAGAAAATCTCCATTATTCTTTCTTAAATCCTTTTAAAATCTTTGCATCCTTTTCCCTCATCCTCAGATATTCTTTGCAATTTTATAAATCGATAGCAAAAGAGGGGATTTTGAAAATAGATTGGGATTAATGGTATTAACGATTGATTAGCCAAATTAAATTTGCAGCTTGAGTAACACGCAAAATCTTCTAATTAATGAGCGAAATTTAAACCAAATACTCAATGAAAAGGTCGTTTCAATTTCTGAAGAAATTAATAATTTACGACGAATTTCGGAAAAAAGTGAGATTTCCGAGCAAAATGGAGATATAGAAATGAGATTTGACCGGAAAGATCAATCATCACAAAGTGAAGAGGTAATCATTTTGCCGAAAATTCAGTCGAAATTTAATGATTTGATTAAATGATTTGATTTAATGATTTAATGAGTTGTTTAATAATTTGAAATTCTGCGAATCGAGCCTGGTATAATACTAATGGATCGAAATAATTTTGTTCTCGAACCAAGATACTCTAAATTTGCTGAGGAAAGAAGACGAGCAATTTTCAATCTGTTCTATGAAAAAACTGTGAAGTTTTGGCAGCTTTGTGGGAAAACGCAAGTCGATATATGCAAAAGTGTTCATAATCCTATATGGCTGAAAAATATTGTCAGTGAAATTGAGAGATATCACGAAGTTACCTGTCTTTAACCATTCATATCTAAGTATATAATGCGAGTCTATTCGAACGAGTAGACTACTGTTCCACCTTCGCTCGAATGCCATTGGCAACTTCATCACGTCATTTACCATATTTTCTCTGCATCGGAGGAATTTGAACATATAGGCTAAGCATATGGACTTAAACGACAGAAATATCAGTGGGTACTATTTCGGTTTTCGAATCGGTTATTAAACATCTTGGAATTATCCTACTTGTAGGCACCAGAATCAGCCTAATTATAAGGAGAAGAATAATTTGAATTATGAATTATAATTACTTGATTTTTTTGCAGATTTTCGGAACTAGGGAAGAAGCAAGACTAATGGAAGAGGAGCTACAGAAGGTGCATGACAAATTTGAATTTATGGAAAGATTATTCGAAGAAAGGCTCAATCAGAGTCAAAATGCCATAGATGAAGAAAAAACTACTAATAACATGCTTCGCATTAAACTCCACAATATCGAAGAAGCTTTGCAAATGGAAAAGGTGTTTCGTTTTCATTTTTTTTTTTCAAATTTTGGTGAAGCATGTCTAATGAAAGTAAATCACAACACAAAGTGATACTGAATAAGTAATATTGCTGAGATTAAGGAAAGAAAATTGGTGTGTCATCAACACTGAATGATTTCCTTGAAATCACAGTAAAATATGAATTTGTCAACTTTTTTTTAGAATGATCGAAATAATGATCTCTACCAATGGAACATGGAAAAAAATCAGCTAATGTCCTATAAAGAGGAGAAAGAAAATGAATTGCGAAGTTTACAAATTGAGATTGCTGCAGCAACCTCTGTTTATTATTTGCTTATTTCTTTATCAATTTGATTAAAAGTTGTTGTTTTTCAAACATTCAGTTGAGAAGGCAGCGTAGAATAGTAATAGTTTTTTTTAAAGAAAGGTAAGATTTGGTAACATCTAAAAAATTCCTGGATTATCCTTTACCATTTCAAAACTCAGTTTAATTTTAGGAAGTTTCAAACTTTAAAAATGTGATCGACGGTTTGAATTCTGTTAAGATATCTATGTCAGCGGAAATGGAGCAAAAGCTGAAAGCAAAGGATGAAGAAATGAAATTGGCACTGAAGAAGCAGGTAATTCAAAATCACACATATCCACTTAAGCATCTATATATCTATATATATATATATATATATAGATGCATATATGCACCCACACATACACACACACCTACACACATATGCATTTATGCAAATAAAAATGTATATTTATGCTATGTAATTCTCACGCATACACGTTTAAGTCCCTAATCTGCAATTATACAACACAGGTGCACATGAATAAGCTTTAGGATATAAGCCAACAAATCATTCTTTTATGGGAAGGCAAAATTCTCAATTCATTCTATTAAACATATTAATAGGAATGGAATAAAGGCGTGATAACGGAATAATTGCGAAAAGTTTCCGCAAGATATTTATTAAGATATTTCAAAATATTTATGGTTTTGGTGGAAATAGATAAGTTTTTTTGCAAACACATACATGTAATAAACCTGGAATTTATTATATAGAAAAGTATTTGAGGTTGATATATTTACTGGTTAATATAATCCATTTTAATTATTTTAATATTTATATTGAAATTTTAATTTTTGATATTTTAATATTTATTCAACTGAATGATTTTATTCAGAGATTTTCTCTTTTATTTTTTTTGTTTAACTTGTTTATTATTTAAGAAATTCCAGTAAAATAAATTTTAAATAAATTTCTCTTGCAGTCTTCGATGGTCAAAGAACTCAGAAGGCATGTTCAACAGGAAAAAAAACGTGCTGAACTAGCTGAACGACAAGTGAATGATATGCTTGCGTCAATGGGGGGAAGTGGTCAGTTTGTTTTTTATTTTATTTTGAAATAAAATTCTTAAAAAATTTCAAATTATTAAAAGTAAAATTTTAAATTTTTTTAAAAGTTAAAAAATTCTTTTTTAATTTTTCTATTCTCTAAGTACTATTTTCTTCAATAGTTCTATTTTTGCATCTATGGGTTTAAAATTTTATTTATTGCTTTTAAGATAACTTCCGACATCGATTCGGTCATTTAACAAGTGCTGTATCCGATCACTGTCGTCTAAAAAAACGATTCGATCCTGAAACAAATTCAAGCGTAAATTCATGGGCTTATGTAGCAGATGTTGATAAGAATTCTATACTTGTACGATGTTCATTATATTTAATATATTAGGGAGAAGAATTGCTGTTCAGTGGGTTGTACTCGATTCGGAGTACCGAATGTTGAGGTCTCTCCAGGTGTGAACCTGCCCAAAAATCTGATCCATTTGCATTTCTATCGCCAAGGGACTCCCCGGCATATTTGCGAGAAGCCAGCGGAATGAGTCTAACCAATAATGGCGAAGGCTCTTATTAAATACTTTAGAAATACATTATTTTTTGTTCCAATAATATTTTTTATTTGACATTCCTTACCAAGATTAGGTACTTCTAATCTTCCCATTGACACATAGTTTCCACGAAAATCTCTGTGTAAAGGAAAGAAACTTGGTGTATATCATATTAAAAAGCTGATATTAGTAATGTCGGCATCATGAATCTTATTTATCAAGGAAAGCTATCTTCAAGTGAATAATAATCTTAATAGAAATTCTTTATCGGATCATTTCATTGAGAATTTTTTTTTTTAGCTTTCGCAAAGACCAGAATAATATTCTGGTCTTTGCGAAGCTAAAAAAACTCATAAATCGTTATTTTTTAAATTTTTTCCCAGCTAATTCGATGAAAATTTTCAATAAGAAATCCCCGAATCCATTGCCACTCACTCTTCAATGTTGCTAATTCCACATTTATCCTGGAGTACAATGAACATGCTGCACAAATGAAGTTGTGATATTCTTCCATCGCCCATTTTGTCGTGCTATTTTGCTATCGTTACAAGTCTATGGAGCTGCCAGTAATTAGAATCCATTGAGCATTTGTGTTCTGGTTTTTTCATTTTTGGACTGTTTCTTCCGACTTATTTCCCAGTAGAATATTATCTTTGTCCTGTCGGTTCGATTTAGAATATTTTAGAGGACTACTTCGCAAAATTTCAATTAGAATTAATAGACTAGTGTTGTTTCTGTTTCGGTCTACTTCAGCTTAAAATATGGTAGAATCTTTCAATTTATGATTAATCAAAAAGTTTTCATGAATCTTGTTTTGACCACATTGTTCATTTTTATCTAAATATTGGCTCTAACTAAAATCTGATTCGTAGAGATTAAAAGTTTCACCATCAAATACTGTGATATATTTATATATTTAATCTGATGGTCCAGAGAATCGTCTGTAACTAAATATCTCTTCTTCCGATCCTGAAAGCATGCATATATTGTTGGAAAGAAGTTCATACTTCAAAGCGATGAAGTATACACCGAATGTACACTATACACCGAATGTAAAAGGTGATGGTCTATGTGTAGCCTCATCCAATTTTGGATCGTTTTTTTGAGGTATATCGAGTGTGTATTCAAGGTAAGTATCGATGTATCGATGTTAAAAGCTCAGCTAAATTATCTTGAAGATCATTCGTCTGTAGCGTATATGACGATTTCTTAGATATTGGAATGCTCGCCTGTAAAGCGAACATAAACCATCCAGCCACTTACATTCTGCATAAGGTCTGAGCGGGTCGAATGTTTTCATGCTTAACCCATCAGTCATTTGGACTTTTCTTCGTAAAATTGGAAAATTATTTTATCTTTTCTCATTGCTATTGTTTTATTTACTTTTATTTGTAAGAAATCATTTTTTTATAAATAAGAAAACAAAATTATTTATTATGAAAAGAAAATAAAAATGGTAATGGTCAGTAATAAAATAAATACCAAGACCAAGAAAAATAGTTTCAATAAAACTTTTTGTTTACAAAAGAAAATTTTTAATCTCATATTTAATTTTGTTTCAAAAATAATTTATTGCAGACTGGTGATGGTGAAGAAAGTTCGTGTTCTATTTCGGTTTTAGAATCAGATAATGCTGAATTAATTAGTCGATTAACCTCTTTGCAAAAGAAACATGAAGAAATCGTTGATCATGTAATTAATGTTATTTTTAAGGAAAAGTTAACGAAAAATTATCTTTTCAGAATGAATATCTTAAATATTAAATATAGCTGGATGCATTACTAATCATTTCTAATTTAGCTAAAGATACTAGAGGAAGAAAATCGTCTTTTGAGAAAAGAAGTGGAAGAAAAAAGTGAAATTATTGGCGAATGGATTCGAGGGCGACCAGCTGGTGGTCAGTCAGCTCAACATTCTTCCAGTAAGCTTGTAAGTAATATTTCTAAGGAATATCTTCATTTTAAAATAACATTGAAATATTTTCCAGGTATAAGTCTGCGTCGCGTTTTCGATATGGTGAAATTAGATGATTCTTCTGCTGATATTCGTGACATGAATCGGCGTTTGCAGCGAATGTTGGAAGAAACTCTTTCAAAAAATATTTTACTTCAAAAGGTTATGATTTCATTTAATGATTTTCCTTTTATAAATCTCTTAGTTTTTGTTCACCCATATATTGTTAGAATTAATCAGAATATATATATATATATATATATAATATTTATTTTACGATATTTAGATGCTTCTGGAGCAAACGGACGCGAAATCTACTTTATAATACTAACATTCCGATATGTTTCATTGAATGTATTTATATTTTTGTATATTATTAAATAACAATAAAAAATTAAGATTATTAAATAGAAAATATTCGTCAGAATGATCGGCAGTGGGAGAGAGAAACAGACGAAAAAAGTATTAATAAACGACAGCGCCTAGGTCTAAACTCTTTTTTCTCCTCCCCTTAGTTTTAGCCACATTCACCATTTCTAGTTGATTGCAGTGGCTAATAGGTCTTTTTAGATCTCCACTTTAGAGAGAGGTAGATGTCCACAGCAGTTTTCACTTTTATTAACAATTTTTCATCAAGGGATGGGAATCCAATACCTATAATGACTTGACCTTAGTCGAAGCAAACTATTTCTCAACGATATTCCAGTAACAGTGGAGACAATCAAACCAGAAATGCGGAATGCGATTTTATAGAATAAAAGAATAAGGATTTGATGAGTTCCTTGATTAGTCATTATCATACATCCATCATTATATTATATTGTTGTCGTTGTATATTCCATTATATTCAAATTCAAATATTTATTGTTTTATTTAAATTTTTTCGCATAGTATCACTCGAAATGTGTATTCTTTCCAATCTTTGAGAATGCTAAATTAAATAGGTGATTTTGAACGCAGTCAACAAGCTGTGAAAAAGAAAGAAGGAGCTATGATTTAGTCCAATAATTATTTTTGTCCTGATTTTAATTCGTATAAAACGTGAAAATTGTCTTGAATTTTATTCTGTTTTATGTTTTTTCAAGTTCTTAAACTACCTTTTCGCAAAATAAAAAAAGATGAAATAGGTATGATGATTTCAATTTAAATATTTTTCAGTTCCACGTATTTTAATAGAAAGTTTAGTCAAGAAATGGCTCGAATATGAAAAATCAACCAAAATTACCAGTTTGATTTATTTCAATAATTTAAAATTTTTTTCGCGCGAAATCAGTACGATGAAATCCGATGAAGAATCGGATGTTAGCTACGAATCTGGCATAGACGCCTCAGATTCAAAAGAAGGATTAAATGTCAACAATGTGATGCTCGATGAGACAGTTAGTTTTTGAAAATTGCGCATTTATGAATTTTGAATTTGGGTATTTTCGTTATATTTCAGGTATCGCCAGCTGCAAGTGAGATTCTCGCCAATGATTTTATAGAAGGTTTTAATGATGAATTATTTCTAAATAAGCTATCGCAACGTGAATTTACTGTATGTTTGCATTTTTTTTCGAATTATTCACTTATCTAGATCTCATCCTGTGTTGATAACTTTTGTCTTTATTTAATCGTTTAACCACTCAATTTTTTAGGTATTTTTACTTTCCGAAGTTGGTAAACCTATTTACGCTTCTTGTGGACACGAAGAAGAATTGTGTTCTTTAACAGCTTTAATACAAACATTCGTTATGGTTGCAGAATCATGGGAAGATAGCCTTATTAATATGTGCTCAGGCAATTTATATATTGCTTTTTCTCATCGAGGGCCATTGATCATTTGCATTATCGTTCGAGATAATTGTCTTCTTGATACTCATATTGACCTTGTTTATAAACAAGTATTATTCTTTAAATTGCTTGGGAAAAATTTCATGGAATTTTAATTTTGTCTAGTTGTCTAGTTAATGTCTAGATAAAATCCCAAATTTAGTCATACTCAATCGGCATTAATAGTAGTTATCGTTTATTTTTTTATTTTTGAATATGGATGAGTGAAAGTTTCTACCATGCATTCATTGTTGTAATACATTTGAATTGGTGCTTGAATATTTCGCAATGGTATTTCAGGTGCTTTCAGTATTATGTCGTGTACAGTTATTATCCATTTTCGATTTGAAGGGTCCTAGTTTCGATTTAAGGATTCTTCTGAGAGGTAATAATCTTTTTTTTAAGGTTTTTTTTCAAATCCTCTTTTCATTATTAAAGTACATCATTTTCATTAGTTTTTTTTTTATATGCCCTTAAATAATTTTTGAGAATTTATTCGGTTTTTTTCAAGGAATGGATCGATTGATCAGTGAAATTCTGTACTATTATCGTTCGGACGTCACTTTTTTTCAAAAAAGTGTTCGCGTCTTTCCAATGCCTTTAGCTGAGCGCGAATTTATTGCAAACACAATTTCTAATTGTGTAAATAATACAAAGGTTTATTTTATTTATACACAAAATTTTTCTTGTTTATATATAGCATCAAAATCCGAAAATTTTTACCCTTTTTTTCTCAAAAATGCTGCCAAATTTCAGAAATTTCCTATAATGCTAATGTTGCTATTTATGAAATTGGGTTAATAAAAGAATACATACGCTAACTCTCCCAAACTTTAAGGCTAAGCAATTTCGAACAAGAGAGATTAGACTGTTTGATCCACTGCTAATGCCTTAATTCAATTGTTTTTAAGCCCTTGAATTTCCTGATTGATCCCTTTGTTCCATTCTTGTGTACATCTTTATCAAGCTCAAGCTTATCAGTAGGTGAATATCCTTATCTTATAGTGCTCAAGCTATATGATAAGCTTTTGAAAAGAATTTTTCCGGTTCACATGGATCTTGTACAATCCCTTCTTGTGAGAAGATTTCTCATATTAAAAAAGATTAGGTTCCTTCCCTCTAATCTACAAATTCTTCTAAATTATCCACCCAATAAGGAGGTATTGTTGTTACTAGCCTTTGTGAATTTAAATTTTTCCATTTAAATATCAACAGAACAGAGTCTTAGGTTAGTTGAAGCCATAGGTTATTGCAACTTTTCGTTTCTCGAATTTGTATTATGGTAAAATGGAAGAAGCTCAAAAGTTGCTATTCTATTTATGCTTATATTGAAATTTCTTTCTATGTTTCAAAAATATTATATTCCCATCGAGCTCGCTTAATTGCGATAAAGCGTTGGATTTCTAAATATTTAAAACATAAATATTTAAACAGGATGATTATGAAAGCTAAACATGGGATAAATCGGAATTCTAATACAAATTTTTTTTGGGATAAAATTAAAATAAATCCACTTCAATTTTTATTTATAATTTATTTATTCCATATCTATTGTTTTTGTCGAAGAAAGTAGATCACAAGATCTGGCGGCAAAACGATAGATAGTAATAGTTTTTATATTTTTAGTTTTAATTTCATTTCACGATCTTTTTATTTTCCAGGTAACAAATGTGATATTGGGCATTGTTATTGTTCACCGTCAGTTGGTTGCAATGGTTAGAATGAATGGAGTCCAATTGCATCCTTTCGATTTACATATTATTATCAATCTTGTGGAATGCAATCCATCAATAAAAAATGCCCATAATTGGATTCCCATTTGCCTTCCTCATTTTAACGATGCGTTAGTAATTCAAATTATAAATCCACAGGTTTAAAACTGCAATAATAAATTTTCCATTTAACCAAACTATATATTTGACTAAGCCTTAACTATATAAGCCTATATTTTTCTATAATTATTTCAAAATTGAAAATGAATTCTCATGAATAATGTGAAAATTTTCTTTTCTTCATAAATTTCTGAAAATAACGACTGATGAACTAAATCAGTATTTTAAATCAAATTTTACCAAATTTACATTGTTCAGAGGTTTTGTTCATGCCTACATCACATATTTTGCTGAAGAAAGTCCAGCTTGTTTGATTCTTATATCGTTGGAACGAAATGCGTTTGAACCTCTTCGAATGGCGGTAGATTCCATATTAACTAAATTAAAAGCGTCGAAATCATATACTGTCCTTGAATCTCTTTTCACCAATCCCCTCGATTTTGAGATAGATACGGTAACTGTTTTTTACTGAAAATCCTTCATTATTGTTTATTGAGGTTAGTGCTGGCTAGTGATTCTCTTATTTTTAGGCATTATTTCCCGATTTGTGGCACTTTATTTTGAAAAAAAATTCAGTAAGTCAAGTATGTTCTTCTTTATCTCATGTTCCATATACAAGTAAAGAGGAACGTCGACGCTTGCAGAAGTGTTACCGTAAGATTGCAGATTTTTGTTCACGAGCAAACCTCCAAGAAATCTTTATTAAATCACCAGAAAACTGCATTTATGTTAATGTTTGTTTACAATCTTTACATTAATAAAAATTATTAAAAAAAACAATGAAATAGCCCGAATTCTAAGAAAATAGCAGTGAAATAAATAAAATAAAATTTGGAATTTTTGGAATTCTTTTTGATTAAATCCTTTTGGCTGGGGAATTATTTGTCCAGTCATGTGCAATAATAAGTAGATTAATTTTTTACATTTAGGAAAGTACCAAATTCAAATTTTATGCCATATTGAGTCCTTTCGTGGCGGAAACAACTCTTAGTATATATACGGATCGCATCTTTAAAATCTTCAAGAAAAATGATACATATTTCTTTTCACCTTCCGCACATTTCACGTAACTTTAAATTAAACTATTATTAAATTTTCTTTGTTCTTCGACTTACTTTTCATATTTATCTAAAACTTTTTTTAACTTTTTTAAATTGTTCAATGCGTAATATTTATTAAAATAAATAAATTTTATTATTTCAAAAGTGCCAAAAATAATTAAGTGCTTTTGAATTCATTACCAGGTATTTCTCAAAAATGATGAAATCGGATTTAATGAAACTGAATAATTCGCTGAACAATGAAAGTATACGCAAATATGACATGACAAATGTTATATTAAGTTTGTTGGGAAACTCTAAGTGCATCACAAAATATTTTGTATAAATGAAAGGCTGCAGTTAAAGCAGTAGAAAAAGCTTTTGAAAGCTGTTCACGAGATGAAATGCCTGATTGCTGATAGCAGATTACCTGGTTTAACGAAGGCATAATTCCAACCGTCACCGATAAACAATCATTGGAAGTCATATCTTTTTTAAATGGATCCACAATGATATAATCATCAGTGGTTATAGCAACATGCGCTGCAAGGCAAATATCCAATGTTGGAATACCAGAATGACAAAGAGCAAGCGAAGCTGCCATTAAGGAAGCTGCGAGAACGCCGCCATCATCTTCTAGCACAGTTATTTCTATATCTATTTGTGCCTGAAATTTACGAAGAATAATACGTAGTGAATAGTCTCGTCACATTAATTAATGCTCTAATTCACTAATCTTTTAAATGATTATTTTTGATTTTAATAATTTATTCGTTAATTTAAATGATTTATTCGTAAATTTTTAAAAAAGATAATATAATACCTTTGGAAATTGATTTAAACATATTAATGAACGCATAGCTGATTGCAATAAATGATCGATTCCTGAACCATTATTGACTATAACCTGAATTGATGTAAAAAAATTGAACATAAGGATAAGTGAAGACAAAGATAATGCGTTGATATTGTATTTTTTTTGATCTAAATTATTATAAATGGTTAGTATTTTCTCCTAGATTCTTTTCATTAAAAATAAATAGAAGAACAAACACGAACGGTTCCCTCGAGAGAATGAACATCAACATTCTTGATCGCTTGTTTCGGTCCATCTCTGAAAATAAACCATCGAAACTTGAAATAAAACTTATTTTCTTAATAGAAGGTAATACGATGGTAAAAAAACGAACACGATAGCTGTAACCCTAGTTGTACCGAGTTCAACGAAAGATGATCCCTCTTGCGTTTCAAGTACACCTGTTTTCATCACTAAAAAAGCATATCTCTCGACAGTTTCTTTTAATAAAATAGTTGGCTTGAATATAACAACTTAATTGATTTTTTAGAAACAACAACTACTATGTTGAATTTTCAACGCTTAAAAATAGTAGAAAAATGGAATTTTCCTATCAACAATATCTAACATTTACTGCTTTACTCATTCACAATGGTAAACTTTAAAAAAATTAAACAAACGCCTAACCGACAGGCCGAAATGAATTTCTTTGCTTGTCTTCAACAGTTTTATTTTGCTTTAACAAAGAATTAAGGGATATCGCTTCAACGGAAGACTGTATCATTGCGAAATTAATCAGCAAGCGCTGCCAGAATTACCTAAAAATTTCTCAACCACAACGTTCAATTCATGCCTGATTTTAATATCTTTCACACACATGCTGAAATAATAAATTTCATTGCTTGAGCCTATATTTTAGCCAATTTCGTCGAATTGGAAATCCCTCTACCTATTACAACAATGCAACAACGAAGAAACGAATAAGTGAATTCGGAATGAATTCAATATAAAAAACCTTATCGTATTCGAATGAAAAAAAAAGCATAACTTTGAATGTAGGCGAGAAATTCAAAACTGTTCGACTTTAAACCAATCATTCATATTTCAATTCATAAGCCAAGGCAATAAATTATATTAAGCACATCAACACCAAATCTTGCAAATAATTGGTTAGAAATCGGCTCACCAAACCAATTGACTTGATATAAAATATCAGAGTTGATTATGCAACAATATAATGCTGGAAAAAAGAACGCTAATATATCTCGTTTATTAATAATTTAATTCAATCATAAAACCATAATGATCACATCACACAATTCCAATTGAATAAGAGAATTCAAATCTCAGTTTAATCCAAATTCATGCAGTAATTTAGCAGCAATCGACTTTCGATCTAATACAAATGCATACAAATGATCATTTAGATTTATCTTTAGCTTCTTTCGCCAAAAATTGCACTGCCAATTCTTACACAACTACTTCCATGGAGAATAGCGATTTCGAAATCATTCGACATTCCCATTGATAGATCGAAATTATTTTCTTCCAATCCCATTAAGTGGCAAAATCTGTAATTGATTCATTTCGAATATATTTATAAATATGAGAAGCTAAGAAGTCAAACCTAATGAAAAATCAAACACAGCAATTTATTTTTTTACAACCTAATTTTATCGAGAACTTTATTAGCAAAATAATCTATGGAAATTTCTGAATAAAATTTTTTAATATAGGAAAAAAAGCAACAAAGTCGAGAAAAAAAGCAACAAAGTATTTCCTACAAGGTTATTTCCACTAGTGTTTGAAAAAATGCTATGCAACCAAAAAAAAAAATTCTACTCCCAATTCCCAAGGAAAATGACAGGAAACATTGCTACAACTATTGACGAATCAATAAATTAATTATATATTACATATATATTATATAATAACATATATATAATATATATGTTTGATTTTGATCACCATTTTACTAAATGAACTCGTAGTATAACAAATTCAAATTTGCAAGCTGGAAAGAATGTTGGACCGCTTCAAACAACCTATCGTTTCATCGAGTTCGTCGTTGCATTTGATTCGATCAATATTTAAATATTTTAAATATTTTATTTTTATTTTATAGGAGTACATTACTGCACGTGTGTATGGCGAACATGTCTTTCGAACCAAAAGCTGGCATTTTCTTCTCTACCAGCTATGCGACAGAACGGGTTTTGGACATCATTTATAGCTGTTTTAAAGCTGTTCGATCAGTCTAGAGCATAATATTATCAACTGATATATTGCTAATGTTCTGGATACATACAATGAAAATTAGCCTTTAAATCAACGAAAATAAGATAAATACTTATATTTGTATACACTTCAAGATGATGCTGACTGCAATTTCGATAAATTCATCAGTAAATATCAGACTTTGAAAATCTCGAATTCATATTGCGGATTCTCTTTGGATTTGTCGCGAAATCATTCATCAAAATCATCAACAAAAGAAAAATTCTTATCTATCACGCTATGGTATATACAGTACAATTAGGAAAAATTGGGAAAAAAACTTACATTACTTCTCAAGTATAAGTTTCATATGACTGCATTTATTACCACCCAAATACCATTATCATTAATAACGATTTTCTTCGCAGTCATTTTTCCATCAAAGGAGCTACACCATCTTGCTACTTCTCTAGCTGTCGTCAAAAAAGAAAATAACCAATCGATAGAAAAATCAGTGACTTTTAGGAATTAAATCGGACCAGCAAAGGATTCAAAATGTTATTTCATTCGCTAGTATATATAGTATAGCTAATGAAGCAGAACAATGGCTCGAGCCGTTAGAGGAATAATATTAGAGAATATGAAAAAACTGTTAAAAGAAATCAAAACCAATGAAACGAAAATTTTGTAAATTACACTAATTATAATGCTGAAAATCACAACCTTTCACGCAATTCAAACAATTTTTTGAATTCTTCAATGGATTTGTCCTGATTTTCGTTAGCAATCGACCCTATCATCATGAAACCAGAAAATTTCAACGATGCGCATTTTTCGACAATAAATTTGGCAATTTCAATAGCCTATGAAAGAAACAAGTAAAAGACTAGTGAAAAAAATTAATAATATCGAAATTAATAATTTAATATCGAAAATTTGGTATTATAAACGAAAACCCAATACCTGTTCCTCTGTTGTACCAGCTTTTTGCATTTCTTTACTTATATTTACTTGCACCAAAACTCGTAAAATTTTGCCCCTTTTTAACGCTTCTTCATGCAATAATAAACAGTGCTTTTCGTTAGAAAGTGATTCGATACAGTACAAATTGGGGATCGCAACTAATTTGTGTATATGAAAATAAAAACAATAAAGTCCTCAATAAACAATAAATTTTCGAGGAATTTTGTGAAAATGATATTAAAATATAAAAAGGAGAATATGTTGTTAATAATTTCTTAACCACTTATTTTATTTATTTGTTGAACGACGTTGAAATTTATAACTTTATTTAAGAAATAAATTTGCACTGTACTTCAGATATGCGAAAAAAAACAAGTGGTTGCGGTTTTTGGCTTCACTGACTATTAATTCCCTTTCCTTGGAGAGGCCTTAGAAATAAAGGTATAGGAGGGTATCTCAGTCCGAATTTCACTATTTCTAATTGTCTTCGGTGAGCTTTTCTTCTTATCGATTGATTCAAAATATATTTACACTTTTCAAGACAGAGGATTCGAAGCCAGATTGCGTTCTATAAAAGCAATTCAACCAAATCATAGACTCCGAACTATATTATAACTATATCACCAAAAAAGCTATATCATCAGATCATAGACTCCGAACAACTGATAATATAGCTTTTTTGGTAACATTTATGAAGAACTACAATAGATACCATATGTAGAAAACTATAACGAAAATTGGACACAGGACTACGAATTCATGTAAAATAAGATGAAAGTCCTTTCGTCTAATATACCGGAGAAAATGCCGGACTTCAAACATATTGGATTTACTCTTATATCAAATGGCTAAATGAAAGGGGGAATTAAGAATTCACTATCAAAGCAAAAATCCACAACTATCAAACTGTAATGCGTACGATTCTGCTACATACTATACTATACGACTGGCAAATGAGAATGGAAGACGGATACTGGGGAACAGGAAGCTATCGAGTTTTGACCATTCTTACCCAATAATATGGCGCCGCTGAGTAGATAGTTAGATTGCATTTTCGTTAAAATTTAGAGCTTTGCCTACGGTAGTTAGAGCAGGACATATTCACTAGTGCCTAGGAGCTGACGTACTATCTGATGTGAAAGAGAAACCAGTCAAGACTGATAAAGCAGAATTAGAAAAAAACTGAAAGCATAGCCTAAGCTAAGCAATATTCGGCTAATATACCGGAGAAAATGCCGGACTTCAAACATATTGGATTTACTCTTATATCTAAGCGATATATGGATTTGGACTGTGGAAAAAGAAGTAGCTCTTTTATCATTTCATGCTTGATCAGCAGCCGAAACAATTAGTAATAGTGCGAACTTTTAGAAGAAAAAAGCCTTCCAATTCTGATAAAATTAATCGAATAAAGAGAAATATGTTACAAATCGCAAAATGGAAAATCCTTTCAATTAAGAAACAGAATAAAAGAGAATTATTTGGAAAAGAAATAAAAGCATAAAAGTGATAAATTCCAACTTTATTCGACTGTAATTGCCCAATAAAATGCCATCGAATATCTGGGCACCGAGACTGCAATTCATTTGCTTTCATTTCGAGTTCTTTATAATAATTTTCGCCAAAGTGTCGTTGTCCGGCTTCGTAACAACTACTAAAATAATAAAATTATATTATATAAAAACTAATTGTGATTTATTGTGTTGTGATTTATCTCCCGTTCAATAGCAAAGTTTCATCGATTTAATAGTAATTCAGTGATAATTCAATGATAAAAAAGAAATGAATAACCAAAAATTTCTGGCGAGAAAATAATAAGAGTGGAAATATAGGGAAAATATAAGAAAAGGAAAGGAAAAAGAGCGCGCAAAGATAGGACATTTGGTCGCGGCTGCCTAAATAACCGAAAACTTTCGATAAAATTTAACGAATAAACAAACGCCATACGCGATAAGTTCGGTCGACTTAGTCTTCGAAACGGCGACGAGCAATGGAATTTGATTCCGAAAATACTTTCTCTTTTCGAGTTTTTGTTTAATTGCTGCCGCATGAATTCTCGAAAGAATAGCACGCAAATTCGAGGCGATTATCTGCGACTGCTCCATATCTTAAAAAGTCCATTTCTATTGATAAAGATTAGATGATAAGCGACGGTTGCTGCTCGCATAACTGACTTACGCGCCGCCCTTTCCTCTACCACGAGAAAACATCTGAGCCATGAGAAATCATGGATGGCACCGGTGCCTCATATTCCTAGGCCAATCCAACCTGAGACGGCCAACTCTAGCCATTTAGTTCTAAAAGCCAAAAACATCAAAGCGAAAATAGCATTGAGGGAAACAAAAACAAGAAAAGCTGCAAAATAGAATATTGAAGAAAAGATGGTCGCGGCCGTGCTGCAAAATAGAGACATGAAGGACAACAATGAACATTCGAAGTGGTGGTGGAAGACTATTGGGGAAGTGTGGGCCGGAGAATTTAGGTTTTTCAGCGTCTCTTTCGACGTTCCGTCAATAAAAAGTTGGACCTAACTTTTAGCCACACTTTTGCCTGAATTGGCTCCGCTATCTGAAGACCGCTTCCGAACCTCCAAATCTGAATGCCACCATCTGAAAACAGCGGATGGAATGGAAACCAATCCTTTTTCCTATAATTGGCCGTGGCCTAGAAATTACGGCCTGAACAGCGTAAAAAAGGTGACACTTAAATGCATCAGTTAAATGCAGAGAGTCGTGATTATTGAATAATACGAGCATACAACGAAACATACTTGTCAAATAGGCGATTTTTCAGAAGAAGAATCATCGCCAAGGGGGACACTAATCAAGTATTATCAGTAAATCAACAGGCTTATCAGTTATCAGTTATCAATTAAATGACTTTCACTTAATCGACAAAATAAATAAAATAAATAAACGATCAAAATTTTCAAATTCTGAACTTCTTTCAACTTCGGTAATTTTTCGTTCAATGAAGTTTTTACCATAAAAGAAATTGATGGTCGTCGTCGAATAACATATTTCTTCTCGATGTGTCGCTGTCGTATCATTTAAAATTTCAACTATCGATCAGAATTTTTCTTCTTGAAATTCGTTCATTTTTTTGTCGAATAAATAAATTTTTTTTTTGGCTTTTATTCGAATATTTTACAAAAATAATGTTGCTAACAACAACATCGCATAAGGACTGCATAGCTGACAAAAATATTTTATTGTTCAAAATCACCTAATCAGACTTATCAAATCAGAAGTCAGATAAGGGGTGATAAGCCGATAAGAAATTTGATAAATCTGATAAATCTGATAAGCTCTTTATCACCTCTTAGAAAAAGGAAAGAATTCAAGCGTGTATAATATAATAATTATATTAGATTTTTAAGGCTAATTAACATTATTTACAACAAACTTTTGAGGGGCGAATTTTTGAATTTATACGACGCATATCGAATGCTATAAAATTGTGGATTTAGATGCGCCATACATTTTTATTTATATTTCCGGCAATTTGCCTTAGCGACATATTTACTGCGACGTCGAATATTGAGGAGTTAATCGCGGCGAATAGCGCGAACAATTTTAGAATTTCTGAATATATAAATCGCGAAACTGCACGTCTTAATGAATTGAAGAGGTTAACCTCTTTAATTTAATTAAAGAAATTAAGTTAAACCAAATTCGATGAAAAATTAAAAATTACGAAAATTATTTTCATTTTTCGGAATTTTCCTTAGCGATGATTTCTCATATAATTTTTTGCATAGAAAAATAAGCCATTCGAAATGGCCGTTTTTTTTAGAGAATTTTTTCGTAAATTCTTTCTAATTTTCGAAAATTTTGAAATTTTTATTGATATTTTTGCTATTAAAAGAAAAGGTTCATAAAAGTAATCTAAAATTTCTGAATTTTATGCATTCAAATGACTCAAATTCGAGTGATTTGGAAAATAATCGTCAATTTAGAAGCAAATCTTTTACTATTAAATTTACCTATAATTTGCGACTTCCGTTTTATGGTTCTAACCGAAATAACTGAAACCGAAGTGGCGAAAGTGGCGACCGAAGAGAGATAAATAGAATAAACTTGAACAAGCGTACTACTTTGAAAAGAGTATTTAAAAGAGTATTTATATACACGTATGAATTTCATGGCTGTAGACTTGCGAAAGAATTTACTCGTCAACATCAAGTAATCATATCAGGATCTGATAAAGCAAATCCTATTAAAACATATTTGCTGATCAGAAGTTTAACATCGGACTGGAACTCTGTCGAGAGATTAATGAAAAATAATAGTGTTGATTATTTTCTTCGAAAAAATATCACAAAGCAAAATTTTGAGGTAATCTTACTGATATTTTTTGTTGCGTATTACATTATATAATATTTATAAGACCTATAATATTTATATATTTATATTTATATAATATTTACAATATAATAAAACCTCGCTTAATTATATTTGCATTTAGCTGAAATTGAAGAGCTTTAATTTCAGATAACTTATCCGAAAGCAGAAGATCTGGAAGGTGCCGCATTAGCTCTCCACCGTTTACAAGACACTTACCTTCTCGATACACATCAGTTTGCCTCAGGCATTATATTGGGTGAATCAACCGGTTTTCGATTAACGAGTCACGATTGCTTTGAAGTAAGCAGATATTTCGTTAGTGATAGTCTTATTGATATCAGTGACATCAGTTTAACATCAATCGAAATCTAAGGCGAAATGAAATAAAAGAGACTTGGAAATGAATTCATACTTATTCATATATAACAATCATGAAATCACCTCGAAAAATTGAGAATACTAAGATTTTGACTACTAGAATGGTACTTATCTGATATAAATTGATGAATACTGAATGCTGAATGGATAGCGAAAGTCGAAAATCGAATAATAAAATTATTTTAAATTATTGCCTGATAAAATCAAATTTATCATCATCTTAAATAGATTTACTAGGAGATTTTTCATTTCTGATAAATTACTTCTTTATTTTAGATCGGTAAAATAGCATATAATCGCGGGGACCATTATCATGCTATTTTGTGGATGAATGAATCTCTAAATTTGCTCGAAACTGGAAATTCATCGAGTGCGAGCACCGAAGACATTCTTGAACACTTATCATTCTCCCTATATAAACAGGGAAATATTGAACGAGCCTTATATTTTGCGCAAGACCTACTGAAAATTAATCCAGAACATCCTCGCATAAAAGGTAAAATTCCTGCAAATATTCCCCTTTTATCAAACTTCTTTGCTTTATTACACTAATTAATATGGGAAGGTTGCGTCTGGATATATTATATATTAATATTTTACTTATAAATTATCCGATAAAAAATTAAGAACGGGAAAAATGCTCGCTAAAATGCCTTTTACGTGGAACTATTATTATCTCCTAACATTGCTCGCCACTTCTGGTTTGATTGGAATTCTTTTACTCATACTGCTTTCATAAACCATTAGATAAATCATGTTCGGCAGAGAACGCAGATATGAAGATATCGGATACCAGCACAGTGCGGAATTCCTTTTAGAAACTAGTTTATTAGTATTAAGAGAGAAGTCACTGGTCCTCGGAAGCAACATGAAGCAAAAGAGAAATTTCCTCACCGGAATGATCAAATTTTTATGAGTTTCATCAACTTAAAACAGTTTATTTTAGAAAATATTAGGTGGTATCAGGAATGGCTCGGTACTAAATCCGTAAACCAGTTGACTTTTCCGCCATTAAAATTAAAACGATTAGAAGATGATGTTCCCGATAGAAGTGTATACGAAGCGCTATGCCGAGGAGATTATGAGGTTTCTCGGTGCTAATTTTAGAATTGCAGCAAAACATCTTGCAATACAGTGCAACATTTCATTTTAATTAATCCTTTTTTTTCTAAGAGAACTTCCACCATTTCTCACTAGCTTATTGGATTTTGCCAGATTAGCACTAGAAGTATGAATTAATCCAGATTTTAGAGAGCTAGTCCTACTCTTCATTGGAATGGAGCTCCAGCATCGGGCATTCTGAAATAAGAACAAAAATCCATTGAAGCCTTTTTAGTGCATTAGTTCTATTTCAGTTTTCTTCACAGTTCACTACGAAATCACAGTCTGCTTAGATAAATACGTGCCAGCAGAAAACTGAACTGAATTTTTTGAATAAATTTTAATTGATAAATGAAAAATCCAACGAAGCGAATAAAGCGACGTTCATTATAGGATAATTCAACTCGTCAATCCAGGCTTTACTGTTATTTAAAAAGGGATCGGCCATTCCTTCGAATCGCTCCTATAAAAGTTGAAATCTTAAATTTCGGCCCTCTGGTTGTAATATTTCGAAGTGTAATTTCTGATAGCGAAATTAACGTTATTCAACGACTTGCCGCACCACAAGTTATTCTGATTTGCTTTTTTTTTACAATATTTTCTAATTTTTTTTAATTTTTAACTAATTAATTTAATCAATTTTTCATAAATTTTTTATTTGCACGCTTCATTTTATTTTTTATAAAATTAAAATAAAATTATAAAATTCTTGTAATTAATTAATCTTTATAAAATTTTTAGCGAAGTATTTGGAAAATTTTCTTTTCTTCTTTTTCTTTTTTTATGCTTCGAATTTTTTTCATTTTATATATGAATTTTTAATAAATGATAGATAAAATGTGCATTTAAATCTTTAAAAAAAAATTTTTTTTTCAGTTGAGGCGCGCAACCGTGCAAAATGCGAAAACGGGCGCACTTGAATATGCGAAATTCCGTATCAGTAAAAGGTTTTTTAAGATTATTGCCAATTGTCACAAAAACTAAGATAAATGAATGTGCATCGCTCGAGCCATCGCATCAGACGTCATCGATTCATTTCTGAATAATGAAATAATAGTGTAAAGCTATTATTAAAAGTGAAGCACGGGGAATGCTGGAGGCTCGCTGTTTTTGCTCATAAAGGATTCTTTGGCGAAGGTTTCATCCTAATGCACCATAAAACCAACCAAAGCAGAAATGGATGAGTGCTGTTAATTGGAGAAAAGGAAAAGCTTTTCTTAGAAAATTGAAGCGTGCTTGAATGCATTCTTTAAATGCACTATCTGAAATATCCTTTTTCGTAATTTTAAGGCCCTTCTGCATTTATTCAGGAAAGCTTTATCCATTCCATTCTATTTTTTGTTCTTTTTCCAATAATTTTTACCATTTTTCTGATATATTCCGCGATCGATTCCTAAAATTCACTGTGTTCACTCGAGCTATGTAGGACCAAACTTTCATAGCGATTCCACAAAGGTCTGGTCAGGCAAAAGAAGATATGAGAAAAGTGCGAATGCGAATATTCGGGTGACAATTTCATATTTATAAGAGGTGATCTGCTATGTTCAAAATCTGCCATTTCTTCAGCCAGTGAAGAAACTTGCTAGCGTTTGGTGTGTAAAACCGAGAAAGCTCCCCCGGTTTCGGTGACATATTTGTTTCGGCCAACAAAAAAAAGCAAAAATGTAAGAAATAATATATAATTTATAAAAGTAATTGTTTAGAATTTGCTAATTCGATGCATTCTGGCCTCGGTGCATTATTCGTTTATTCATTTTATATTATTGTATGAGATATAAATGGTTTTCTAGCATCGCTGGAATTTTGATATAATAGATTTACTATTAACTGTATTAAAAAGTAATTTTTCAGTGCATGGCTTCATGAAAATAATAACCCATTAATTAAAAATATAAACGAACGGATTGATTTTATGACAAATTTGGACCAAAAAACGTCCGAAGACTTGCAGGTAATTTCATTTTGTCTCTTTCGAATTGAATCCTTCAGGAAATTCAATGGTTAATTATATTTTCTAATGAGAACCGATACCATATTGAATTTTTCCATATTAAAAAATTCTTCCCCTCTGTTTTTCTATTATATTTGTCTATGGAGTGGACCAATACAATTTGTCAGCCAGAAATGATGGCCATTTCTTTATTGGACGCAATGATAAACAATGATATTCACTTAGTTTGCAGATAGCGAATTACGGTATTGGTGGACACTATGAATCGCATTTTGATATGTCAACGGCAAGAATTAGATTATTTATTCTTTAAATTATTATTTTTTGAATGGCCTTTTGTTTCTTCCTTTAATAAAATTGATCCACCATTTCTGATTATTTGTTTAATTGACTCACTATAAGAAATAAGATTTACTTTACCAGGAAGAAAGGGAGGAAGAAAAGGCTGAAATATAACTGGATCTCCAGCATCATCCAGATTCCATTTTTTGTGACAAATTTATCCTAGTCGTGGATTAGAAAGGAAATTCATGGCTTGCACTTGGTGTGCTATCAATTTTTCTTTAACTATTATTTCACATTTTGAGGAAATTGGTTGTTTGAAAAGGTTTTCAATCACTAATTTTTGCACAAATATTGAATTGGCAAATGTAAAAAAAAGTTTAGTCGATATTTGCAGAGGGATGTCGCTAATCCATATAATCTAAATATGGGAAATCGTATTGCAACAGTATTATTCTATGTATGTGCTTATAGTGTTTTGGTTCTTATAAGGAATTACCCTACAAAAATCGTTATAGCTTAGAAGAAATATGGGATAAGTGAAATGAAATGACATGGTGATGTTCGACTGTGTTCCAGAACGGCTTCAGTTTTTTGGGTTATTTTACTCTTAATTTATTTTATTCTTATCAAATGCAATGTAAATTATAGATTTTTACTGTAGAAAAGGGTGGCAAGACAGTATTTATTACAGAAAATTTAACTGTATATCCTTCAAGGAACGATGCGTTATTTTGGTACAATTTGCGCAGGTTATTCTTCAGCGATTTATTAAAGTTAGATAATTAATAGCTTTACAATTATTAATCTCCTAACTGCGTCCACTATTTCCTGGTTTGCTCCATTGACTGGTAGGACGAAAACCTTTTGCCAAAGAATTCCTTAGATGAAGAATTCTAGATAGGTAGCTTTCTACCTGATAAGTTTTGTTTTTAACAGGGTTGTTCCCGTACAGGGTCGTCATTTTTTGGATGGCCTTTCGAATTCGTAATACTTCACTATACTTCAACTGAAGTGATATGAATTATTTTGTTTCCATTAACCAAGTTCACCATTATTGCTTAGGCTGGTTCCACTGGTTTCTTACAGTGGTAAGATATTTTCATTGCTTTTTCCACCGTCTGAGTTCATATATTGCTGGTCCATCTGTTCAAAATCTTTCAGTCCAGGTTTTGACTGGTCCACCTCGTCTTTGACGCTACTGATCAGAGGTTTTAACAAGTAACGAGATTTGTATCAATTCTCGTGACGAAGAATGCCATAACCAGTGAAGACAACGCTTTGTAATGGTAAATGCAAGTGGTGTTTTAATGAAAGAAAATACGATCATGTGAGATTTTATCGACTCGGCAAACCTGTAAAATCTTAGACAGGAGTGATCAAAGATAACATCCTCCACTCTCATCGGTTTCATAGTCATATAAATCGAGCCAATCGCAGATATATAAAAGCGGATTTTCGTTTTTATGGTGATTTCATTACGGTTCCATAAAAGATTCATCAATCGGAAGAATGCATTTTCTCTATCGTTATCTAAGTTCGTCTTAATTTCGTCTTTTACCTGCCCATTCGGTATTAGAGCGGATTTAAGGTTAAATCAGATACTTTCTCAACCGACAATAAATTTATAAAAATATGTTTTATCAATTTCTTGTAAAATCTAAGTCCGATTCTCGCTGCGGTTGTTGACATTGTTTAGTATTTGTATTTCATCGCAAAACGAACTGCAACGTATTCAAGATCTATGATATGATGCTCTGGGTTGATTTGAGTGCTGACAAGCGTCCATTATCCAGTCTATCACATAGTTGAATATTGATTAGGGCGTATCTTTCTGTCTCACTGCCATAAGTCTATTCAGTAGGAGGGAAGCAAAAATTTTCCCGGAGATGCCTACAGTACATTTGCTGAAGGTGGGTTATGAAGGATAGTGGATAACATTTGAAGGATTCAGCTCAGATATCGTCTTTTCCCATATTTGCCAATCGTCGAGTTCATCGCAGTGACATCATGACCTACGCGCGCATTCCAGTCTCCTCCGACTATGACCATGCCACATTTCGGTAGAGATTTTGTTAACAGTTGAAGTTTCACATCGAATTTATTTTTATCACGGTCATCTCAGATAAAGCTGGAGGTTGTACATTGATGACCAAGATATTGCAGAACTTACCTTTAAAGCGAGGATAGACCACATGGTCGCTTACCTGTTTCCACTCAATCAAAGCGGAATGAGCCTTTTCAAACATAATAATCGCCATGCCATTTCGCCTCAATTTATCTGAAACATAATGATATAACCACTATCTCTGCTCGGAGCTAGGTTTAGCAATTATTCGAGACCGGAAATGAGAAAGAGAGACAAGCAGGCGACATCTACATGATATTTAGAAAGAGGGTGGACAATTATCGCTTAGTTTGCAAAACCCATAAATATTCTGCGATCTTTGGGATCCTTTTACACCTGTATTATATATTTATCGCATGTACCGCCGAACTAGAAGTATCATGTACGCCTGAGGACACGAACGCCGTGTCAAGAACATCCGACCCTTTCACCATAGAGTCACTTGGTGATAGAGTTACAGGTTGGTCCTTTGCAGCCACTCGGTTTTTTGATATGGCAGGCTTACTCCTGTCGAAAATAAGAGTAAAATGGAAAAGTTTTTACAAATTTAAAAAATTAAGAATTAAATTTAAGAAAAAAAACTTAGAAAAAAACTTATCGTTTGAGGTGTCCAAATGAAATATTTGCAAAAAATCACTGATCTTTGTATGGCGATCCCAATAATTTCTAATAATTCTAATAATCAATCTAATATTTAATATTTTCTTATATCTTAATAAAACAGTTAGAAAAACGACCACTCACAAAACGATCATTGTTTTATCTTTATATTGACGCCTAAGGTTTAATATTCGGAAGAATTATTATATTATATTATTATAATATAGTTGAAGAGCAAAGCATTAGGCGAACCGAATTGTTTATTCAAAAATATAAAATTTAATATATAATAAATTTATATAATATAATATAACAATATAATTTATATAATATAATACAATAAATTTAATAAATAATAATTTAATAAAATATATAAAAAATATAAAATTCTACTTCTAAATTGTTTTTCGACTATTAATTAACTAGTAATATTTTATAAATAAAGTTTTACAACCTATATTTTAAATATTAAGACTGAAGTGACGAC
Organism: Dracunculus medinensis; assembly: GCA_900625125.1. NCBI lineage: Eukaryota > Metazoa > Nematoda > Chromadorea > Rhabditida > Dracunculidae > Dracunculus > Dracunculus medinensis. Next base: position 60,235 of record UYYG01001190.1, on the reverse strand, counting down.
TGAGTTAATTGTAAATATTAAAAATTAAAATTGTGTAATCCTTTTAGAGATGGTGAAGCCGATTTGCGAACGCTTCACGCAGCATGCCCTGTATTATTAGGGACAAAGTGGGTTTGCAACAAGTGGATTCATGAACGTGGTCAAGAATTTCGGCGACCCTGCGGCTTATATCGCAATTCTGAAGAAAAATATGTTGGTGATCTTGATTCATGATTGCTATTATCTTCTGTATTGACATATGCATACAAAATAAAATGAAAGGAAATATTAACATTTAATATTAGATGCTTTTAATGCCCTAATACCAGCTGCTTTTAAAATAACACTGAAATATAGTATTTACTATTTTTATCTGCGCTAAAGCGATTTTCCCATATGCCTATATACGAAACAAAATAAGCAACAATAACAAAATAACAAAATACTCAAAAACACTCTATTTACATATTTTTAAGAACTCTCACCATTACCAGTTAGATTCACTGACTTATAAATAGGATTAGATAAATATATATATTTATATAAAAAAAAGAATCACGGTAAAAAAAACATTATGGCATCTATCCTATGAGGGAGCGGCTGAAATGCGAAAAATTTGGTGATTATCCAATTGACAAATACTCCTGACAGTTCCCGTAGAGTGGTCGAAGTCCACCTCCTTCTAACAACTCTCACCATCACTTAACAAAAAAATCATCTAAAGCGTCATTCCACCATTTAATTCAAAATATAAATAAAAAATATAAAAAGCATAAAACAATATGGAAGCACCACAAAGGACTATTGGCAAAAGCAAATGACTATAAAATAACAACTATTCTGATGAAAAAACCCATGAGAAAATTGCCAAAAAGCAAACCAAAAGAACCAAACAACCAGAACGGCGATAAACGGCGACAAAACACTCTGAACTTCATTGAAAACCGCTATTTAAATGATTTACGTGCAAAGAAAAATTATAATAAAAATGTTTATAGATCGCGAAAATCTATCGATAAATAAAAGATGCTAAATAACAAACTAAATAATAAATAAATAAAATAAAACGATTTGCAACAAGAAAATTGTATCATTATGAGTTGCCATCCAACATAAAAAATATATTTAAACTAAATTTCCAGTAAGAAATGAAACATCAAAAGTCAGAATTTATAATAATTTTAAAAAATTATAAATAACCAGGTCAAATTATAAAATTATAAATAACCAGGTAAAATGCAAAACTCTGCGGAAAATCAGGTAAGGCGACAAGCAAAATAATGTAATAGCTAGGAAAGCCGCACCTAAATCAGCGATAATTTAATTATTCTAAATTCAATTGAAATATAAGAAAAAAGAAAGAACAGATGGATTTTATTATAGCATCCATTCTAACATAGGCGTTTAAGCACAAATGTCAGCTATGTTTTAGAATGGAGAACTCTGCTTTTTAAGTGGGAGTAACCTTGCAAAAAATTTCAAAAACCAGAGAGATGCAAAGAAAACTATAATATAAGGCCATTCAGGCCATTTAACGGGCTTCAAACAACAGTGAAATAAATCAAATCGAAAAGTTGCTGCTGAAAATAAAGTATAATTACATTTATAGCTTATAAGAAAATGCTTAAAATGGTAAAAAGTGGTAAGAAATATCGTTTAAGAAAAACAGCTAAGGAAATAAGCCGAAAATGAAAAATAAAATTAAAAACAAAAAAACATTCGAGTATAAAATGAAAATAAATCAAAAAAGCCAATTTAGTAGAAATATGAATGCTAACGAGAATTGAGAATTGTTTGGATTCGAATGCGACAGTCGCGCTGTGTCGTTAGGTAGTTGGGTAGTCGGAGACAAAATAAGGTGCAGTAGAATGGATCAGTGGGTCAGTTGTGCGGTTGTGCGCCTGGAAGATATAAAAGAGCAAATATCTCTTCAAAAATCCTGATAATGCTGTGCTGCTTCTGTGGCCAAGTCACTATTTGCCTGCTGCAACAAGCTTAATTAGCAAGCTTAAAGGGTATTATTAGAAAAAAACATTGCAGCAATCTTTCAATTAACAAGGAAAAAATCAACTGCAGCAATCGCTCAAATTTTAAATGCTGTAACGATTCATCAGAAAGAAAAATAAGAGAAAAATTAAAGGGAAAAAGGATCATATTAAACTTTTGCTTGGAATAATTTTTTTTCGAAACCTTTCTCAAACAAGAAGTTCCAACAGCTAAGCAGATAACCAAATGGCAGAGATTATGTAAGAGCGATTGGAATTCTTCGGCGCAATTACCAAATAAGCGATTCATTTGACCTGATTTGACTTGCAAATTGACCCGATTTATTCATCTAATTACTTTTCAATCTCCCATGTTTTGTTTTGATTGAAAATACGTCGTACCACCGTAAAGTTTCGTACATATTATTTGCTTGAAAACCTCGTTTCAGAATTTCGGATTTTCATAGAGCTTTTTTTTGGTTGAAGCACAATTCTGATATTTTGACCGTATGATAATAAACAATATCGGCGTCGAGTACCCGCGCAACGACTGGAAAATGTTTTTAAATCAGTTGCTGTTGTTCCCCTTAATTCAGCACCTAGTAGCGTTTGACGAGATTTTTTCATCTCCATTCGACAATTTTCGCCTCGAATGCTCGAAATTATCAGGTACTATTCATTTTCATTGATGTTTGGCAATGTTTATTTATGTTTATATTCTTACTAGTAAATATTCTTGGACAAGCAATAATAAGTGAATTAAGTATAAAATGTGTGTAGAATTAAGTGTCATCAAATTCATCAAATTCACCTTTTTTTCATGGATTCCTTAGATAATTTCATTTAAATGGATTCCATGAATTCTAGTGCGGTGTCTTTCTATTTTAAAGTTTATTTCAAAATATTTATTGAAATTTTTCATCTAAAAAATATTGAATATAATAAACTGCATACAATAACTATTACAAATTCTTAGTTACCCTTCAATCAATGAAATCATTCGAATTAGGCTCTCGCTCACTTCCTAAGCATCGCAGAAGATAAAAGGGGTCGTAGAGGTAGGTCAATTTTGTGACCACAGATTTAGCACAAATTAGAGAATGAACAAGAGATAATTTAATGCTAACTGAAAGAATAACCATATAAAGCGTTTGACATTTCGCTTTTCGAATTTATCACTCTGTTAAATTAGATTTCGTCGACGATTGATAGTATTATTTTGCAATAAATGGTGTTTTGAAGAATATATCGGTAGATAGAACAATTTAACGAATAATCGATTAATTAAAATTTATCGTATTCCTTAATGTTATGGATACCAACTGAAATAGCAGTTCAACTCTCTTGACTACATCACTTTTCTAAAGGCATTTATCAACCCATTTACCACTTTACTGATGCAAATTGCCAAATCGAATAAATTGAAATGTTGCAGTGATTTTAATCAGATTTAAGTAATAAATGATGAAAATTGGGAAAAAAAAACTAAAAATTTAAAAGAATGGCAAAATATTCAAAAATGCAATCAAATTAGTAAAAATAATATAATTTTTGAAAAACTTATCTTATTAAACGAATAAAAAAAAGTCAACTCAAGTTATGTTTTAGGCTCAAATAATATTTCTATAGGCTTAGTTGCCTCACGAGGATACAGGCGACAGGATATATCTCTCATTCTAACATGTGAAACTATCGAACAGGTAAATTTCTGTATCGTCAAAAAACAGCTGAACCCATATGATCAAATTTCAGCCAAAAAAGAACAAGATTTATTCATTGTTGGCAAAGCTTTTCTCATCATTCCGCATTCCACATATTCCGTATATTCCGCATCATTTTTGATTAAATTTATTTAGCTCTATCCATGGATAAACATTCCCTACGGTATTTTGAAAATGGAGAGAGAAGATTGTTACTACAGTCATTTATTTGATCCTTTAATCGATAAAGAAACTAAACATAGCTGCAAGCCGAGAGAATATATTGCTGGAATCACTAGGCTCACCAATACGAGGTTTTTCAGAAGTCTTAAAGAATCTTTTTATTTAATATTGGCTTAATAATTCATATTTAAAAAAAGATCTATTGTTCCTTTATAAATATAGGATATAGGCTCAACTATTTTTAAGGATACAAATCTTATGTTGCCGTTTACGAACCAGAAATGAAGGCATTTGTTCTGAGCAAAAATTCGCTAAACCATTCGGATTGACTGGTCGAACTGAAATTTTTTATCGTAGCAAACTGATTAATTCGATTGCTGTGGAAGGTCAATACTATCGAGCGCGATTTTGCGATCTAGTGCCAAGATTCATAGGTACAAATCTGTTTTGCGCATTTTGGTGATCGTTTATATGGCAATAGAATTTAAAATGGGAGTGTTGATAATCTTTATCATTATCTAATTTCTTTTCAACCGAGTTTGTTATTTAATCTATTTTTGCAGATCAAATTTACGGAGATGAACGTGCAATTACGATGCCAACAAAAGATCTTACAGCGTCAACTGCAAGTACCACAGCCTCGTACATGCAATCAAAATATAAGTCTGACATATACAATACCAAACTTGCATTAACTGAAAAATGGACTCCAAGACCAAAAACTACCATAAGTAATAAAAAAAAAAATTGGTTTGAAAAAATGAAAAAAGGCCTGGAAACAACGGCGTGTAGTTTGTAATTGATAGGTGAACTACGGCCAAATACTTAAGCTGATTTGATTTGATTTCTAAATGGTCTTCAGATGAATTTCATGAGTTCATAAAGTCAAATGAATTATTGCAATAGAGGGTAAATCCGTACTTAGGCAAAAATCAATCAATATAAGAAATAAGTGACTGATAAAAAGCCAAGATTTTGCAAGCAAGGCGTTTCAGAATCATGGAAGCGCACAACAAACACTGCTACATCAGCCCCAACTCGAACTTTAATTACTACTCAAATGCCTTATAGAATTTCTCACCAGGGACAAACTTCAAACAAAATTTCTAGTACGTAAAATGTATTTTTTACTTACCACTTATGATTTACATTTTAGTTTTTTCACAGTGTTTTTTAGTTTTTCGATAAGCTTAATTTCCTATGTGCCTTTTACGAATTCTTTTATGTATAATTCCTTACATATAAATAACTCAAAAAGTATTGTATTGTAAAATTAAAAAAATGAGTACACTTACACTTCAACTAGAAAATTGAAATAAAATTTTGCAAAAAAAATTAATTTTTCGAAAACTATTTATACCGCTCAAGAAAATTTCACCTATTTAAATTTATTTTGCCTATTAAATCTTTCCCTACAGCGACGTCAAGAGTAACTTCCATGAGCAGCAAGAGGACAATATATCCAGAAGAAATATCTGGCTTATCACAATCCGGATCAGTTTATCAAAAAATTAATGTTAAGAAACAGTGGAAAAATCCTTTGCTTCACAGTTCAGATCAAACGCATTTGAATTCCCCACCACTTGCTCATTTGCCTTCAAATAAAATCGACGCTCATGCATTCATCAAGGAAAATTTCGATATTTTCAACCATTCAACTGAAGGTTTCATCGTTGAAAGCTTGCACGCTTAAAAATCTTGAAGAATTTTTCCTATTTTTCCTTTTTCTCTCTGTCTTTGTTTAATATATCAGTATAGTAAAATAATGAAATTCAATAGATAATTGCAGAAAAGGGCAAATATCATAAAACAGAACTGAAGCCTCGGCAACTTAGTTAGTCTTAACATTTCAGAAAATGAAGCTGGGAGCATGCAGAAGGTGCCAAATAAAAAAATCGCAAGAATGAATATTCTACTAAAAGAGGAACACAATGTAAACAAATCAACCAGCACAAAGGATTTAAAGCAAGTGATTTTAAATTTTTAACAAATTCGGCCACTAGAAATTAATAAATCATTATATTATACTTTACCACAAAAACGGCTGTTGCCCAATAAGATTTTTGGTGATAAAGGGCTATTAAATAATTAAAATATTCTGAAGGTAATAGACTATTATCGCTCTTATCACAAAATCGTCGTTGTCGTCGTTATTATTGTTTTGCGAGTTATTATAAATCAATTTTCTGCAAAATGCTTGGGAACACCAAAAGTTTTCTTGAAAAATATTTAGATAAATTGCATTCATTTTATTTAATTGCATTTATTTAAATTTTATTTAAATTTATTTTTTTTACTTGCAGTTACAATAATAGAAATAAAAAAATTAATACGCAAAGATTTACAAATCGCGCTTCAGCTAAAATTGCAACGGTAAGGCTTTAATAACGGTAAGGCACCAAATTCATTATTTTGGCTTTAATAGCTTTTAATTGAATAAGAATAGTTGAGTGAAACCCATCAAATTTTCATCTTCCACAAACCGTTTCTCTAGTTTAAAAAAAATTTGCTATAAAAACAGTTGCCAATGCCACATTTGCTAAAACTTTCTATTCGTCTAAATATAATAAATTTTGCCATTGCCCATTGCCATTTTGTCTCTTCCATAGATGATTTTCATGAGCTAGCTAGTCTTCCCTTATAACGCTAGGAACTCGTATTACAGATGACAACGACTCCTGCTCTGCTGCTATTCAGGCGTAAGGAATCTGGCGGACAGAAAGTTAAAAGCAAAATTGTTCAAAAGCAAAATGAGGTATTTATAATCGAATTTAAATTATAGTTCAATATTTTGAAAAAAATTCTTAGTGGAAAGAGTGCAACAAAACTTTTAATCGAATTCTATTCAAATTCGCTTGCAAAAAAATTGCTTTTAAGCAGATTGGAGAGAAAGAGATTGGATGAACAGATTTAAAAAAATTTTTTTTATAAAAATCTTAATATAAGATTTGCAAATTCAATTAACAAATCTTTAGATATTTTTATTCCCCAATAAATTTGATTTTGTTATTTTGTGGCGAATTGGCGCCGACTATTGCATTAATTTGCAGAGCCAAGTTTTATCTCCTTATCAGCCCATATCATCCTCTACTGTGACTAAAACAAATTTCAATTTTCGTTATCGAACAAAGAACCACAGGAAATCGCCATATATAGATGAAGAAACGATGCGGTCTCCATTCGAAGCTGATAATAGCGTGAGAGTGAATAGGGTAGGCAATTTTTTTTAAATAGTGTGAATAAAAATTATGTTTCTGCGGGGTTGGTCCCATATCCTTATTTTCTTGTGCAAATGCATGAAGTGTTGTGGAAGTACCATTCGCTTGTTATATTTTAAAAAAATCTGCGTTACCCTATTTTTCTATTTCTCTACTTAATTTTTTTGCCAAATGCATTTGGGAAAACGGAAATTCCAAGCAACAATTTAGAATAAAGCGGTTTAATTAATTAAATTTTAGTCCAAAACCGCGTTGACTACTCGAACGACCAGAACACTAGCAAAAAATAAGACATTCGCCTTAAATAAAGGCGAAGGGCCCATAAGATTGTCTACTGCTGATGGCCAATCATCAAAAATTTCGACACTTTTCCCATCGAATCAATCGACTAAAAATATAGCGCCACTAACTACGGGTATTTACTTTTAACCATATTTCTGACAAAAATCAGAAAATAAATGGTTAGAGCTTATCATTTTTGGTCAGGCTGATTCCAGTAGCTTAATATTATTAAAGTTTTTACCCAGTAATTTGACGAAGAGGAATGGTCTTCTCGTATTTTTTAATAACCGGTTCGTTCCTATTAGGATCCGAGTGGTTTTCATACCACCGTCCATACCACCAGAACATCTCCGCTTTAAAATCGGTTTGCTTATCTCTTTCATTTTCCATATCGTAAAATTCAAGAGCAATCAATAAACGGAGAATTTTTCACAAGAACTATCAAAAATATTAAGAAAATGGTTATAATTATAAATTTTAGAAATTTTTGGTTAACCACAAATTCAGCAACAAAATTCTGTGATTTTATTTATTGCTGAAGAATAAAAAATGCTGAATTTCACTAAAAATTCATATTTGTGATTTAAAACGGTAAATACTTCCTTAACGGTTATCATTCTACTTAAGATCTCACTTAATATTTTTCAACCTTTATGCTTATTATTTAATTAGTAAAAGAACTTAAACGATGATCAAAAAATAGCTATATTTTCATTTCAAAGCATATATGCCGGTGTTCCAATCCCGGCCGCAAAAAAAAACTACTCAAAAAAATTCGAGGAATTGTTCGAGATCACCTATATCGCCAAATGAAATTTGTCTAATCCAATGCAAAGCCTAACCAGGAATGATGAGCTCATAGAGAAAAATGTTTTATAAATTTGTACTTCCTTTTCAATTTAGTATTGCAAAAAGAAATTAAAAAACAAACTAAGCAAGCATTGAAACACGATTCAACTAAAAAGCATGAAGCAGCCTTTATATTCCCGAATTTTGACGACTATATAATCGGTAATAATTTTCTCTGTCAAATTTAAGGATAAGATTAAAAGATTTTGCATCGGCAGAATTTAAAATTTAGGATTTCATTGCCTTATCATTATTATTATCAATAAATATTATTTCTCTGTTTGAATGAAAGATGATGATTTTAAAAAAGAATTATTTCTATTATTTTTATTACTATTATCATTGTTTAAATGAATGATGATTAAAAAAAAGAAAATGACTAAACTAAGATTTAAAAATGCAAAGAAATAGAAAAAAATTATATGAACAAAACCAGTGAAGAAAAATAACAAATTTCAGGAGATTATGAAGGTTTCATGGATCTTAATTTTTCATTTCCTATGCCAAATGGCAACCATCCATTGTTGGAAAAAATCATTCAATTGGCAGGTATAATATGTATAATTTTTAACATACTTGTTTTCAAATATTTGATTTCTTATTATCAGATATTTTTAAACCAAAATAACTTGTTTAAAGCAACCTGCAAAATTTTGAAAAAAGGCGATCTTTATAAAACGACATCGCAACACCAGCTTTGTGAGATTTAATGGATTTTTTTTTTCAGCGAATTATATTTTGATAAGAATTATTTAGAGAAAGAATTTCAAGGAACGGGATTAGTAATAACTTATCAATAAAAAATCTTAAATTAGTAAAATATATAAATTAGCGCATAAATTTTAGGTGTCGAGCCAAAGGAATCTAAACCAATGAACGATTCGAATTCACTTATTGATGAAGAATTGGACTTAAGAAATCCTTACCTCGATGAAGGAGAAGTAAGTTACTGCTATCGAAAATGGTAATATTTTTCAACTATAAGATTCTATGAGATCGCAGTTGTTATTAGGTTTATTTCAAGGCTTAACCAATATTTTAAGGAAATGAAAATGACCATAAGCGGTTATCATAAGCATTTTTCCACTAAAAAGGCATACAATCAAGCAGATTATTATCATACATTACCACCAAAAAGATCACATACACCAGAAAAAGGTAATTTTCCATACAAATTTCAATTTGTTTTTTGCTGTGCATATTTGAAAAATAATAATTAAATTTAAATAATAAGTCAATATAATAAATGATAATTTGATAATAATGATAAATATAATAAATAATTTAATAAATAATAAATAATAATTTTACAGTTTTAACATTTTGCACGAAAGAAACAGCTCTCAGAGACTCGCACAATTTAGTGATAGCATGTGGAAGTGAAATTGAAATATGGAAACCGCCCAGATGTCCACATGGAAGTGAATGTTTCCTATCACCAGATGCTACATATCGAATCTGTTGTATAGTAGCCAATTCCGCTCAATTTTCTTAATTGTATCTTTCATTGTCACTTTTCTTATATACATATTTTAGTATTACCAACAATGGAATTTGCTTATATATTAAAGGCAAAATGAAATATATTCTATGTGTCGATGAAAGAGTTTGTGCACTAAAATCGGCATGAAAATTTTAATTTTAATTTTAATTTTAATTTAAAAATTTTAATGTCAATTGAATTTATCTTTTTTTTTTCCTGCAATTTAATGCAAATCACTAGATAGATCAATGAGTTGTTGTTCAATTGGGAATGTCAATGCTGAGGTTCGATTCCCACAGGAGTAAATCTGTACAAAAATCCGGGTGCTGATAACGACTCAATTGTGTTTCTATCGCCAAGGGACTCCCTTGGCATATTGCCCAATGCTACAAGCCAGTGGAGCGAGTTTAACTGGCAATAGTGAGTGGACTACAGAAAAATAGATCGTGAAAATGAACATTAGAAAATTTAAATTATTTATGGCCAATAAGATTATATAACTATTGGCATTGATTTAAATATATTTTTCCGATTTATCGATGAATTTTTTCGCAAATGAATTTGACAGTACGTTTAGAAAAAGAAAAAGATTCCTAAGGAAACTATAAACAGGTAGGAATGGTAGAATGTATCCATTCGGGTCAAATGCCATAGCAGGTTCGATTAGCATCGACCTAATACAAATGTCATTAAAAAATCCACCTTGTGTTGATGGCGATCCAGCTATACCTCTATTGCCAATTAACTGCTTATCAAAAATAACCAGCGATGTACTAATAGTGCGCGAAGCTTGCATAACTAGGTAAATTCATATATTACATAATAATTAATATAATATTTTATTTAAAATCATCAAGATCTTTTTTTATGAGATTATTATTATTATTATTGATCTATTTCTCATCTTCGCCTAAGTAAGAATTGCCAAGGAACTCCGCCTTACACTGGATTTCGTTCGAATCGTGAAAGCCTTGTTTCGAAGTTTGCTGCATCACTTGCTATCAATATTTTTGCTGGAGTTGATCTATTTTATTCTGGAAGTCCTATAATTTCGATGTGTTTCATACTCAGTCGTGAACGTAAATTTTTTCTCATTTATTTCATCTTTTAAATTTAAGTTTGCAATATTAGTGACGTTAAATTTATAATTTTATAGAATAATTTTTTTTTTCTATTTTACTTGAGAAATTCTTATAATAAACAGTTAAAAATTTTGATAAATGTAAACATAGTAGTGATAATAATATCATTTTATAATATCATTTCAATTATAATGATAATAATGATAATAATATCATTTTTTTGGTAATAAATTTCAATCGCCTATAAGTGATGAGATTGAAGGCAAAAAAAGGTTTCCAAATGAATTGAGTTTTCTCGATTATTATTTGCTCTCATCTAATTTAAGTCTAAAAATTAGATATTTGCAACTAAAAAAGAAGAATAAACACTATTTATTTATTTATTGCGACCATATTTTGCAATTGGCTATTCGATTTTTAGAATTATTTTTTATTTTTTGCAAAAAAAATTGGCAGTAAAAATTTATTTAAAAATAAAGCGCTCGCCACATTCTTATGTCTCCATTCTATGATGAATTGCTTTTTCGAAATTGCTTTTTCGAAATCTAAATTCGAATCTAAATCAACGAAATTCCCAGTCGATTTCAACCATCTGTATCGAATCGACAACCTCATTTAATGTCGCAAAATCAAATATTTTTCTTTTTTTATATTCGCTACTGACTCGCTACTCGATCTCTCTTAAAAACTTGATCGCTTAGCACTGCTCAAATGTTTCTCGCTTAATCAACACTAAAAACTGAAATCCGCAAGCGGTTTCTTCTACGAATAAAGCAGACAGAGCATATACTGGTTTTAGCAAAGAAGAAATGCGATAAAATTTTAAAACGAATAGAAATGAAAAAAAAACAAATGAATTGATGAGATTTGGTATAATTGCACAGGTAATAGCTATCAAATTGCTTTAGAAAATTCGAAACGGACGAACAAAATCGCTTAGCAATTTATTGCATTAGCCAATAATACAGCTAATGAGACAATTTTAAATCTACTAATTAATTAAATTTAAGCCAAAGCAAAAGGCTAGCAATAGTTCACTTTAAAATTATTGCAGAACCTTGCAAGTGAAAATAAATCTTTCTTAATTCTGGATTTTTGCAGACTTTGAATTCCAGAAATGCACGCATAAATATATATATTCTTCATATTTTAATAAAAAAATTTCTAAACTTTTAAAGACAAAATTCGAATTTACCGAGGATTTATTTTTTAATTCGACGTTACTTGACAGCAAAAATAAGAGGGAGATCAAAGCATTTGATATTAACGCTTAAAATTTTGCATTAATTTATTTGCAGATAATTGCTCTATTCTTTAGTTGTCTTATTTATATCATTCAGATTTTTTTGGATAGCATTCTTCTATCTACTACGTTAGAACTAAATTTTATAGTCTTTTGCAAGCGACTGAATTGGAAAAATTGAATGTTGATAAAATCTTTAACATAGATAGAAAAAACAATGAGACAAAATACGAATAGCTCCATTAGATTATAGTAGAAGAGGTTAAGGTTCTTTGCTGTTGCATATTGCTTAGACTACAAACAAAATCTATCTACAAATTGATTTATTTGTCAATTTAGCCTAACAATTAAATAACAATAGTAGTAATGTTTATATTAATATTAATATTAATTAATATTATGTGAAAACACAATTTGGTTCCGTTTACAAAATTACAGTTTTAATCCATCTCATCATTTAAAGTAAAATGTAACAGTCTAATAAAGACGAACATTGTACAATAAAAGTAAGCCGGATTTCCCCGATTCTTATTTATCTATAGAATTTTCTAGAAAGTTAGTTTCATGAATAGTTGTTCAGATTTACTGACTGAAAAACAATAACATTATTTTTGACATAAATAATTAATAATAAATAACATTAATAATGATAATAAGAAAAAAAAATATTGCGCAATAATGTTAATATTAATATTGATAACAATAATAATATTAATAATAGTAATAACAATAATTAGAAATTAGTAATAATAATAATAAATAAATAAATAGATAAATAACAATAATGATGATAATAAAAAAACCACCACGTTAAGTGCATTAACCGTTCAGCGATCATTAAAAAAATTTCTTCAAAATTCGAAAATTCGAAATTCGAAATTTGAAAAATATTTTATAAAATATTTTATAAAAAATAAAATATTTTAACTAATATGAAATTGAAGTAAACTTTTCGAAAAATTAACAAAGAATTTTTATAAAATTTACAAAAATAAAGAAATTGAAAAGTGGATTTTACTTGTAAATTCATAAATATATCACTTTTCTTTTCGATCTTTTTTAAATGAATTTGTTTATTTATTTATTATAAATTTATTTCCATTGGCCTTTTCGTTCCTTTCCGATCTCTTTGATCCACTTCCTGTGAATCCAAATGCTATAACGTTCCACTTATAAAACATTCATTCATTCCTAGATTGTATCATACTGACGGCGATAATATATAGTTATGGTGGCGGTTCACCTCTATTTCTATCGCTAATGGATTCCCTTTGTCCAGTGCGAAAAACCAGAGGGCAACTCTAGAATACTAATTTGCGTTTGAATTTACAGTAAATCTGTAAATTTAAATTTGTTGTGGTCAGACAAAAGTCAGACAACCTAATTTTAAAAAAAAATCTCGCCTAAGCCAAAATATACGTTTGTGTTTCCCTAATTATTTACTGCAGTTGTTTCCACTCTGTGATGTAAATTTTAAATTTTTATAGTGTTTTCTTGCAATTAGCTCGAAATTTTCGTATTTGCTAATCACTGGCTCGTTTGGTCTTTGTAAATTTTTTTCGCTTTTTTTTTTTATTTTATGTTTTTTTATTTTTCCAAAATAATATATACTATAATTGGAAAAAATGTCTCCGAGACTCGTGAAGATATTAATAAAATATATAATAAAAATAATAAATAAAAATCGATAAATAAAAATAAAATCTTTTATTTTTCTTTTGTTACTCGCAAAATTCGACGTAATATTCGAATTCGGATCTTTTATTTTGATTTCGTATAATAATAAATTCTTTCGTAATGTCACCGCATTTTTAGCTATTAAGCTCTGAGTAAGTAAAAATTATTTGCAACAATACTGCATAAAAATAATAGTCGCAATCGCTAATCGGCTCTCTTTTACTCCTGGCAGATACGTCCACCACCAATTGTCATCTTTCCTCACTAAATCCCAATTTTTTTCTCCAACCCAACCCCCCTTCCCCCCCCCCCCCCCCCCCCCCCTCCCGACTCCTAGCGGGACCAGTAATCGCTACAAAACATTGTAACTGCTGGACTTAAAAGAGACGAGTTTATAAGCGGTAGCTTAGACGACATATTGCCAGTATTTTCTTTTTGTACTGTTTCATCTGTAATGATAGATTTTTATTTATATAATTAATCAAAATACCACTGAGCTATTGCTATTTAAAAATGTCTAAATTTCGTTATGAAAAGTTAAAAGGCTCGTTGGAAGTTGACCTGTATTGGAACACAAGTACCATGTTATGCATGCTAAAATAAAAGCAACCAGGGTGGTTAGCGCAGTGGTGAAAGTGCACTTGAAATTTTTTATTAAAATTAAAACATATTCATCATTTATCATTTTAAATTATGCGTCTCAGAGCCATCTTATGGGATAATTTCGCTTAACTTGTTAATTGACTCGAAAAATATCGAAGGAAATCGTAAACAAGAATTATGAACGAAATAAAATATTTTTTTCAAACTGGTGATTTGCTTTTTATTGCGAAATGATTTTATCAGTGAAAAATCAATATCATTGCTATCGAATAAAAATTTTTAATTTCTCTTCTATTACAACATTTATTTACTTTAAAATTAACATAAATTTTATTATGAGAAAAAAAATTTAATAATTTTTAAAATTTAATGATAATTAATAATTTTAAAATTTAGTAAATTAAAATTTAATAATTTAATATTATTTAATTTAATAAGTCAATAATTTTTCAAACATTTTACCACAAAAAAATTTTTTTTGTATTTTCTAATTAGTTGAAATTAGCAATTTTACAGAACTCTGTGAGATTTTCGCCTCAATAGATTCGGACAACGATGGCTATTTGGGTCGAAATGAAATCGCTGCTTTACTGAGGACAATTAATGCCGAAACGACACCGTTGGATATCGATGCGGTTTTTCGAGAAATGGACGAAAATCGTTCGTTCTATCATTATTTCTTTATTATCGCTGATTTTTCGTGTAATGTTTTTTATTATTTATCACCTTATTTATCGATAGTATTAAATAGTATCGATAGTATTTCATTAAAAATTCAATTATTTTATTTCCATAATTACAAAATCTGCAAAGTTTTTGCGGATTTTACAGAAAATTAAATAATTATGATTACAAAAATGATTAGTTAAAATGATTAAAAATGATTTATTCTAGTTGTAATCGTAATTACAAGCTGATATTGTAAATAAACTTTAAACTTAATATAATATTGTAAATAAACTTTAAGAGTAGAATACAAAAAGCAGAATCGGCGCTGCGAAATGTAAGCCCGTGATAATTCACTGAACTATTCCACCCTTTATATGCTCAATAGAAAGCAAATATTTCTATATTTTTCGATAAATTGAATTCCAATTTTGATGGTTATTATTATTTCATCTTTACTCTCATTGTAATAATTTTTTTACTCCAATAGTATAAATTATAATTAAGAAATATGCTGTAATAGAATAATAATATTGGCAAGGATGTCTGAAATAAATTGGTTGATTTCTGATTAGAAACACAAAAAATGGAGGAAATAAGCAACTAAATCGCTCTCTCACTCTCTCTCTCTCCAAATTTGTCTATTGAACTTTAATGTAAAGGAAGAAGAATTCTTCATTTTTATTCAAATATTCGACTAAAAGAAATATTCTAAGATAAGAAAAAAATTGCTAAAAATTTAAACGTTCTAAGTGTACTTTAAAATTGATTTTTTAAAATTCTCTAATGACGAAGTTCATTTTAGCTGAATGAACTTTTAAAGAACATGGAAATAATTTTCGATGTATCTTTTAAGTGTCTTTATTTTTTCCTCTGTCTTTATTTTATTGCCGAAATCCAAGGATTACAATAAATTTTGATGTCCGTTTAATTCACTTGGTTAAGCCTAGGATTGAATAAAAAATCAGTTCAGTATTTTTTGATTAGACAATTGAACTGAAAAAATCGCCTGAAAAATTTGTTATCAGTTGAAAATGCTCTTCACTGATCTCTTCCGCAAGTCCTTTCATTGCTATTGCTTTTTCAGTATAATTTGATATTTGAATAGAAATGGATTTTAAAAAAATAACTTAAGCAATAAAGTGACAAACAGTTTAGCTTCTTTTTTCAATCATTTTTTAGGGTTTAGATATATTTAACACTTAAATAAATTTTTTGCTTATGTTTGAATAACAGATTAATAATTCTGCTGGTTTGTCGGACCAGGAAAATTTTATCATTTGATGGTAGAATTACAAATGAGTCGATAACACCATCCATCCAGCAACAATAATTTGTAGAATTTTTTAGCAAATGATCTTAACAAGAAATCACTGTTTTTTCAATCTTAACATTACACAATAAAAAACCCAAAGGCGAAATTTTTATTCTTTGCAAAAACATATTTCGGTTAGCAAATCTTTATGCTCAGTTTGAGTATAAAAATTGTAAAGATGAAATTGCGAAAGCTTCTTCAAACATTTCTTCAACAATCAACATTGCCTGAAAAATTCAATGTCAATTGAAATTCGCTGCCAGGGCGCTGGCGCTGAGGTATTCAATGTGATGACCTATAAAATTCTACCGCAGATGCAAAAAATGCTGATCAGATATTTTTCATCTATGAAGCTTTTCATTCATTCTTCCCCTATAAACTTCACTTATTATAAATTTAAAATTATCGTTCACATAAATTTCTTCAGATTGTGGTATTGTGAATAAGGAAGATTTTATTCGCTATATGAGTACGCCTCCCACTCAGCATCTTTCTACGGTAGAACTGGAAAAGCTATTCAGATTATTCGATAATGATGGTGACGGAGCGATAACCAAAGGTAATATTTTTAAATTATCAACCTTCAGTCAATCTACATTTGTTTTTTTACCTGAATTAAATGTGTATGAACTTCCTTCTTATGCTCTGTGGATGTTTTCTTCACTGAGAATTTGAGAGAATTTCTGCATACTACCTTAGCATCCTTGTACTACATCCTTATCTCTTCTGGAAAGAGATTTCCGAGAGATTTCTAAACTTAAAATTTGAAGTTCTGAACATCTTGCCACCACTGGGAGCGCTTTAGCGCTTTACATCTTTTCTAGTTCCTTCCCTTTTCATATTTTTCTTCCTAATATTATTTAATAACGCTACATCTATTTTTTTTTCAGTTTTAACCATTACTGGTTAAAATAGGTCTGCTAGAACATATGCTAGGGAGTCCTTTGGTAACAGATAAGTCGCCAGCATCACTCGAGTTTTTGGACAGGTCCCATGGGGAATAAAACTTCAGCATCGGCTCCAACCTACTGAGTCATATTATTCATTCTATCCCCATCGTTGCATCTATTAATGGTTTTTGTTTCTATCGCTGATGACCATAATTTTTTTCATATGTTCCGTATATTCTTTCCACTGCAGTATTGCAGCCCTTCGGGTCTACTTGCGGTGCTCATTCTGGAAAGATAGGCGTCGACTGCGACTCGAATTGAAACCCAACTTCTAGCTCTCACCTCTCACGTTTCCAATAAGCCATCGTGCATCTTAACATTGCGCATTGTATATTATATACATTTAAAGCAATAAGAAAATTTAGCAGAAAATTCATGCATAATGATGCGGAAAAAAATCAGATTTTATATAGGGATTTTATATATATTAATTCGCAACAAATTATTAATAAAATTTCTCAAAATTCATTATTTCAGAGGAACTAAAAGAAATTGTTTCTCAGACGACACCGTGGAGTAATGAAAAATTGATAGCAGAAATGTTCGAAAAAAATGATACAAATAAAGACGGACGAATCACTTTTGTCGAATTTATGCATTTAATGAATGATTACGAGTGAACTCATAAGACAATGCTAATTTTACAAATTAATCGTTATTAATCGTTATAAATTGTTATAGTTCTTATAAAGATCTCTGACTCTTTCCACTGACAAGTTAATTTTATTTCTTCGTTTATTATTTACGGGAATTGTTGAATTGAATTTATGTTGAATGAAATAATAATGAACTCTTTACATTTCTATTGTTTGTCTATTGTTCATTTCCTGCGCGTATCATATATGATTAATAGTCATCATGAAGAGTATGAGTTACCTCTTAAGATAATCATTCATACAAGTTAATAATTATTAAAAATTATTAAATTACAATTTATAAATACGATTGCAATTTATACAATAAATTACAATTTATGTTGCATCAAATATCGTAAAGTGAGAATAGAGTGGCTCAATGGTTCTTGCTCAATTGGGAGCGCCGATGCTGAAATCCGATTCTCCATAGGAGTAAACCTGTACAAAAATCCGAGTGATGCTGGTGACTCTCTGCATTTCTATCGCCAAGGGATTCCCTGGCATATTGCTCAATTGCTATATTATTACCAATAGAATTTTAAAACTTTCGGAACTCATTAAAAATTAAATTTTTGCATTATCAGTAATGACTCATTATCCAAGGCGAAAATCATGTTCTACAATTTTAATCCTAAAAACTTAGCCATGAAAGGCAAGGCAATAATTTACGATTTTCTTCTTCTTTTTAAAAAAATTTTTTAAACGACTTTCTTAAAAAAACTTTTTTAAAAATAATTTCTTCGTAAATATCTAAATTTCTCAGATTTTTTTATTTCTAAAACAATTTCAAAGGGAAATAAATCCTGAAATAAATTATCTTTTCCTTCTAAATCATAAAAAAAGAAAAATATCACTTATTTATCTGTCGAAAATCAATTAACAATATCTATAGAACACAAATTTGAAATTTAATTTAAATAGAAAAAGTAGGCTAAGCCGAACAAAATGAAAAAGAAAATAATAATTATTTAAAAAACAAAAGAAAATTATTAATGAAACTGATATTCATTCCAGAAATGTAAAGATTTTTTTAAAAAAATCACCGAAAACTAATCGAGTGTAAAAGTTTTATCACAAATAGATACACCATAGATTCACAATATATTTCGTAGAAGTAAAAATTATTGACGAGGCAGTATGTGCTTTGTTTAGAACGTTCAAATGCCATGGTTCTGTTCCTATTTCTTAAATTACAATAAATATTAAAAGACAAAGTTTAAAAAAAAAACAAGTATTGCTCGTGGAAAATAACTTGTGCTTTTCTCCACAGACTTCTCACTGTCAAGAGGTTGCATTTTAGCAAAAAGACCTTAAGAACCATTAATATTCAATTAGTAATATTGAATTATACGATAAGATCATGCTTACCTGCATTATCAAGGGATTTATAAGTCAATCTGGAGCATAATACCACAGGTCTGGAGTACGCTTCTGCTAATATTTATAAAATAATACGATAATACAACAGAAACCAGATTACATATCGATAATTTTTGAGAAAATAAAGCGCCGAGTCACTAAAATAAATAAAACGAAAGGCTTTTCGTCTTACATACCCTAATAAAGTTCAAAATATCATTAAATCATCAATGAATCTGCAAGGCTTCAAAATTTCTTAAAAATACTTTCTTGAAATGCAAAACTGTAGAATAGCTACGAAATCACAATCACGTCGAGAAACACAAGCAAAGCCCATATCTATTTATAGATGGACTCCTGCTGGATGATAAACTTTTACCAGTGAAATGAGAGTGACCATTATCATTATCATTCCATTTCATTTCTAAGATAAATTGTACATGTCCGCTAAAAAGGTTGATTCTCATATGTTTGCAACCATTTTCGCTAGAAAATTCGTTAAAAAGAGTTAAATACCATAAGCTGTGCCTATGGAATTGATGTACATCTTGCCATTTTATGAAAAAAAACAAAGAGGACCAGTCAAGGTTTGGGTTGATACAGTTTATGAAAAAAAGGCTTTGAACACATAAATGACTCAGCGATACATTGTCTAAGACAGTGGAAAAAATTATTCGGTCCAATCAGTCATCAAAGCATAGTGCTTGGAACTGTTTCACCTTTGCAGCTAATGAACCTAACCAGGTGTGGGCTATTAGAAAACGAAAAAAGTGCAAGCTTAACTTAGAAATTATGAGAAAAAGAACTTTGGGATTGAAGCTGAAAAATATTATATTTGATAAAATTAGTACAAAATTATTTTCAAAAGCTAAAAACTCATTGGGAAGAAAATTTTTTTCATTCTCATAATCATTTCACACTGGAAATATTATATGTAAATTACTGATGACATAACAAAACTGATAAGGTGATATAACTTAAAGGATATCGATTAGGAAGATAAATACGATAAGTACAATGTTTAACTGACTGGTGAAATAACAATGAAAATTCTATCTAATAATAAATACCGCCTTATTATTAAATCTTTCTTTCATTATTATACTGTGAATCTTACCATACGTTGTTTTGCTAATTATTCGCTAATATAAAGTGAACCTTCAGTTATTATTGCAATTATCAAAACTAAAATATGACAATATTTGGTTTATTTTTTTGCCTTATTACTTTATTTCCACCGAATTTCCACTGCCAGAATAATGAAAAAGTTGGGGAATCGAAAATGGACTATGAATGGATTTTTAATGATAAAAACATGCCGAATGAAGATGCAATAAGAAAACGACTAGCAGGTTGTTGTTTTTTTATATTTATATAATCGACGGTATTGTATGGTTCAGTGCTTACTTCACTCCGCTAGTGTTGGGGCCAAATCACTCGATCAACTGGCAAAATTTTGTTTGGTCCAAAAAATCACTGGAGCGAGCCTAACCAGATGTGGAAAGAATATTTATGAGCTCGATTCTTAATGGAATTGTCGATAAATATTTTTCTAGATATTTATTGACCGAATTTTTTTGGAAGAATTCTAATTTAATACTAAAATTTAAAACTTAATTATTGCTGATTACTGATTTAATTAATGAATTTGCTTAAAGGAGAAGATAATCGAAAAACCGAGGTTAAATTATTTCTTACTGAATGAAATCGATCCATTTCATATGTAAATATTGCTTGTAGTTTAGCATATAATAATAACAAAATAACAAAAAATAATAATAAAATAATAAAAAATTATTTGGTTTTTTGATTAGAATCTTATCCATTTTATATAAAAAAAATCTTTCTCACCTCTTAGGTGAGAGCCAGCCTCGAGTCAAAAAAGCCTGGGTGATTGAGAGTTCTACGCCGTATAATAGCTGCCCCTAGCAATGCGCCCTTCTATTATCTCTGTCTGACGTTGATCGCAGAATATGATGAAACCGCTTTTCTAATTTAGGATTCGTTCCAAGTGCTTCAATTATCATTATTTTGATCTTCATTTTCCACATTTTTTCTAATTCCTTATTGACAATTCCGGATCTCTAGCTTCTCATATTTCGTTATTTTCTTTTTGATGTTCCTGTCAATTGGTATTGCTTTATCTATTACTGATTTCTGGTTCTTACTACTACGATATCTGGTTGATTGACCAGCACCTATATATATATATGCCTGAGATCATTTAGCAATCTAATTCGTGGGCTTAATTAATTCAGTCCATTCAGTTTGCTCAAGGAATCGATATTTTAGTTCCAAGAAAATAACGAAATTTTTAAAAATTTAGAATATAATGAACGCGAATTCGCTCGAAAATATTCTATGGATGAAATCCAAGGTAATTTCTTTATATTTTTGTGATACTTACTGTTTTATAATGGCTCATTAATTCACAATTCAATCAATTAGGCAACCTTTATATAATTTTTGAAATATTAATTAAATATGGTTAATTAGAATAAAGAAGTTTTATATGCAATAAAGAACGCGCACGAATCATAGAAGCAACGATAAAGATAAAACAATACAAAGCGATTGAAATAAAAATTTAAATAAAACGTAAAAATTAGCAAATTTTAAAAATTTTGATGACTGAAAAATAATTGTTTTTTTCCACTTTTTATATATATTTCCAATTTATATCCTCTTTTACATTAGAATTAGTAAAGTGTTACGTTTCTTACAATGCTTGTGAACCTAAAAAACTTTGTATTTAACGTTGTCGTTTCGATGCCATTTCGTAATAACGTTTGAAATTTAGACGAAACTGGAAAACATACAAAATCTGCCTACTTTCACCACCATGAAATAACCAACAAACATCGCATAAAACGAATTTCCGGGCTAATCGACGCTTCGCTAAAGTTAATAAACAGAGGAGCGAATAAAATAATTGGTTGATGACTTGATGATTTATTATATGTATTCGATAAAATTTTTTCATTCTTTGATTTGACATATTTTGCAAAAGTTTCAGTTATTTCATTTAAAGATATTTAGAACGAACTCGAGATAGAACGATACAAGCAGTAACATACGAAAAATTAGATGGATATGGTTGTAGATGGATTGGATATGCGCCATTCTGTAGCAATGTGCATGTTTGTCCAAGCGGTTATGATACGATAAGAAGTCATAACGGTCGTTGTAGCAAAAGGCTGTTTGCTGGAAAGTGCATTCCCGATCATAGTTTCGGTTCTCCATGCATGAACTTTTTCGGTGCAGATCTTGTAAAAACACTATGCTGCATGTAAGTTTTCATCGTTCTCATCCCACTTCATAAATGACATAAGATTTAATTTAATATTCCTATTTACAGTTGGTTTTAAATTATGACTGGCAGCCTCTACTAGGTAATGAACAACCAGCAAATATAAAAGAATGGTTTTATCAGATATATGAGGATACACTGCTTGCAAATAAATAGTTCATAAATACTAATTAAATGGTTCAATATAAATATGTCGTGCAAATAACAAATTTTTAGAAGTAAGCCTGGACCTTGCACATGGAACGGCCATTGGATGGCTGGGAAAATGGGACATAACATTTACTGCAAACATCATAAGCGTGATTTTGAATGTGGCGAAGTGACTTGTTTAACATATAATTCAAAGCAACAAGTAAACTTAATATAATTAATATAATTATTCACTCGTTACTCATAAAAATTATAGGGCGATGTTATTTTTGAAAATTAATAAGAGTAATTTAGGAAAGATTATTCAATGCGTAGCGAAATAATCCGACTAATCAACACATAGTGAAAAAAAATGACTATAAATAGCTATTTTCATGATATAGAAATTTATAGTTGATCGATGAAACCTGGATTATTCTAAGAGATTTTCGATTTTTCTCCATGATTCCTACTCCTCATCTCATCTAAATTTTGGATGTATAATCAGGTTACAATGCAATTTTTAGGCAAACGATACGCATGAGGTGCACGACATAAGCTGCGACAAAACAAAACTGTTCAATCACACGGGTATTTTATTGTGCGGAACGATTTCATGGTTTAACGATAACGATGAAATTGTCGATATTTGGTACAAATTCTCGTAAATAGTGGATACACACGACAGAAGACTCATCTTGCAACACCTTTTTTTTCTAGAAAAAAAGATAAACGTTTATTAATTGCATTTTATTTATGTTCTATAATAATCTACAAATATTCTTTAATAAAATTGTTGCTCAAAATTAATAAATTTAAATAGCAAACCACAAAAAACAATTAAATCACATGAAAACAATTCAAAAATTTCAAAAACACAAAAGTTCCGAAAAACAAATCTGAAAAAAGATTATGAAATCTTCGACATCCCATGCAAATAAAGATTATTGCAAATAAATTATTACTACAAATGAAGCGCCTTGGAACGAAAAGATAAATTTTTATTTATTCATAATTCTTTAGAAATATTTTTAAGACATTTCTTTTTGAGACATTTTTAAGGAATTTCATTTGAAAAAAATTTTAAATCGAAAATTGCAAAATTACAAAGTACAAAATTTTTAATACAAAACTTTTCATCGAACAAAATTTGCTAAACATTTCATTTTTTCACGAAATTTTTTGAAACATTTTGGGATGATTATTCCATCTAAACTTTGCAAAATTTAGGCCAGAATCTATCGTTTTTCTATTATACATTTTCACTGAAACATCGACCGATGGGTTTTTAGTTTTTCATTTCATAAATTATATACTATTTTGCTATTTTTTATGCAGATGTTCATTAATTCTCAGTACATAAATTGTTTACAAAATCGCTGAATTCACCTTCTCAAAGAATCCAATTGATTTAATCTTTATGATTTTATACTACCTCCTTCTGCTTTAGCCATTTCCCGCCAATATTAAATATGACCTTAAACAATAAGAGTTACCTACCGTAAGATTTGACCTTAAGTACTTTATGCAACCTCGGTAAAAATTGCTTTTATTATTGATAGATATTATAGATGTATGAGAATGAGATAATTCATAATTTATTGCTGCATAAAAAATAACGAAAATTCATAAATAGTTGTTTAATTAAGCACATAATAGATTAACAAATGAATTGTTGTTTTAACAAACGTAGATGAACGGAGGACGTCGTTTTATTTTTATTGTTTGGCCCCACTAAGATGTGCCAAAGAATGTGGGCAAAAATATTGCTGAGTGTTTGAAAAAATTATTCGTTGATTTAATTCGAAAGGATTGCACCAATTATGGCGTATCTTCTGATTGAAAATATGTCTGTAGCGAATTTTGGCTGAAAAAACTAACATTTTATTTATTAAAGTGTGATAAAGAAGATTTTAGTTGTAGTAATCAGCTGTGATGAAAATCGCGGAATGATTATATGAAAATATTTTATTTAATATTTATTTAGTATTTGTAAAGAAATATTTATTCGTTTCAATATAAATTGCGAAATAATCATATAATTGAAAAAATTTTAAGAAAAAAATTAATAGAAAATTTACCGTGAATTTCATTTCTATTAGAGAATTTTCATTTCTCATTTATGTTTTTTCAGTTTTCTCGAAATTTCTTAATACACTTTTTCCGAAATTTTTTATATTTTACATTTCCCAGAACATTTTTTAACATCAATTAAATTAAAATATTTATTTTATTTGAGGCATGGAAACACTTAATTAACTTATAAAAAATTAAATTTACAAGTAAATAAATGTTCTTTCTCGAGTGTTTTTTTGTATGAAATCAACACTTTTGTGCAAAAAACTTTTGCAAATAAAAATTGCGAAGGAATTAAAAAAAAATCACTAAATGATTAAAAATTTTGCTGTGGCATAGCTGATACTGATTTGTTAAAAAATTTGTTAAAATTGAAATTTTAGGGTTCCCATTCAGATAAATAATTCTAATATTAATATTTTAATACATATTAAGTTCTGAGGCTTTTTACAATAGCATTAATTTAAAACCTATTTTTTTCTAATAATTATTCAATAATAATATGTAATTTCGGATATCTTTAGAAATTCATTCCTTAAATTTATCAATAAATTGCGCTATTACAAAAGTCTTCTCATTTTAATTTTAGTTTTGCTGTTAATATAATCAGTCAAAATGATAACGATGCATGTTTAAAAAAAAGAAGCAAACAATAATCGAAATATATTCCGAAAGCCTTTAAATAGCCTTTTCTAGCTTACAGAGGTCATTATAGGATCTCATACGATAGTTTTTTCGTAAATAATACATTCATAATTGTACATAACTGAACTTCCTGCCTTCTTCATCATTTATGTGCAATAATATATCTATTTTTTTCTTTTATTGTGACATACTTTTATTCATTTCTCTTATTATTATTATTATGGAACGATTTTAGTGAATTTTTTTACAAAATATTTTAGCCTTTCTTATTAAATAATCAATTAGATAGTAAGTGTAAATATCTGCACATAATTTCCTCAACAATTTGAAATTTTTGATTTTTCAAGCAATTAAAGCTTATACGATTTAACTGGCGCTTTTTTATGCACTATTCATTCAACTGTTGTAATTTTAAACAAATGTTAACAGATTTGTTTCAAATTACGCACGCCAATTTCCAATTTTCCAAACTATTCTTTAAGTTGTTGGTCCCATTTAATAAAATATTGTAGAGCAATTAAAAAATTTTTGAAGAAATTTAATTTAGCTATAATTACTCGAACCTTCGACTTTTTTTTCAGTTTTTTTCAGTTTAATAGTTCGAATTTAATTTTCATGGCAATGTTTTTCTATTAATTCTATTACTAATTTTGCTTTTTCTATTCATTTCAATAAAAAAGACCAATCGAAACACTAAAAGAAGTATCTAAGTGGAATTTTAAAATGCAATATCCAACATTAGGTTTCGCAACACAATAAATTCGGTGTTTACGTGAGAAAAAAATCAAAAAATTAGAAAAATGACCATTATTGCAAGAAAATTATAAAAAATTATGAATTATAAACTCATTTTGCCACAAATTTTGCACTGAATAATAGAAAAATTAGCGTTCAAATATAAATTGTACTATGCAGCAAAATTCAAGTCCATTTATTGAATATGCATTGTTATTATTTTTTCAGAATAGCCGAAAAGAAATGCGCCTTGTTCAAATCCTGATACTCACAATTCTATGCATAATTCTTATCAATGACGGAATTTCCGCAGATAAAAGCCAAAGAACTGATGCAAAAGCCTACGAAAAACCTCGTGGTTTGTTCTTCTTTTCTTTTCAACAGTACCATTTTTTTTCATAGGCTGCTTTGATTTGATTATAATTATTACGAAAAGTAATTTTCAAATCTCTCAATCTTGTATAAAATTTTAATAAGTACGATAGAGGAGTAAAAATTATGAGCATTTGAGGAAAAATTTCATGTTTATGAATCATTAAAGGCGTTCAGTTCGGTATTGCATATTGAAATATGTTAAATTTATCAAATATATGATATAAAAAGTAATTTTTTCATCAGGTGAGAAAAGAAAATTCCGTAGGAGGCACAAAAATAATGGCACAAATGACGAAACAATTAAAAAATCTTTTTTGGGGAATGCCACTTATTCAACCCCTTCAGGTACGCAAGAATGTAATTAACAGTAAAATTATCTGTTCATAAATTTTTTAATATCGAATTTGTAATTTGTAATATCGAATTCAAGTTATAGGCATCCAACATCCTGAAAAATACAAAGATATTAAATATGCCGGAGAAGGCTGCGAATGGTTTGGCACTGCACCATTTTGTAAGGAGCTTTGTCCACTGGATTACGATCATATTCGCAGCCACAGCGGTCTTTGCTCATGGAAAGAATTGATTACTGGTAAAACAAACTGTGTTCCTGACCGAAGTTTTGGAAGACCGTGTTTGTTCTATGGAATGAAACATTTTTGTTGCAAGTTTGTTCTTAAATTTCCGTTGCGATTTGTTTGATGTTTATTAATCACTATAGCAATAGAGTTTGGGGATAGAATGACTCAGTGGGTTGTTGATCATTCCATCGGGAGTGCCGATGCTGAGGTTCGATTCCCCTTTATTAATCACTATAGCAATAGAGTTTGGGGATAGAATGACTCAGTGGGTTGTTGATCATTCCATCGGGAGTGCCGATGCTAAGGTTCGATTCCCCGCAGGAGTAAACCTATACAAAATTCCGGGTGATGCCGGCGACTCACCTATATTTCTATCGCCAAGGGGCTCCTTCACATATTGCATAATGCTTCAAGCCAATGGAACAAGTTTAACCAGTAATGGTGAGGACTATTAAAAAAAAAAGCAATAGACTTTAATCGTAATTAATTCGAAAATTTTAAGCAAAAATATTGATTTGCATGAACTTAAAATGATTAAAATCATATGCCATATGGATGCATAGAATTTTTATTTCGCATCGCATTAAGTGTAAACGTGATTATTGCGATGGAATGTATAAGCAAAGGTATCTTTAAAAGTTTTTAAGTTTCATGAAAATCATTATCGAAAAGTTAATTCGAAACCAAAGCCGTTTCGTGGCCCCAGTTTGCCTCTATCTTCACACCTTAATTCCGGATTTTTTCAAATTTTTTCGAATTTGACGAATCCCCATAAAATTCGTTTGAATTCGTACTTCTTCACTCCTTACTAGTCATTATACATTTTGCATTTTGGATCCTTATCCATTTAAGGATATAAATGGCATGAAGCAAGCAATCAATGTGTCAGTGTAAATAAATAGCACAATAACGTTACGCGTTAGGCTTGTTCCACTTGAGATATTTTTTCCTGGGATCAAATTGGGGATAGAAATGCACGTAAGCACTTGTCTGAGGTCGGAACCAAATCTTCTAGATCGAAACAATAATCTTCAGCAGAAACCATTTAGTTACAGTCACAAGGTAACATAAGTGAAAGTGCACAGCGCAAAGTGCACAGTTTAAGATGAACATGGGCTAAAATGAAAATCATGTTTGAAAGCACAACAGGCTTGGGAAAAGTGCTTTAGAGGATTTAAGCGGTGTTCAGATGTTATTTTATCGAAACAGATCAGAGAAGAAGAGGGGGAGGGGAGGGGGAAGAGGATTCAGGATTTCAAGGCAACATAACTTTTCAGAAAGTAAATAGTGGGTTGTGACCAAAGATAGAAAGATGGCATTAAGATTCTATGAAAAAACTCCAGTAAGGATAATGTTCGAGCTAATAGAAGGTTATTAAAGATTATTACGATGTATAGAGGTCGAGAAGGCTATATATAAGTCAGCAATAACAATAACTATTAAGGACAATCTTACTGATGAAACATGGTAAAAAAGTACAGCGAGTTTCATAAAGCATTAATTTTTAAGATTTCCAAAATCATTGTATCGTATTTGAGAATTAATATTAACCTTATTTGATATGACTATATCGTAATAAGATAACAATACTTAATACTTAAATACTTAATACTTGTATTTAATACTTAATACTTAATACTTGTCAATACTTTATTAAATAGAAATAAAACAACATTGGAAAGCACATCGTGGTAAATTTTATTGACATAAGGCATAGTTCGCAATCCACGAAACTACAAAATTTATTTGACGACAAAAATGATAAAAGCAATAATATAAAAAATCTCGAATTCTCGCACCTATTTACATTCATTATTTTCCAAAAAAAAGCTTTTTGTTGAGATTTTTTGACACCAATGTGAAAATGAAAACAAGGTGAAAAGTTCAAATGAAAGGAAATGGCTTTAACAATAAAGAACCTGATTATGCACGAATGCACGAATCTATTATAATAATACGGCTAGAGTATATGCAAAACTAATTTTTTATTTCGAGCACATTGTAGAAGAGATTGTAGAAGAGATCATTGCGGAAATTGAAGAACGGCTATGTCTAAAAAGATCGAAAGATCTGCTTAGGGCAAAAGAAAACTTTTAGATGATGTTTTTGAAATATCCCTTAATATTTCTTCAGAATTATTATTCTCTTCATATTCATCCATATAGAATTTTTTTGCACTGTTTTCACACCCACAAAATCCTCATAATTCTTCCCCAACATTCTTCATCTCCTACTGTGTTTCTTCCAGTTACATTTTGTTACTTTTACTTTACTTTATGCTATTTTTCAACTATATTTTTCAACTTTTATGATCTGGCTAAGGCTGAAGCGTATTGAAAGATAAGAAGCAAAATGCTTTTGAGAATTAGTGGTTATAACAAAAGGATAGAACGGAACTTGATAAGTGGCATATTAGGCTACCATAGCAGGGCCTGGAAGAGTTGACGTAGGGGTCAGTAACATAAAGGAATTTACGAATTTGCTAATTTCGCGTTTTAGCAAAAGAATGAGAAATATTCGGTGGAGTATTAAAAACAATTGAGCTTTAGGAACATGAATGATTATAAGAATTTCTTTGGATCATCTAAGATAACAGAAGAGGATTCTAGGTAACATTGCAAAGAGGATGCAGCAAAAATATAACAGGTTGATGGAGCATTAAGGGAACGTAGTGGATTTTCGAAGAATTAGAGAGTAATGAGAATTTCCGAGAAAGTAGGTATGGTGAGAGCATTAAAAATTTGAAACGTTATACGGTGTCAGAGATGTTAATAATGGCTGCGGAACATTAAAATAAACTGGATTTTTAAAAGAAAAACTGGATTTGAGTGGAAATTGGAGGTCACTTTATGGATAATAAAAACAGTTTTTAGAAAATTTGATAGATTTTTGGAAGGAAAAATTTCAAAATGGATGAATTTTTCGATTCAT
Organism: Dracunculus medinensis; assembly: GCA_900625125.1. NCBI lineage: Eukaryota > Metazoa > Nematoda > Chromadorea > Rhabditida > Dracunculidae > Dracunculus > Dracunculus medinensis. The sequence goes on along the minus strand of UYYG01001190.1, from coordinate 30,244 downwards.
ACAGTCTGAGATAAGTAATTATTATGCATGAAAATAGAGAATTCTCGACGTTAACGCTCTGTGAAGGGCGAACATTCAAAGAAAGATTTTTTAAAAATTTCGGTCTATTTTGATCAATATTTCCTCACGAGATTATTCATTAAATTAAAAAGTGGCATTATTATAGGGGTCAGACCTCACAGTGTTCAATGAATGGTCGTTGGATATCTTCTAAAGAAGGTACTACCGCTGACTGTAGACATTTCAAAACGTCAAGTGGATGCGGTGAACTAATTTGTTCTACTGTTCGCGAAAACATGGTTTCTTATTTTTTCTCATAAAAATTCCATATTATTTTAAAACTGTTTCTTAGTATGTTTACGAATTAAAACGCAAATCTTGACATTTTCCTATAACATATTTATAGCCTTTTAGCCGTGTATATAGTCTATATAGCCGTGATTCGTTCGATCTTGCTATATGGCCCTGAGACATAGGCAATGAGATTGATGGATATTAAGAAGCTATCTGTCTTTGACCACTCTTGTCTAAGGTAAATTTTGCGGATCCGTCGAGCGATAAAATATATGATCGCATCCACCTTCGTTCAAACACCCAACTGTATTAATAATGTTAACACAGAGCGTCGCCTTCGGTAGTTAGGTCACGTTCTCCGTCGTCTACCACAGGAGTTGTCGCATATTTCATTACTTGCTAAATCGTGTGATGGATGGCGTCAAAAGCCTGGTGGGCCAGTCAAAACCTGGACTAATACGGTCAGAAAAGATTTTGAACATATAGATGGACCAGCAATATATGGATTAAGACGATGGAAAAAGGAATGGCTTTTATTACTGTCAACGATGGCACCAGACCGTTTGGAATGTTACCCTTGTAGCCATTGGAACCAGCCTAACCAGTAATGGTGAAAGCTATTAGAAAAGGAAGAAGAACATATTTAATTTACCTTAATCGTTTTAAAACAATAGCGCATTGGTTGATTCCAATATCCATACGTCTCTACTAGGCTGAAGCCTTCCGATTATCATTTTCGATTATCATTAACTAGCAAAGGAAAGACGTTAAACATTAATATATCGCTTAAAATCTCCATGAAACATTTTCGCCCACCGGGAACCATGTTCCCTTAATACGAATTGTTTCGCTACTTTTATATCTCATCATCCTATCAAATCCCATCGTTAGCACTATTTATTTCCTATTGCATCCTCTAATCCTCGTCATATTATCCATGATTTGTAGTTTATGATTTGTACTTGCGATGAAAGTAACATCGAGATTTGATAGAAGAGAATTTTAAAAATGTTAATGAGTGGTGTTAAAAGGTTATAACTTTGTCTTAAAAGGTTCATGTGGTGCAAAGAGGTTAAAAGAGATAACGATAAATATAAGCATAACAAAAGCAACACTTTGGCTGTGCATTAAAGGAAAATTTTTAAAATTATTAAAAACATGTTAGCTAGATTTAACAATGGATTTTAGCGAAACATGCAAACATACATATATCCATATTATCACAGTGAATTATTACATATTCTTACCAGTTTTTAGGCGAACTTCTTAGTTTTCTATCCCAATCCTTGTGAATCCCAAAGAAAAGGGGGCAATTAAAAAGTTTTTTCATTTGGTGAATATTAAAAAAGATTAGTTGTTATTGGATATTAACAGGTTTCTGACCAAGATAATGGCATCATATCTGGGAAAAACTGCGACAAGTTGGAAATTTTTGGTATGAAAGGCCAAATAGTATGCGGTCTTATCACCTGGATTGTAGAAGAAGGCATACACGATGCTTGGTACAAACATAGTTAAATTTAAAGAAAACACCTTGTCAAAATTCAATTTTTTTTCAGTGATTTTCAGTTTTATGAAATAGGATTGATTGGCTTTGAAATTCTTTTTTGCAATAAAAATTTCCTTTTTTACATTTTTATGTCATATATTTCTTTTTTCTTCTTACAAAACTGTAAATCATTATGGCTTTGATTTGAAGTGGCTGAAAAACTAAAATAACCAGATACCATCTGTGAAAGAAACAAAAGCCAGACTTTTTTCCAACATTTTAACCCATCACTGCGTTACATTGCGTTTCATGGAGAGCTCCTCTCTTTTTGCACAATCGAACGCATGCAGGCAAGTTGAGGAAAAATGCGCCAATTAATAAGACGGGTGAATCTGAAATACAAATATACAATAGTGACGGTTTTAAAAATATATTGCGTAAATTCTTATATTCGAGCATAAATGATGCAATCATTTAACAGATTCGATCAGTTCAGACTTGGCTGATGTATAAAGTAATTTCGACTGCTGGTTAGCAATGTATATGGATGGAATTAAGGTGTTTTTTCAAAAATTGCAACCAATAATGCATTTATGAAGCATAGATACATTAACCAGAGTTTAACCAGAGTTTGATAATGATTTTCGACGATCAATCTAAGCTCTAGAACCCAATTCTTGACAGCAAAGAGGGCTAGGCTATTTATCAACGTACAAAATCCACAGCATTGTGTTATGGACTGATCAACACACCTTTCGGAGTGACCACAAGCAACATCCATAATTTCAGCTATCAGATAGTTGAGTAGTGGGGAAGAATGATCACAGCCCTGCCACTTCTTCTTTCTTTCGAGAGAATGTAATAGTTCGTCAAGCACACTTCTGCTCATAAGATGATAAGCCGAGCGATCTTCCGTGAAGCTCCTTCAAAATGCCAAATCGGAATAAAAGAAGAAAATGATTAACGATAGTGGTCGACTTATGAACCACTTAGAAAGATGAGGAAAGTTCTTTTTTTTAAGATTAAACCATAATCTACTACTATATATTATTTGGAGATAGCCATAGAGACCGAGTGGTAATTAGGGACCGACTAAAATTTAAGAACTGAAAACCGTCAACACTATAATGCGAAATAATGACAAAGACCATTGTTCAGAAGGTTAAAGCTAATAAAAAGAAACTCATCCTTCGAAACTCATCCTCAAAATATATATTCACTGGAAAATCTGATTCAGAATTAATGTAATAAAATAATATCATCATCGGTTGACGAATTGTCAAATGTTAAATATGTTCTTAGATTCGCTCATAGGCATTTTGGTTTGCCTTATTTGGAGCGAAAATGGAGAGAATATATTTCACGAACTCTCTCTAGATTTTTAATTCGCGTTTGTGAGCGCATTATTCTTATATTCGAAGAATAAAACTGCATATTAAAATAACCATAATCTTATAATCTTTACTGGTTCCATTGGCTTTAGTCAATGTGTGTCGTCGATATTTCTATCGCTTAACTATTCGCTACATACATAGTTCAAGGAAATATCCAAAGGAAGATTTTTTTCCATCTCTCGAGCGCTCATTTCAAAAGCCTCTTTCGAAAACCGTAAACAACAATAGCAATTTTTATTAAAACTGTGTAACAAACACTCTGTGCATTCGTACAATACGAAAATAATTTTGTGACGACGATGTAAATGGATCATTCAATAAATGTTACTTCTTCTTCGAACAGCACGCAGCATTTCTGGTTTGGTCGGCTTCGCTGACTACTTGAGTGAGACCATTTTGTCGGAGAGAGTCGTCGCTACGAGGGAAATGAATACAACTGTAAACACTCGAAAATTCAAAACATCAAAAATTGTGTGAAAACCCGAGAAATTTACTATAAATTCTTCTTCTTTTAAATTATTATTTTCATTGGTTTCAAATTTCTCACATTAATTTTTAAAATTTTCATTTGTGCTAAAAGGAAATTTTTCGCAAAATAAAGAAACGACATTTCCATTTTAATAGAATAGAATTTTATGTTTCTTAGCCACAATTTTTTGAAATAACTTTTTATTTTCTAAATTCTCATTTTTTACAAAAAACTTTTAGTTTTTTCGAAAATATTCGCAATGTTTTTTAATGTTCTTACAATAAAATTTTGCTTTACGATAGTCTTTAAAGGTATTCTCAGTCCATTTCTCCTCACTATGCATTCTTTCCCTCGTTCATTCATATTGCTTTCGACGATGTCGATCGCAGTTCTTTTTTTAAATTTTTATTGAATGTGGTGAATTCGTCGCCTATGCAGTAAATCTAAGCATATTTTGTGTAATAGTGACCTCGATGATCGTTGCGAAACATCGAAGATAGCAGTGGCAACGACCGCGCACTAAGGTCATTTGTGGCCTCCCGATTTTTCTTTGTATTGTAGATGGCCGATCACTGGAAAAGGTCGTCCAGTTCCATTGTTCCTTTTTTTGCAATTCAGTGCACAGCCGTCTGTTTTCATTTTAAATCGCTTACAATATTTTACTGCTTTGATGCATTTTTAAAAGGAACGGTTAAAAAAGGGATAGATTTAGATACTAAAAAAAATCGATTCAACAAATTTAGATAGTGCTTAATTAAATATTATATATAAATGATTTTAAATATCTTTCCAATAGCTGTATGCATGAGTTAGAATGGCTCGGTGGGTTATTGGTGCTATTGCGGAGGCGAAGCTGCGGTCTTGCAGTAAGGGGAATAAATTAGTCTTTTAATGTGATGTTAGCGATTATTCGCCTATATCTCCTTCTGTTATTAAACGACTTCATGGCAAAAATTTATTCAGCAAATTAACTAAACCTTTTTCCAGTTTTTAATCAAAATAGCGAAAAAAGTCGAGCGCTCTTTAAAAAAATTTTTTTTATTTGGTCATTCATTTCATAAATTTTAAAGTGCTGTTACCATGAATTTCATTCGTGCGAAAATGATTTTATCGTGATTTTTTTTCGCTGCTTCCAGACTTGTTTTCTATTGACTTTAGAAGGATTTCTTTTTTGTTCAAAAAATACCTTTAAATTATAAGATAGGGGAGAAGAAATTTTAAAAATTGCAAAAAAGGAAAAAGAAAAATTTTTGTATTTAAAGTTTTTCCAATTGACACAAGATAATTTCCCAGAAAATTTGAAAAATATTCTTATTAAAAAATTTTCTTATTTGCAATTTTGCGAATCTTAGAAAGACTGAAAAAGCTTCTTAGGCTCTGCCTTTACAATTCCTCCATCTTTTTTTTCTTATTATCTCAGTAATTTTAACGGATCTCAATGAACAGAATTAGTTATTTAATTTTAGATTTGTATTCAACCATCATTTTGTTGATTTTTCATATATTTTATTATAATTAGATTTATCACAGCTGTTCAGTTCTTTACTTCTATTGCCTCTCATTGTGGAAAAATAATTTTAACGAACAAATAAATAAATATAAGTCGATTAAGATTATTTATTTATTCGTAAATTTCGTAAGGACTTTTATAAATTAAGTTAATATTAAAAGGCACACTACGCAAATATATTTTTCATTTAGAAGATTTTTACGGCGATTTGAAGTTTCATCTAGCATTTATTGCTTAAATTATCGTATCGTCTCAAACATCAATTCTTTTCGACACTTCTGATAGTAGTTCAAAAATTCGAGTAGCACATGGCATCCTAAGCCTAAACCTTAGCCTAATAGTTCTTAATAGCCAGTACAACTGGCCTAAATAAGAGCGGTGAGTGTTGCACACTTCAAAATTATCACAACATTGTATCATATTTTCATTGTCAAATAATGCTATCTTCGTTATTTATAAACTTTTAGGAAATGTATATTTTATTCATTTGATTTTTTCTGTCGATCCACTTTAATACAACAGAATAGGCGCAGGATGGCTGAGTTAGTATTTTGTAAGGAGAGATCCAGCTGTTTCTTCATTTCCTTCGAAGAGTCATAAAAAAGCGCTAATAATCATTGGAACCAGTAGAATGGGTGGGCATTGTTTGAAGAAAATTTAGAATAAGGAAGTATTTGAAAGATGAGCCATACAAATTATTTTTGATTTAGGTAATCCATTTAATATGAGAATTAACGATTCCCTTATTTATTTTACATTATTTCATCTTGGCAACTACGGATTTATTAAAATTTCGAACATAATTTTGATTAGAAAAATTCTATTCTTAATTCTTAAAATCATGGATAATTCATGAATGTATGCATTATGGAATTTTTTTACAATTAATTTTTTTAAAATTCTATTTCTATTGCTCGATTTTTGGAGATTTTTTCTCGTTCTTCGCAATAAGAGTTCGAGTAGCGTTAGTCAAACCTGTTTTCTAGAGTGTAAATGATCATTTGATACAAGTCAATTTCGTTTATAATAACATTTGGAATGTGTGTGCGCAAAAATATTCGGTGACGAGAGTAAAGAAATTCTCTATATTGGAGACTGAATGGTGGTGAATGGTAGTGATGATTGTTTAAAAAGAGAAATATATTTTTAAAGGATTTATTTTGAAAATTTAAACGAATTGATTTTTATAATTTTAAGAATGTTCACCATTTCTGGTTAGACTTACTCCTCTGACTTGTCGGGTTAAAATAAAATCTTCCCATTGATAAGTGAGTCATAAGTATTTTTGAGATAAGATACAAGTTTGCTCCTCCCGAGAGCAGAACCTTAGCATCGGCGCTTTGAAATGAGAGTAACATACTGAGCCAAGTAAGTATATCGTATTCTACTATTATTTTTATTTATTTTGTTTATTATTCTCCGATAAAAGTGCTTATTTTGCTCGGCCACCAGTAATTTTATACCAGTAATTTTATTTTATCATTAGAAATCAAGGGTTTTCGATGGTGAAAAAGAATTTAGCATGAATTGCACAACAGAAAAAAAAATGCATCGAATAAAAGTGCAAACTGATTGTAAAATTACGGCAATCTGATTAGCATTATCGCCCTAAACAGTTAAATTTTCATTATTTTCGATCAGTACATTACGAGTACATTAGATTTATCACCTTAGGCATATCGTTTGTTGCATCCATTCTCCTCTCCAAAGCCTAAACTGCAAATTTTTTGAAAATTTCTCTGAAAAAAATTTCGCGACAAAGGAAAGTTCGATGATCATTTTTACTCACGATCTACTTATCATGAAACTGATTTAAAATAAAATAGAACAGAATCATATATATTGAACAATAGAAAATAAAATTAAAAACTGATATAGAATTATAGAATATCGAAATATAGATCATTATCAGTCTATCATCATTGCATCCTAGCGTAATGCCGCTGGGGAACAAAGCGCAGATTGGACTCGCGCTGTTTTCTGTCCTCATGATAATCTTTATTTTAGTCATTTATTTTATTTTAGTTTACAGCTTATGTTCAAGTGAACGTATATTTTCGTAGTTATCATGTATTTTCTAAAACTCGAATTTCTTTCACAATATAAAGCTGTCGTATTATAATTCTATAAAATATCCATCTTTCATTCTGAATAGTTTATATTCACTTGAAAAATATTTCTTTTGATTCTTCCTCACATTCCTACCGAAGCGATTAAATTATCTATCCACTCCTTGTTATTAAGCTCATAAAAATCATCTTTTAAGCATTATCAGTCTAAAATTGCAAAAGGACTTTACTTAATATTAAATAATGGTGAATATTTTTCAATTCAAATCTTTTTAAGATATATAAAAATATCTTCGAGAACATCGGCCGTCTAAAAAGAAAAAAAAAAGTAGTCCTTTGTCATTTCATTGTTTGACATTGCGGTGCATTACCGATTATTATTAATACGGTAAAAAATAAAAACCAAATTATTTCAATCATTTTACATCAGTGAATTATTACATTATTTTCATTATTACATTATTTTCATTATTTATTATAAATTATTTTATTTCATTATTGATCTTAGTAATTAATAATTTTACCAAAATTTGTTCAAATCCAGTGCCACTGTAATTATTGTTCCCGGTTAGTGGCTTCTCTGCAGTAACAATTAGTAATTAAGGTAAAAAGGGGTGCAGATGGATTTTTTGCATTCAGATTTTTTAATGAAATTTTATCGAGACAAATCTGAACCTTTATGTTCGAGGCGTTTACGCAATAATTTTTCGCCTATTCTGGCAATTCCATTATTTATATTCATAAATTCATTCGAATGTAATATTATTTTTGAAAATTATTTGAAAATTGTTATTAATAATAATTGTCTAATTCATATGGTTTAATTTCTATTATCGATTTATTATTTCAAATTTCAATTGTTGAATTGTTGAATTAAAATTAAAGAATAATATTCGATGTCTTTAGAGCACCACGAACGTTATTAGTTTCGAAAAGAACTAACTAACTAACTGTGCTTATTAGCGAATAATCCTTAGCGAAATTAATTCACTTTAATCTGTCAAGTTTTGAACGAATTACCGAAAGAATCCTGCGATTCATTTGGATTAATATGCTTATTCCCAATCAAATGACTCATTTCTGTAACAAAGGCTAATAAAATTTTTGATCGATTTTTTGATTGACATCTTTATGTCTTAAATTAACATATAACTGAAACTGAAGGAAGACATAAAATATCGTATGCAGAACGAGAATTATAAATGTGAGATAAAATGGCTCATTGGATTATCATTTGGGAGCGCCGATGCTGATATTCTGTTTCTGACATGAATGAACTTTTTTAAAAAATCAAGGTTATGCTAGTAATTCATGTGATAATTCACTTCTTTTGTCAAGTGATTCCTCGGCAAAATTTGTCGGTTCCAACAAGCTAATGCAGTTTGCTCGACCAAAAATGATGGGCATTCTTAGAAAAAAAATGAACAAATTGAGTAATTTTCATTTAAGTAAATTTTTAACGTTGAATAAAAATAACGTTTTTCTTCGAATGGGGAGCAAAAAGGAGATTTGCAAATCCATTTTTATTTGAGGTAAATCGTTCTTATATTCGCAGAATTTTGTATCATTTCATCGACGCCAAATTATGCATTGACCTAAAAAGATAGCACTACGCTTTGAAACGCAAATTATCGTCTATTCACATCATTTATAATCTCCAATAATACCATAAACTCCTCCAATTCTGTTTATTTATTTTATTCATTATTATTTATTTTTATAACCATCACGCTTTCTTTTATTGCATAATTATTTTATAGAACTGCTAGTAATATATAAATTTATAAAAAAAAAATATCCTCTCTCCCCACCTGTGGTATGGTAATATGGATCACCTTCAACCTCTAATCCTTTACCGTAGACCTGCGATACCAAAGGAGAACAAATAAGTTTTCAGAGGGTCTCGTCCAAGAAACTTCATCATCGGAAAGGTGGAGAGAATTGACTGCGATTCGAAACATGTTTGCACTCCATATTAATCGCCTGCCTTAAATACTATGCTATCCTTGAAATTACTACTATTTGTTCATTTTTCTTATTTCTATAACTATCTCGTTTTCTTTACTATATAATTATTATATAGAATTGTTAATATACATAAATCCTTATCCTTATATATAAATTCTTATATATAAATATATATATTTTATAAGTGTGGAAAAAGACGCTTGAAGACAACTCAGAACAGCTTATATAAGTTGCTCTCGAGCGCGGCTTATTTCAAGGCATTGCCTTTCTCATTGTTTTATATAAGCACTTGAAGGCAACTCAGAACAACTTATATAAGTTGCTCTCGAGCGCGGCTTATTTCAAGGCATTGCCTTTCTCATTATTCTACATAAGTCTAAATCTCCTCATTCAAGTAATCATGAGAAGTATATATGGATATAAGTTCAAAATCGGAACTACCAGTAGCCATCTTTCTTACATGGATCAAGTTATATGTCAAAAAAAGTGGCATTGACACGTTCTTTCATCCAAAACGGATCTACAGCGAGGGCATTCGCGTTATGTGACCGGACAGTAGTAAAAAAAGGAAAAACAATCATAATTGGTAGGGTGGCTCTGCCAGTAGAGCACATAACAAATATACAGACTAGCCACAAGTAGCCACAAGTACCTTGATATCCCACAGTCATATGGAAACCACGCTGAGGAGGAAAAAAGACTGCAACATCTAAGTGTAAAGAAAACCAAATAAAACAAATCCTGATGAGTCAACTCAATGGAAAGAATAAAATCCGTGCCATAAATATCTGTACCCTGCCATCATGCCACTGGCACACTAGTAGGATGGAGAAAGAAAAATATGGAGGTTATTAATGACTTTGAAAGACTCCTCGCAATGCACGAAAGTTTCCACCAAAAGTCTAAACATCCTCCAGCCTAAAAGTTAAACTCAAAGTACAACAAAAGAATGCGGATGGGTCTTGGTGATTGGTAAATAAGCTGTCTTGAAAGAAACTCGAAGTATTCAGGAATATATCAACAAGATGGCACTAAAGGATGAACTACTAAGGAAATATATAAAGTATCTATAGATATTATTAAGATACCAAGCAGAAAAACTACCAAGGTAAAGCAAGGCTCTCTATGAATTGTACCAACGATGGCTGAGGTAAATGATTCTGAGAAATCCTACTAGTGACTGGAAAAAGTTGAACAGAAAGGCGAAATCATAACAGCACAAGAGTAGGCACTGAGCACTAGATCCATTAAAGGAAGAATCTGCCGCACTATAATTCTAGATGCATGGTATTTCTAGTAATTGTACAAAAATCGCTGCAGAAACAGTCCAACAAATAATGGCAGAATATAAAATACTAGCAGGAAAAACGTATACTAAAAGGCATAACCAAATAGATGGCATCTAGAAATATCTACTCGGTGTATGGCCTAAACTCTTCTAAGATGGGAAGTTCCAGAAAAAATCGTGGAGAGTGATAAGGTTAAGATCCTATTCTCATCCAAAGAACTGCGGAACCCTCAATCTCTCAGGCTCTCTAGTAGAAAGTCGGAGATTTAGGATGATCCTTACCATCCACAGGGAATGAAAAAAGATTTATATTTTATATATTTATATACATTGTTTTTTGTATTTCACATTAATTGTATTTTTTTATTTATATTTTATTTTATATTTGTTTATTAATATATAAATAGACTAAATTCGAGTTTATTTTTATTATTTGCATTTTTAATGTTATTAAATATACGGATTTTTTTCTTTTGAGAGCACTCGTCATTGATTAAACTCGCTTCGCTTCCTTGTCGGAATGTGCAGGCGTGTCGCCAGCATCACCCTGATTTTTGGAGGCTTGCCGGAAGTGGGGCCTCAGCTCCATAACAATAATCATCCTATTCCTTCCCTTTCACCAGTCGGCGAAACTCGCAACAATTTATTCCTGTATTTCTTTAGTTATTGCGGTCCAAATATTCTTGCAGGAGGATGTTTTTTAATTTTTTATGAACTTCTAGGAACTTTGGTCAGTTAAAAACTGGGCATGGGAACTCACTTTCTATGACTTCATCAGAATACAGCTATTTCGTTCCTCAGTACATCAAAAAACGTTTTTATCAACATGCGATGAAGAAGCATAAATCACGACAAGAAATTTGCGCATTTCTAAAATGGCTTTGCTTTTTTATCAATTTTATCGTCTTTGTAAGTATTTTTCGAATTATTGTTAAAAACTTGTAGCATAAATTTTATTAAAGCAATTCGAAAAATTTCTATTTTTTTGCATAAGTTAATCAAATGATTTATCAATGAATCTCGGAAGGTTTTTTTCAATGAAAATTTCCTAATTTTTTTCATTTTTTCTGCATTTTATGTTGAATTTTCAAATGAAAACTTACTAAAATATTCTCCACAAATTTTCATATTTTTTCAATCAAACCTTTTATTAAAAGTGAATTGGCCGTTTTAATAATCTTCCTATATTCTTATCCCTTATGCATCTCTTTGATAAATATCCAGTATCCAGTGAATTGTGCTAGATAAGAAACGTTGCAGCATGCAGTTTGATGATTTTTTAGTTATTCACCTTTTGAATAACCAATCCCATGAAAATTGCAGATCTAACTTAGTTGCAAGCTAGCTTCGCTTATAAAATTTCATATTTATTTTTCTGTGAAAATTAAATTCCTTTTCGATTCCTTTTCAGCCACTTGGAGTAACATTTTTGGCTCTTGGTGTTTATTTATGTGTGAAAGATCCCCGTGCTGTCACTGAATGGGCAGATGTTTTTATGAATCCAGCAATTATGCTAATTGCCATCGGTCTTGCAATATGCACGATTTCATTAATTGGTTCCATGGGTGCTTTAAGGGACAATATTTTCTTGCTCAAATCGGTCTGATTTCTTGCCAAATTTTTATTTTTAACTTTAAATATATATAGCTTTAGTGATTTTATATTATATATTATATAGTGATTTTACAGTCTAGTAAAATTGTAACATGCAAATGTTTGCAGTCATTTCGTCTTTTTCTTTTGCATAAATTAAATTATATAATAGCCATCAGTTAATCTAACACTTATTCTTATCTTGAAAATAAAATATATTTTTTATGCATCTCTTTGAAATCTAATTGATTTTTTTATAAAAAGTTTGAACTATAAATCTTTCAAATGAAAAACTTCGAAAAAATTATTGAGCTCGAGATTATAGAGGATTTGTGCATCTGCCATTTTATTTCCATTTCTTTCAATTTAAACATAATACTGGCAAATCAGATATTGTAGTAACAGATAAGAACCAGAAACACTGGTGATAATATGGCAATATTCCAGTGATATGGAACAGGCTTTCGATCTTTTCACATCCTGTCATAATTCTTCCTCAAAACTTTCTTACCCCATTTACATTCCTCAAAATCAAGTTTCCTCGAATTTTTTAATGCTATTTTTGCCATACCTTATCAATATTATTATAGTCCTGTTACCATCTTCATGCTCCTAAATAAACACCACTTTAGGTGAATTCCACAGAACCTGTTGTAATTCTCTATGGCTTCTTTGTATATCAAATCAGTTGGTGTTAAAAGCAGTTAATAATATCCGTTTAAATATACTCTCAATGTTTCCAAAATCCAGTTGCATAATATCATTTTGAATTTCTTTCTCGTAGATATTCACACATAATGGCCATAGTACCATCTATTTTATTCTCTTACTACAAAATGATTGAATTCCTCATTCGCCTTTTTGAATTTTATCGAGCTAAATAGGCGATATAATGATAAAAGCAAGCTTTCAGTTTGCTCTCAGTGTATTTTTTTGCTACATTCTATTGGTGCTTTCGACATTCATGATATTTATATTATTTTATTCGGATACTATTGATGGTATATCAGCTAATAGTATTCTTTTTTATTCAGTAAAAAATTATCACAAAAATAGAAATATTGCCGATTTCATTGATTATGTTCAAGAACAGGTAAGCTTTCTTTCTATTGATATTTCGTAAGCATTGATGATAGCTGATCGAATGGAAAATATAGTGTAAAGATTAGTGGGTTGACTCTTTGGGTTGCCTTTTTGAATTTATGCTTTTCGGAGCGCCGATGCTGCATTTCTATTCCCAGCAGGCACAAGCGGGTCATTGAAAACTGCTTCATGGCGATTCATGTGTATTATTATTGTTAAATGAATCCCTCACAAAATTTGTTCGAACAAACCAAGGAGCGAGCTTAACCAGAAATAGTTACCGCTCTTCGAAAAAAATTATCAACAAAATATATAGGCTAAATAAGAAACAAAATAATTTTCATATTTTAAAAATTATTTATTTTTGGCATTTGCAAATTTTTTCCAGAATTTTTCTTCATCTTTTTTTTCGCACCAATTTCATATTGAAAAAAAATTTGCTTAATTTTCGAGTTCGATTTAAAAATCTACCAAGTCAAATTTATTTTCCTCATTTGTAAATAAATTCTTGATTTTCCTTTGATATTCTTTTTTTTTCTTATTTGTAAATAAAATAAAAATTTTCCTATAAAATCTCAAATAAAAAATAAATTTTTTGAAACAGCATTTCAATTATAAAGTGCTTGTAAATCATTATTCTTGGCTAAATTTTGGATTCTGGGGATATGAGAGTGACACCGAATCAGATATTACCATATTAACTAATCAGCACATAACAGTGGATTAGAGAGATGCCGGTTTAATATAGATTTCTAGCATAAGAAACTGCCTTTTTGATAAGTAATTAAATGTTTGATAATTTTAATTCTGATAAGTTTTTAGTTTGAATGTTGTGGTGTTTCTTCAGCATCTCAAGGATACAGAGATTGGCAACTTTCACATCAATTTAACTGTAGCGTTGCGAATCCATATCCAGAACGATGTGGTGTTCCTTTCAGTTGCTGTCGCCGATCTGTTGTATGCTTATAAGATTTATTATTTATTATCCTATTTCTCTTTAGAACCATATCATAATAGGTCATCTTGATACTTCGGCGAATTTATTATTCTTATAAGAATTATTAGTCTTTTATGAATCCGATAAAATCCCAAATGAACATTAAAATTAGAAGCGATTACATGCAAAATTAAACAATTTCAGTGTGAACTTTTATTTTTCAAATCAGCCCGTATTTCAGATATCTGAAGCTGTTGGTTCAAAGAATCCTCTTTTACCCTCGATGAGATCGTTAGAATGTTGGCAGAATGCACAGAATAAGAGGCCTCAAGAAGCTGAAGCCAGCTTGCATACACGAGGGTGTTTGCAGCCACTAAAATCATTATTCGAAAATAATGCTGTTTACATTGGCTCATTTGTGGCGATTGTTATTGTTCCAGTTGTAGGATATAACATATATTTCATTTACTATTCAAATTGAATTATGGAGAAACTTGCAATCTCCATTAATTTTCCATGAAGCGTTTTAATGGCATGATATCTTCAGTGCATCACCATATGTCTGTCAAATATACTGGCAAGACAGATTGACCACCAGCATTATTTGCTGGAACGCGAAGCGCAGCGATGTGCACGACGTCGTCGTCGTGAAATGCAGAAATTTCGTGATGCGATCGCTGTACGGAACTGTATTGAGCGAGTTGGAAAATCGAATATTAATAATTCACCAGCAAACGATTTTGATAATAAGCCAGTAAGTTTTAATTTAAAATAATATTTAATTTTCTGGAAAAAAATTATTCTGGAAGGCAACTTGCTTCAAAGTTGAAGAAAAGAGGTGATTTAATGAATAACCAAAAATATTTAAGCCTTTTTGCGATTCATTTTCGACTCATTTTCTTTTTTAATGCATCAGATCATTAACTGGGAATTACTTCATTAAATTACTCGGCAATGCCTTCAGTAATAACGAGAAAAAATATTATTGATGAATATGATAAGGCTATTTTTCGCGTTCTAGCATTCTGCTATTGAAATCGATAAAGAATGCACCGCAACTATTGTCGATAATGTTCCCCTCGTTTCGCTGGAACATGCACCTCCAGTTCCGTCGCATACTAATCGTACTCATGTCGAAGAAACAAAAAAACATCAGAAACACAAAAGCGCATCAAGAGATAGAAAGGTGCATGCAAACGCTTCCGTTCCTGCAAAACGAGGTAATGCAATATATATTTTTTTAATGCCGCAACTAAGGAATGTTTTTCGTTTTGAATTTGCTTCTCAAATTCTGCTTCTCAAACTTATTTATCACTTCTATAAAAGAACTGAAAGCTTCAAAGAAAGCAACAATTCTTCATTCATCTTTTTATTTTTAATCCTTAAGTAATAATTAATTACGTTAACTTGTTGAAGAGAATATTTAAGAAGATCGAACTTTCAGCTGACTTATGCGTTTCTTCCAAACAATGTAAAAGAAAAAAACAACTGCCTCAGTCGAATTCGCTGCAGTACTATGAAAAAAAATGTTCATAGACCATATTCAGTTGTGCTGTGTACGATATATCTTAGCCATCGGACGATTTTTATTCATTATATTTTTATATTATATTATGATATTATTATTAATAAGGCGTATTTTTTGTTAAAAAAAGTTCATCCACAATTTTCATCCATTGTTACGTGTATATATAGTGCCAACAATTTAAAAAATAAAATTATTATTAGCTCAACAATTTTTTTTCTCCCCAATGAGTTCCTTATTATAGAACTGAATTGCATTAATCCGACCACAAAATATTAAAAAACAGGTAACAAAAGCATCAATTGATTTATACACCAATAATGAGAGTTATTAACAGGGGAAAGCTTATCTATCTCTGTGTTATATAATATTTCGCCGCTCAGTAATATTAATAGTCACCTTACCGCCATTTTATTTTTGCTCAGATAATAAAATCGGAACGTATTTATAATATTGGTTCTGAAATTTCTAAAAATGAAAAGTTTCATCATACGAGCTAAATTTTTTTAAATAAAAAGAAATTATGGCGAAACAAACAGATATATTGCTTCAGTTAAGGTATGAAATTTTCAATTCTATGATCCATGAATGGAATAAAACTCCATAAAATAGTCATAAGCAAATCGTCGGTCTCCAAGAGATTCTTTGGCGAATGGGTTTTTACTCTAATAATTATCAAACTAGAAAGATGGCGATTGTCGCTGAAAGAATATGAATGCTTTCGATCTTAAACTGGAGTGAAGCAATATATAATAAAAAATTTTACTGATATAATGCAGAATGCAATACAAATAAGAACGTTATCAATGCATTTTTAGATAAATTTCGTCAGTAATATAACATATTACAATTAGCTTAATAAAAAGGTTATAATATGTTTACATTGGACCATAAACTTTAAACTAAGAATTAAGAATTTTTAAACTAAGAATTTTTATAAACTAAAAATTTTTCTAAAATGACTTTAAGTCCAGATTAGTTAGGGAAAAAGGAGGGACACCCTTTCTTAAGATATTCATAGCGTTATCGAATGGCGAATGAACCCACAAATTAGGACGGCTATCCGCAATAGGGCCGCAATATATTTTTTCCCTGTTAGGGCTCTGAAAACTTGAGAGTAAGAGTTACAAATTTTTGCCGAAAATATAAGCGAGAATGTAGATTATCCAGTTAGAAACATTTATTATTTTAAGAAATTAGGAAATAAAGAAAGGAAGAAAATTTTTTCGTCTTCCCATCCCAAATCCTCTATAAATATCCCAATTGCCAATTTTGGTTGTTTTGGATTCATGATGAAGGAGTGAAAGGAAGGAAAAGGAAAAGTGAGGGCAAAAGTTCGGCTCTGGCAGGGCTCGAACCTACAATCTTCGGGTCCGAAGTCTCGAGTTTGCGCCAATCGTACGTCATCATTCACATAGATACCGTACACCATTTTTTTTCCTATAGTTCTCGCTATTCATATGCATTTGCAGTAAAAATCTTATAGGAGTGATGTTATAATTATATAATTTAGAATGAGTATTTTTGCATATATTTGTAAAGATTTACTCAAGTTTGAGGTCCTCTAACTTCTACTATTTTGTGTTGACCAACTCGCAATAATTAGAAGGGGACCTCTGGTTGCAGTATTTGCAATATGACAGGCAATGCATAATTTCGAAGATGTAAATACGAAAGGATGATCGAACCTCCAGAACTAACCTTGAAAAAATTTTTCAATTGACAGTTCTCCACTCTCGTCTTCTCACACATGGGATTATTACATTTTTTATGGCGATTATCTTTATATTCGGCGTTCTTTTTTGAATTTAATGTGGGCTTCAATATTTTTATGACCTGTTTAAAAATAAATAATTTTCGAAAATTCTCTCTCTATCGCAACATATGCAGAAATATGCAGAAATCGAAGAATCGCTAGAAGGTAGTTTTAAAAATATAATATAGTCAGAGGATAGTCAAGCCAGAAGATAATAGTCTAAATTACCATGTTAAAAGGATCTTAGCCCAATTATTTAAAAGGCGAGCCATTTTCATTTATCATCGTCAACAAACTTCTAACTACATTAGCTACCAGTGGATCTAGTCTGAACCAGAAAAAACAGCTAGCCCTTGTTTACATTTGTTGCTAACTTACAAAACTTTTAATACATTTCACTAATAGTTTGCAGGCCACAATAAAAAGTAAAAAATTTTGCATTTCTAAAATTTATTTTAAGCACCTTTTCTACTTAATTAGTTATTAAAGACATATGGTTGGATATAATTTAAAAAAAAAAAATAAAAGTTGAAAAACGTCAAGAAGATGAATATAAGTATTAAAATGAAGTACCACTCATCTATAGCTCAGCAACTGCGAAGGGAGAGGAGGAAGTGAAGAAAAGTTTAAATTTATTGCAATCAACTATATTCATTCATCAATCAGTCAACCAAACGTCCACTCTCTCTGAATTCGCCACAAATTGAGTTAAAATTCTCTACATTAGAAAGAAAAAAAATGTGCTCTTTTTAGATAGGTGTTGATTGATTTATTCTATTTATTTAATATAAATAATAGTCTTTATATTTAACAAAAATGTGAATCTGGTTAAAAAGAATGCAGGGCTTAAATATTTGGCACGAATTAGCTACATCTGATTCAATAATTATCATATTCAATAGCATTATTGCGTCTTCGGTAGATAGTTTGTGAGAATAAATTTGTTGAATTTCATCAATAGAAAAAATCTATCAAATTCATATTCCATATAAACTTGTAATTGCGATTTCTCTCTACTTGATAAAGATTCTTTTTAGAGATAGTATTTAATAAATTTTTTCTTTGAATTTTACCAGATTCCTTAGCTTTTTGAACAGATCAGATAGTTTTTAATATTTCAACTTATTCGTGTGAAATATCAAAAGGATTTGCAAAAGTGTTAAAAAAAATTTTGTGAAGTTTTGTGAAGTTTGGAATTATAATCGCAGTTTCTTAATACATTCAACATTTGTATTTATTTTTTTGTATTGCTTCTGGTATTCCGTAACCAGTGTTCAAGCAAAAGGGTCTGCAACTAAAATACCTTTTTTAATTTAGTATTGGACGAGATAATTTGCGAATTTCTGGGCTCTAACTAAAATTTAGAACGTTTTTATAATTCGATGTAATTTGGAATGTGGATTAAAAACAATGTACCGTCATAAAATATTGTGGGATATTCGTGATATATGGAATTATCATAAACTACTTATTATAATAATCGGCAATAATCATGTGTGAGTATGAATATGTTAAATACGAAATTTTGATGTTTAATTTCTCCTTCATTTTTTTAACTCAAATTTAAATTATTTAACATCGAGGAATACGGCAAAATTATTCATCAAAAGGCATTTGAAAAAAGAAAAATTATATTATAGAAATTTTTATCTATTGCTATTAAAAATTCAAACATTATTAAAACCTTATTGAATCATTATAATAAAATAGAAACATAATAAATATTTTTTAATATTTCTAGAAAATTTTGAAAATGGAAGCAGGAAAACCTAATGCAGTTTGTTTTATAGTCAATATATAAAAATATGAAAAAGTGTGAATCTCGGGTTTATATTAAATAAAATCCTAGTCAAAGATTATTTGTCTGATGAATAAATATAAAATACAATATAAAATAATAATATAAAATAAAATCTTTTCGTTTTCGCCTATTCTAATTTCTTCTTTTGCTGGAGAATATTTTTCCACATACAGAGTTATAAATCCTCAAAATAGAAATATCAATTGGGAAATATGGGAAATATCAATTGAATTTCCATCCAAACACTGGTAACATTACAATTTTGCCACAAACAAATAAGCCGCAAAATTAACTTTTTTCTTGAAGGATAGAGAAGCCTCAATAAGATATTAGATTAGGCACACGTTATACTGCATCTCATGGGAGGCCTTTATTGACGCTTTTTTACAAAATCCGTCTCAGTTACTTGTGATTTAGTTGATAGCGCAATAAATATTAGCGATTCTATAAAAAATCAAGATTTAAATTACAATATGATTATCTTGCTGGTACTGACAAATGCTTATTTTTTCTTCATTCTCATAGAAATTTTCTATTTTTTAGAAGAAACTTTGTTTTAATAAAATTATTAAATTACTTTACAATCTTTTTTTTGAAAGAATTTTCACCATTACTGGTTAAATTCGTTCACTGGCTTGTCGTATTAGACAAATATGCCAGAGGGTCCCTTGGTAATAAAAAAATAGGTGAGTCGCCAGCACCACACGAATTCTTGGACAGATTTATTCTTGCCGTGAATAGAACCTCAGTATCGATCCTCCAAGTTGAGCAATAACTCAAGCCATCCTATCCCTACTTCATAATCTAAAACGTAATTTTAAAAGCATTGAACTGGAAACTGGAACGATTTTTCACTTTTTATATATTTCGATTGGTTAAGTGCTTTTCTTTCCTTTTTTATATTAATTCAAGCTGATTCAATTTCCATAAATTTTTATTCTGAAAAGCCATTTTTTTCTCATATTAATCTAATTTCACTTATTTCAATAATATAAGAGTCAATATGTAAATAAGGAAATATCGAACAATAAATTACAGTAACATAGTCAGGTTTTCGATTACCACTAAAAGTATATTCCCTGCACAATCTGGCTAAGAATCCTCTATACAACGGGAGTTTCCTCAAATGATTCTCTGGTCAAGAAATCCCATCCTTGTAGTCTTAAAAGCTAGCTAAATTAGAAATAATATGTTTTCTCTAAAGCATACTTTCATTGGCTTTTTTTCATAAAACTATTGAAAACATTATTAGAAATTGAGTTAGGGAAATAAGCGCCATTCGGATATTTTGTTGGCTCGTGCTTGGGCAAAGGACGAAGAATGATGCTCGAAGTGACAATCTTGACAGCGGCTCCATTATTCGCTTTTTCAAGACGTAACCACCTTTTGCTATATTCCCTTAACATTATTTTTGCTGCAGGCGCAATTAAATCTAAAAGGAAAACCTGATGGGAATTGAGGACACCCAGTGAACGGAAATTGAAAATTCTTAAAGAGAAATAAAAAGCCGTATGGAGGGCTCAATGTGGAAAAGTCGTAAAAAAAAATATTTCAATGGAAGCCAAAAGACATGGTATTATGGCTGCTCTACTTTTCTATTACTAAAAGATTTTTCAACTTGTCATAAAATTGGCGAAATAAATTGTTCTTAATAATTTATTATGGAAACCACATTTTTTTACATATATCTTTGTTGTTCACTTGCTGTACTGCGTTGCCTTGCTATACTGAGTTGATGTATAAGTATCTGAATTTCTCTAAATTTTATTCAATTGATTCTTGCTAATCACTCTGTTGTCATCTTATCATATATTCATCGGCATTAATATTAGTACGAACAAACAGTTTTCACCATTACTGGTTAGACTTCAACTGGCTGCAAAGTTAAGATGTTTCCAAGCTTCGCGATCTGATGCGACAGTAATAGAAGCCATTCCTTTTTCTATCGTTTAAGTCCATATGTTGCTAGTCTATATATATAAAAAACTTTCCTGACCCTATCGGTCCAGGTATTGATGGACCCATCTCGCTTTTGTGGTCTACCATCCATCACAGGGGTTAGCGAATAATGAGTCTCAACTTTTGTGGTGGGCGACAAAAAATGTGCCCTAACCAGCGAAGACGAAGCTTTATGATGGTACTTAATGTAAGTGGTATCTGAACTATGGTTGATGTGAAATTTTGCGTGATTTCATTCACTCGGTAAACCCGTAAAATTTACCTCAGATCTCAGCAGTCAAGGGCAGATAGTTAGGATAAATAAGGAAGAGTAGAGAGAATGTAAAGAAAATATGAATAAAGAATAAGGGTGACCAATTATTGCAAGAAGATGACAAGTAACTTTTGTTCAGATCACCATGTTAAGCTTCGTAGGAGTACCGATAGAAGCAAACTTGCCATTAAAACCCAGAAACTCAGTTACATCTATATATTCCGATACTACTACGACAAAAATTTCTTATCGCAGTTGGCAGTGATACGAACATGTCGACAGATGGCAAAGCATTTGCTCAATTATTTATTAAACTTTGCAGTTAAAAATCTCATAAGTACTTGTTAAATTATTTGCAATAGTTTAATAAGCGTTACTTGTTATGACTATAAATATAACCCACTTAAAATGTTTTAAATGCTTACTTAGGTCACAGCTTAAGCGTAAAGAACTACTGCTGAGAAAAGTAAAAGAAGTAAAAAGTAAATTATAAGGCAAAAAATCCTAATAATTTCTATAAAAATAGTACGATTCTTCCTACTTGTCGCGAATTCATAGAAAAGATAAATTTATTCATTATTACGTAGATAATGTGGAATTTCAGATGGATGATTCCGGAGCTCTTCTCCATCAAGCAAAAAATCAAGATAATTGGTCACTTACAAAATCCACGGTAAGAAAACATCATTCATTTGAAAATAAATAAAGACAACAACTGTCTAAGATACCGAACCAGTTGCTGAACTAGTAAGGTAAGAAAAGTTGATGGAAGATGGCCTTTAGCAAAGATGGACAATTTCTATAAATATAGAAGTTATGATAATGAAATTTTTTCTTTAAGAGATCATTGTTGATTAGACTCATTCCATTGACATACCGGACCAGGCAATTCTGTCAGGGAGATGTCTAACGTTATACAACCAAACGGATTTCTGAAAGATGGATTTTCTCCTCTTGCTAGAACTACAACACTGACCCACTAAACTGAGCACAAAGTCATTCTGCTTCCTTTTACTTTAACCGCTGGGCAAACATTATAAATCTAGAATTCTTTTGATTTTTTATCTGTTTTACAACTGAGAACAACTGAGAAAAAGTCTTAAAAACCATAAAGTTTAAACGACTGGTTATTGGTTATTGGTAAGAGCGATTTCATGTTATATCTATGAATATTTAATGGAGTTCTATAAAATTTGTAATCTAGCAAAAAAGGTTATACTAGTGATTCTGCAACTTTTTCTAAACATATTTGGCTTTTAAAGATCTGTTGTCAACTTAATAAAGGAAAAGAGTTTTCAGACAAAAGATGGAATTTATTTGCTAATGAATAATACGGTAAGTCTTAATTGAATTAACTAAATTTTTTTTCGTTTTGTCCAGTAATTTCCTTTGAAGATTATAAATTGAATATAATGTATATATTGTATTGAATACAATTGAATATAATGTTCGATCTTAACCTTTGTAAATTTTAACCTTTCAGCTATGTTTGATTTGCATTACAGTAAATATTTTGGCTATGTGTTTGGTGAAATGTATGCAAAAATTTCATAATGCTTTCGGTACATTAGTAGTTGGCTATTTCTTTTTTGCAGTTGTCGCTCTTACAGTTCGAATCATATGCATCTCTTGTTTTTTTTTAATGTAAGCTCAGCTTAAAATTTTTTTCTGAAAAGCAATTGGTTTTTTAAACAACGCCTTAAACGATATGCTTTTAAGCGCTTTTCTTAACAAACAGCATTATTTTGTAGCAAATTTCTTGCATTTTTGGCTTTTTGATTAATAAACCTATATCAATAAAAATTAAGCTGAACTATTAAGCTGCTATTAAGAACTAAGTATTGATATACTAAGTATATACTTTTATAAAAAATACTTTACATTGTTTAACAACTCTATTCAAACAGAATGATTTTTTGATTCCAAGCCGTTTATGTCTCTGAACTTATGAGAAAAACAATAAGAAAGCGGCTATTTTTGGATGAAGGCTGAAAAATTTTGAAAATTAAAAAAAAAATTGATTTCAATTATTAAGCCCTTATGCTGCAACACTCTTAATGACATTAATTAATTGTCGCTTAAAATTATGAAGCGATGGTTTGGTATGGACCATGTCCTGCATCCGTTTCAATGAAAACCATGAGGTAAATTATCCCAGTGGTTAATAGTACGAATAAATTATGGCATCTCAACTTAATTGCGCAAATAGGATTAATTTCGCTTCAGTGGATTGCTTTTGAATTCAGGTTGAGATTGCTTAAAAACTTAATAATATTGTAATTATGTAATAATGTAATTAGTGATAGATTACTTAAAGCTTAATAATATTTTCCGGTTTGACGAACCTATTTAAAATACTCCGTTTAATATAACAGTTTAATATAACAATATAAATCTTTAAATAATAGGAAATAGCTTTCGCTTCTTATTTCGTTTTTTCCCTTGTCGTAAGATCATGCTTTCATAAATCTGGAATCATGAAGAAAGCCTTAACTGATAATCAGTATATTTCTTTTCATACACTCAATTAGATGCGATGATGCTTTTCTACATCGATTATCGAATAATAATTATTGATTATTGATGATTAGAAATTCGCTAGCTTTTTCCTCATCTACATTATAATGTCTACAATGTCTGCAATATATATTCCAATAAAATATAAGTCGAAAAGATATATTAATTTTAATTAATTTAATATCCAAAAAGCAATAAGATTTCACTAAACTGCCAATAATATTTTTAATTTTCAGTAACAAAGAATTAGCTAAATCAAGATTTGCAACGATATGTTTTCATATCTACATTGGCTCCTATTATACAAAACATACCATCTATTCGGCATTAGTAGTTAATCGCTTTTATGCCATCGTTTTTCCCGTAATATATCAATCTTCATTTACTATATCCCTTTCAATGAAAATTATTTTTATAAGCGCAACTATATTCATGTCATTTTGGTCGATTATTCATATAGGTAACATATTATGTTCGTTGATTTGATCTGATTTGTCAAAAAAGTTGTAATTAATTGATTCAAACTGGAAACGAAAAAAAAGGAAGGAAATTTCTTTAAGAAATCTTTATTCAACGCGTCTCAAAGAGCAGAAGTAAGAAACTTTTTTTTATTCGATAGAATGAACACTTCATTATAAGTCGATTTTTCGTTATCTGATCACACATTCTCTTGCAAAATGCCATATTTAAACCATTCAAGAATAGAAATCAACTGAAGAGATAAATTTTTTTAATTTGTGATGTTTAATTTGTGATTTGTGATTTTAATTTTAAATTTCTACAATATTCTAAATAATCTTCAGTATTTTAATTTAGTGGATTTAAAATTTTTTTTATTACGAAGTTTTTCTGTAGGAAAGTTTTTGCTAAATTTACAAAAAATTGAATCTTTGCAAAATTGTTTCAGATGATTGCTCATTTTTTTATTTAACTGAACAGTATTTATTTGCTCCTTTGAAGAACAATCAATGTATTAAAATTATTTTATTACTGAAAAAATTTTCGCTTCTGTCATTGGCTATCATCATCATTGTCCTCGATATAATTGTTCTAATTCGCTTAAGGCAATTGAGGGTTGTGAATTAATACGTTTTTATTATGCTATCTGATATGAGGAAAACAATTTGATACATAAATCCATAAAATCTGCCAGGATTACAAGAAAAATTTATTCTGCCCTTTGCATATCCAGTTGATATTAATTTTCGTTGAAATTGTATCAGATGAATATTAAAAATTCTTGAAAAAATAATACGAAAAATAGCGGAGTGGTGTGTCGCCTCGACTAAGACTAAGCAGAACCCAAATACTGAGGATTCATACGTACTTTTTGTGATGCATTAGCGAAAGTCCCATCCCACTTTGTTAAACAGTCGATCCAGTTGGACGAGAGATGATTGGTGGTGTAATGAAAAAGGCTAATATCAATTAAATAAAAGCGGCAAAGGTTAATTTGCTACATTTTTAGGCAAAGACTAATTGCATAACAGCCATCAATGCGCAAAGAAGAACAGATATAAAATTATTTTTCCAGGTTGGTTATTAAAATTTTTCAAAAGTAAATCTCACCATTTATTAAATTCATCAACAATTTTGCATATTTCCTCTTAATTCATGGATATTAATTATATAACCTTAAAGAAACAAGTGACTTTATAAAAAACCTTCGATAACATATCTTAGGTATTTACCACTAATATATTTCTCGCTATGTATTCTCTCTATTTTATAATGGATACCACTTCTGTTAATTTCTATTGTTCAATTTTTATAAACATAACGAGTCTAGCAATTTTCGGGTATGAAAATTTTTTTTCATTTTTTTCATTATATAGCATTTGTGATGCATTAATTTGCCACTTAAATTTTTAATAACTAATTCTTTATTAAAAATCAGAAATCGAAAGGGCAGCTCATTCTAATTAATAATATTTGTAATGTTAAATCGCAGATATGCCCTAATATTCTTAAACAGGTTAGTCCTTTTAAATCATTCTCATTTCGCGGAAATAAACTGGGATTTCTTATTCTATTTGACTCCCTCTATTGATATAAAAAGTTCTCTTTCTTAATGGCATCATTTTATATCTTATAGAGCAATATATACCTCTAAGAAAAAAAAGCGTTAAGCCGATTCCCATTTTTTCAAATCTCTTAAAAAAAGTGTCATAAAACTTTATAATAAATGCAAATTAGCCAAATTGCCATGTGACCTTTCAACGAATAAAAAATGTTTAATAAGCTCCTGTAGTGCCATTCATAATTACTTTTCAAATAAAAAAGAGCAAATAAATAAATATTTTAAATATTAATCTAAATTCTTTCTGGACTTATTTCGAAAGAAAATTTTCAAATCCATGTAAACAATTAATGATGATGTAATCACTTCTGATATCGATAATGCAAGTGTACTTAATCAATATTTTTCCAGTGTATTTGGTGTTGAGGATAATACTCCTACTTCTTGTTTTAATGTAATTCGAATCTGTTGCACTTCTCTCGGTGAAGTTGAGATAACACTACTGGATGTTTATGATGCCTTAAATAGAGCTGTCCATTTCGCTGGTCCCGATAATATTCCACGAATAATTTATAAAAAATATGCAGTTTCACTGAGTCGTCTACTATTTTTAATTTATAAAAGCATTATGAAATCTGGCCTTAATCCCAAAATTTGGAAGTTGTCTCGTATAATTCTCATTCATAAAAAAGAAAGCACCTATGACCCTTCTAATTATAGACCTATTAGTCTAATATGCGCTGGTATTGAAAAGTTGATTTGCAACAAATTAGTTACTTATTTTGATGCCAATAATTTCATATCCCTTTATCAGCTTTTATACAAAAAAATCCACTTCTTCACAAGCCTGCCAAATTCCGATTGATCTGCATCAATTGACAGTGGTAAAACAGTATCAATTGTGTACCTAGATTTGGCTAAGCTTTTGATACTGTTTCCCATAGCAAATTACTGATCACTCTTAATAGTTATGGTAATAGTTATGGTATTATATAGTGGTCCTTTATAACTTAGTGTCAGATTATATAAAAGAGCGTCACCAAGTCGTACTCGCCAATAACACTCTTTCTGACACAAAATTTGTTAAATCTGGTGTTCCAAGGTATTTGTATTACACCATTGCTTTTTCTATTATATATAAATGATATCACCAATGTGGTACTAAATTCTACTATTTATCTTTATGCTCATGATTGTAGAATTTATTATTCTCATGGTAGACCTATCTCCACTGCAGGAAGACCTTAACAGAATATCCAGCTGGTTATATGACAGGCAAATTACCTTTTCCTTTCAAAAATGTAGCGTTCTTCATATCAATTCTAAAGGTTTCAATTTTCCTAATCTTATTATTAATGGCTAATTATTATTAATAATTATTAATCTTATTATTAATATAATCAGTAGAATCTCACACATTTCCGATCTTGAAATAATCGTGGATGAAAATCTCGATGACCTTAAGAACCGTGGTAAAGAAGTCCTCAAAGATGCTAAATTTTTATTTATAATTTTATTTTTCGTTCGTTTAAGAACAAAACTGAAGATTTCCTTATCAAAATGTACAAAGCGTTCGTTCGGCCACTTCTTGACTGCAGTGCTACATGTTACTCCGAGATATCGTAAATCAAGTAAAATAAAATTGAAAGACTCTAAAAATATTTTATACAGCGCCTCTCTCCTAATTGCAATTTTAATTATAAAAGAAAATTTCTACAATATAACCTGGATTCTCTGTCAGTTCGTCGTATTAAACAAGATTTAATTTATGCTTATAAGATTTTATATGGTTATGTTAAACTAAATTGATTGAAATATTTTAATTTTAGATTAAATTTAAATCCAACAAGAACTAATGGGCTAAAATTACTAAAACCTATGTGTAAAACTAAACTAAGGACTCATGATTTCTTTATTCGTAATATTAATTATTGGAATAAACTACCAAACGATATAGCTTGTGCGCCAATAGAATAGATAATATCATTTATGATATAATTTAAAAAATTCACATCATGCAGGAAGTGTGAAATCTCGATTTTTACCATCCGATTATAGTTATTTCGAATTGTATATTATTTTGCACTTTCCTCTTTATTTTGTTATTCTATTTCATTATTTATTTTATTATTTTATTTCATCTTTAAATTATATTTTATTTTATTATTATTTTTTGTTTTTGTCATTAATTCTTATTATTTGTTATTTTAACTATTGTTATTACTGCAAGCACATGGACACTTTGCGCACTTATTGACTGATTTTCAATAAATAAGTAGATAAATATTAATTCTTGTGGTGGACGAATAAATAAATAAATAAATTCTTAATATCGTCCACTTTCATCGGCCATGTCTCCGAGTCATAAAGCAAGATTGCGGCTAGATGCAAATTTTTTTATGATGATATGGCAACGGCTCCATAAAGGTTTAATCAATCGGATGAACATATTTCTAACTGCTGTTATACGAGTTATAATTTAGTCTTTTGCATGATTATTCGGTATTAGAGTGGATGCAAGGTATTTAAAAAAATTCTGCATTACTTTTTTTTCAACTGCATATCGGAGAAAATTCCGTGCATGCACTCCAAACTCCATTTCCTAATTTCATCTTATTACTTATCTCGTCATACCGCACCGAAATGAATGTCGATTTGATTAATAACTTATTCTCTTAAAAAAAATTCAATAAAATTAAATAAAGTAGAATTAGAAATAAAGTAACCATCAGTTTTTATTAAAATTACTTTGTTATAGTCTGTTGTTCACAGTTTTCAATCTAAAAATCTCTAATTGGCGCAGCGAACTTAAAAAAACATGGTTTTTTAAAAAATGGCAACAACATGTTGGCAAAAAACCGAAGAATATTCACGAAGTAGCGTTTCTTCCTTTTATTTTTTCCACCTTCTTCGACTGTAATGCGGTAATTTTTCAGAAGAACGAGTCTTTCTTAAACTACTCCTCCACTTTTATAATTTTATAAATTCTTCTTTCCAGTGCAACTCGAAATATTTATATAAAAAAAATATTTATAAAAAATTTAAAAATATTATCAGTTTATAATTTATTTATTTTTTCAGAAAAATCAAACTGAACCAAGATGTAATCTGAACCAAATGTAAGACATATCACCATGTGACAATTCGATTGTACAAAAAAAATTTTTTGCGCACTTTCAAAGAGTTTAACGATTTTGAGGAATAATTTAAAAAGTTCTTAGTTTTTATAGAAATCGCTATATTTACATTCATATTTTGTTTTGATGCAAAGTTTCAATGAAAATAATATTGTAATATTAAATATGTTAAAAGATGAGATATTAACGTATGAACTTGCCTAAGCCTAAGCCTAAGCCATGGCATAAGATTCAGCCTTGGACAAAGCTCAAGTCGTGTTGGAGCCTTGGCCAAGCCTAGCCTGAGCTTAAGCTTATGCGTAAGATCAAGACCAAGCCAAAGCTTAAAGTTTTAAAAGTTTTTAAAATGTTACAATTGCAAACAGATGAGTGTGTTTCGTGAATTTCTTTGGATATACCAAAAAATAAAGTTTAAGAATAACGTTAGAGGAAAATCATTATCATTCTTTTCAAACTCCAATAAATTTGTTAAAATTCTTAAAATCGGTATATTTCGAATAATGAACTTTTTTTTCTACTATGTAATTCACTTTTACATATATGTTTCTAATTTAATTCTAATTTAATTTATCAAACTTTCTTTAAATTTAATTTGCTTAAATTTAAAATAAAAAATTCGATATTTCCCTACAAATGTAAGAAACACTAAATGTTGCCGTAATTCTATTGTGAAAAAGTAATTAAACTTTATATAAATTTAGAAGGACTGCCTTTTGAAAAAATCATAATAAATCATAATAAAAATTAGAGAGCATAAAATATTTTAAACATGACGAGTAATGAATGGGAGAGCAAAAAACGTATTGTCATTTGAACAGAAGCTGTCGTAAAAATTAAACATTAATGATAAGTTCGATGCTTGGTCATTCTACAAATTTGTTTCATCGTGTGCTGCAACGAACTGGACCAATAATAATCTCTAAAATAAAGATGGAAAAAGTGTAACATGATTCTTCTCTAAGCAGAAAATTTAAGAAACGGCTACCACTTCCAAGGAAGGCAGCAGGCGCGCAAATTACCCACTCTCAGCAAGAGGAGGTAGTGACGAAAAATAACGAGACCGTTCTCATTGAGGCCGGTTATCGGAATGGGTACAATTTAAGCCTGTTAAGTACCGAGTGATTGTTGAAAATCGTTGCCACGTATGCTGTATATTGTATATGCTCTTCGTTTCACGTATAT